>JAOTQK010000002.1:2158665-2175197 GCA_025642025.1 Rhododendron ferrugineum
AGAGCACCGGTGTGGGGGACGAATTTGCTTTAAGGATATAGTATTATCCATAAAATACTAGCCTCGATTGCCAATTTTCGAACGCCTGAAATCGGTCCAGTAAGTTTTCTAATCTTGATTACTTTTAGTGTGTTGCAATTTTGTTATTTCCAGGAATAAAACGAATCCCGATTCCAACAGTTTGTTCTTGGAAGAGATTTGTTTTCTATGGATGGGCGGAGGGGTGAAAAGGAGCAGTAGGCGTAAGCAATTGATGAAGGCATGAAGCCAAGGGTACATCTGGGTCATCTGACACATATCTCTCGAGGATTGGTTGGTGATAGTTCATGGGTGACCTCTCACTTTGCGACACGGATGTTACCTTGGTGATGTATGCACAATGTCTTAAGTTAGATTATTTTCAGAATTATCAAATTGTGACATTTTAGTTGTCTTTTTTTTTTTTTAATATACACTTTTCTCCAGCGAAATAGCCTTATTTGTTCGGAGATTCTTCTTGTTCTATTCCTTTTGTCAGCCTAATAGTTTATGGGTAGCATTCCCTTGGAAATTTCGTTTTCCAAAGCAAGGGCCCGGATTGAGGGAGCGCGAACGGAGAAATAAACGCTCGGAATACAGAGTCGCCACTCGGATTTGAAGGTCTGACACCAAGGAACTGTTTTTGTCGAACCCATAATTAAAAAAAGGGTAAAATTCCCATATATCCCTTTGAGTTTGAAGCGAATTCCACTTTAGTCCATATCCTTCTAATTTAAACAATGTTAACCTTATAGTTCTTGATAAGTTTCAATGTCAATCCTCCGTTACCTTTCGTCCAATTTTCGGATAGAAAATACCCATGTATTGTCCACCGGAGCACATTAGAGGGGTATACGGGGTATTATGGGATCTACTGTAACCAAAGGAGAAAAAACAGGGGCACTGATTCCCTGTTCGGCAGCTTTCTTTACCAACAAATCCCCCATCAGCCTCAATTTTTAATGGTAACAAGATTGAAATACTAGGTTTATTATGCTTTCTTATTAAATTAATGGCATTTTGAACTTACCAAGTACTTCCGAGTTTTTTATGGATAATCTCTATCCACACAGTGAAGATCTGCGATTGGGAGAGTGTGGAGAGTGTTACTGGATGGAATCAGGTTTATTAAGGTTATCATCGATCAAATTAAAACTACAACAACTAAAGTGCAATTCGCTTCAACTTGAAGGGATATGCGGGAAATAATCCTAATAGTATATACCTGAAGCTCGTTGGCGGCAACAATAACGGAAGCGTCGTCAACAAGACAGCCAAACAATGGGCGTCCACGGCCTCTGGGACCTCCTAGCCCCCGTCGGCCGCCGCGTCTCCGTCGAAACTCTCGCCGGCAAAAAACTCGCAATCGGTCCAACCCTAACCCTAACTATTTCAATCTTCTAATAACAACGCAATCCATAATGGCACGTCTCACGATTTTCTGTTCACTGCAGATGCGAGCATATGGATGGTCCAGTTCATGAAGGCGATGCGAGACGAGAAGGGAGAGATGGTGAGGAACGCGCACGTGCTAGGGTTCTTCAGGCGGATATGCAAGCTGCTTTTCCTCCGCACGAAGCCAGTGTTCGTCTTCGACGGCGCCACGCCGGCTCTCAAGCGGCGGACCGTGATTGCGCGTCGTAGACAGCGGGAGAATGCGCAGACAAAGATCCGGAAGACCGCCGAGAAACTACTTATCAATCACGTTAGTGTCAACAAGGACTCTGCTTTGCTTTTGTTTCTTCCAATTGTGTTTTATGTACTTAGGGTGCATTTTTTGCTATATTATTGGACTACAGACTGATGACAGTAGTCAAGTTGTTAACCCCAAGGCTTTGCCTAGTAGTCAAGGCCTGAGACTTATGGTTTGCTCCCTCCTAAGGTTTCAGATTAGGTGCTATCAACTCCTTTGGGTCCGGTCCTTATAGAGCTTTGCTCTGGCTTTAATTGCGACCCCGCAAGTGGGCAGTGGGTTGATCCCAGGATTAGTCGAGGTGCCCGTAAGCTGAACCAGACACTTGAGTTATTAAAAAAAAAAAAGGCTAAGTTGTTTATGCTAAATGGTATTTTAGTTGATGTATATGAGGAGAGTTATCTGCATTTCTGTGAAAACATCGATTTTAGTCAAATTAGTTTAGTGGAAACGCCCCCTTAATGTGGTGATGTTTGTTTGGTTTAGAAGTCAAATCGGTTCTTGCAATCTACATTTGTTCGTCTTTTTTGAATTTTTACTGTGTTTGTGTCTCGTCAGGAGGAATTTGAAATTTAAAGATGTATGGAAGAAAACCAAGGAAAAGTTTAATAAAGACGAATATTTTTCAAAAGGCTGGTTTTTTTTTTCTTTTCCTTTGAGCGTCGTGTCGTTTGAACTTGAACTTCGTTTTCGTTCCATGTTTTTATACTTTGACGAGACAAGTAATTAATCAAAAAAATTTGACAAAAAGCTAAGGATTCTGCTGCTGTTTCTTTCACAGGGACCCGCACAGGGCCAGTCCTCACTTTTTTAAGGCCAAGGCGAACTTTAAAATTTTTAAGAAGAAAAACCATTAGTGTAACATCCGAAGTGGTTTTTTTTTTTTTTGATGGGGAAAGTAAGTATTGTTAGAATAGTTAGATTAACACCTTAGAGGAGGTGTTGAACTCCTGACCTCTTTTCTCCTTGCATCCCTGATGCTGTTGGGCCAAAGGCCTCTTGGCAACATCCGAAAGTGGGTTGGAAAAGTTTCTATTTGAACTAAGGAATGTCTGGTCTAATACTTTGAAGTTTTTTTTTTTTTTGGTCTTGCTTAGTTTTTCACATCCATTCTGTGTGTGATTTCAATTTTATAGCTCAAGGCAATGAGGTTGAACGAGCTGGCCAATGATCTCGAGAAACAGAGACAGCAGAATGATGCTAAGGGTAAAAAGGTTGTCATAGATCAAGTGGAATTTACAGGAAGTAATGTGGAGGGAATCAATAGCTCGAAAGAGCTGGTCAATGATCTCGAGAAAGAGAGACAGCAGAATGATGCTAAGGGTAAAAAAGTTGTCATAGATCAAGTGGAATTGACAGGAAGTAATGCGGAGGGAATCAATACCTCGCCATTCAGTTGCAACCAGGAAGCACTAGATGAAATGTAAGCCTAATTGACACTTGTTGTATTGCTAAATTCATCATTAAAAACTGGATGCAAAGGATTTTAGTTGATGTTTCTTTGAGTTAGTTAAGGTTGGCAGCATCCCTTGCGGCGGAGGATGATGATAGTTTTACTGGCAATGCATCAACCTCTGGTGTGGATATCCCATTTGAAGAAGACGATGGGGATGAAGACGAAGACGAAGACGAAGAGATGGTACTTGTAAGTACTTATCGTAGGAGTTGAGTTGGATGTCTCATCCACATCATATATGAACAGTTCAGATTTGCTTATCATTGTTTTGAGTGTTAAAAGTTGGTGTTCTCAGAGATTAACTAGATTTTGAACACGACCGCATTGAAAGTGTTGAAATGTAAGAACATTTATTTGCAATGGGGAAGCTATAGTATTTCACTTCTCCTTGTATCTACTCGGTCTTGCAGCCAGCAATGAATGGAAAAGTTGATCCTGCCGTGTTAGCCGCTTTACCTCCATCAATGCAACTTGATCTTCTTGTTCAGGTAGGTGAGCTTACATTCTAGCTGTGTTTTTTTCTTGAGTAAGTCTTTTCTCTTATTCTAGAGATCATAGTTCTCTATATTTAGATTGAGTACAATTCTCCTGTTTTGTAGATGAGGGAGAGATTGATGGCAGAAAACAGACAAAAATATCAAAAGGTCAAAAAGGTATGGTGTTAATGATTTTGTTGTACATGTTGACCTAAATGAAATCCAGTCTCCATTTCTATCTTGGTCAATGATTTGTGCGAACTACCCTATTGGCTATTTGTTCCAAGCATCTCAAAATATTTGTGAAATGACCCCGTTTGATGTCAAAGATGCGCCATATTGGTAATCAGGGATGTCAAGTATACTAGTAAACTAGTAATGAATAGATGCTGTTCAATATGTTTGTTGGTTAAATATACGTTCCTGATAACTTATGTTATATGGGTCGACCAGTCGTCCAAGGCGAGTTTTATTGTCTCAAGGCCCCTAACAAAAATTTTCCTTATGTCGCTAGGAGGTCTTCCACTTATTCTTTCCATCAAACCTGTAAAAAGTATGAAACAGTATCCACATGTATTTGATAATTTTGACCTTATTACTCCATCTTCACGACAGTCCAGGAGTTCTATTGCACTTTTAGAGTCTGGAAAGACATCTTTGAAAACCTTGTGCTAACTATGAATATTGTTTCTTTTTTATTATCAACCTATCATGATCAAATGCATCTTCCTTAATCTGTTCACGGTTCTACTATTTATATCTTGGAGTGCTCAATAAGTTCAATGGCTTTGTTCGTTTGGTAACTTTGGGTATTTTAGTTTTGGTAGTAGGTGGAGAGAGAAATAGGGTAATGATTGGAGAGATAGGTAATGAGTGGAGAGAGATAGAGAGAGAAATGAAATTAATAATTGGAGAAATAGGGTAATGATTGGAGAAAGATATAGGGTAATGATTGGAAAAGCAAAGTTAAAACAAAGTAAATATGCTAAACGAACATGGCCAATGTCTTTTAATTTTCTGACAATAATTGAATTGATTTTGCAATGTGTTCATTTAGGCCCCAGCGAAGTTTTCAGAATTACAAATACAGGCCTATCTAAAAACCGTTGCTTTCCGCCGGGAGATAGATGAAGTGCGAAAATCCGCTGCTGGGAAGGGAGTAGGTGGTGTCCAGACTTCGCGGATAGCCTCTGAAGCCAATAGAGAATTTATATTCTCGTCGTCTTTCACTGGGGATAAACAGTGAGTAGACATATCTTCATATACTTCCTTTTGAGTTCTACAGTCAATAAGACAACTAAGATGGATCAAGTAATGAAGTGGTAGATAGAGTACTTATACATGAGATGGGAGCCAATGCAACTCTTTCCACCAAACAATGTTCAAGATGAACTAGCTTTATTTTGTTACAAATCCTGATTCCCTTGAGGGTATAATTTTCATTATCCTAATACATGCTTATATTTATCAGAATTCTTACATCTGCTGGAGGAGAGAGACATGGTGAGAAGCAAGATCAGACACCATTACAACCTCCTCCTTCAGACCCTGTGGAAAGCATTGCATCTACCGAGAAGTCCAACGCTGAAACTGGAGCAGTCGCTGATGACACTGTATTTGATGATGATATTGGGACATATGTTGATGAGAGAGGACATGTTCGAGTCAGTCGAGTGAGAGCTATGGGAATGCGTATGACTCGAGATTTACAAAGGAATTTGGATTTAATGAAAGAGATCGAGCAAGACACAATGTACACAAATGTGATTATGGAGAGTGAGTCTGGTTTCGATAAAAATGCTGGCGGCATCTCAAGAAATCTACCTGATAAAATCCAGCTTAAAAAAGCTTCATATCAGGGTAGTGATGGATCAGTTCACTTAGATGACAGAGATGATCAATCTACGTCTAAAAATTTGAACTCGATGGAGATATCCTTCGAGGATGACGGTGGTCACGAATATGTTGATGATGATCTATTTGCTCACTTAGTAGCAGGAGATACGGTACTGAATTCTAAAGGTAGTGTTCTTCCTTCAGAGAAACGTTATTGTGACTCAGATTCAGATATTGATTGGGAAGAAGGGGTGGTTGTAGAGAAAGGTAATAGTTCACTTCCTGATGTTGGAAAGGAAACCAAGCTCTCTCTTGCTGAAGGTCGCATTAATGATGAGAGTGACGTGGAATGGGAGGATGGAGATTCCACTCTTCTTAATTGTGCATCCACATCTCTTGCTGAACCTAGTAATAATGCCTCCAAAGGTGCTGTGGAAGAAGATGCAGATTTCCAGGAAGCAATTAGGAGAAGTCTTGTGGATATAAGGGAACAAAAATCTAGTGATGCATCATGTGAAGATGAGAATTTAAAAGAAGCCAGAAGAATGGCTCATGAGATTAAAGGTATTCAAGAGAATGGTAAGCCTGTGCCTAACTTTCCCCAAGAGAATACTTTGCAAGTAGATAAACCATCATTTGAGGTGGTCAGTGGGGTTGCAAGGTTAGAAGCTGAGGCTGGAATGGATATTTTAAGCACAGATGATTCTCCTGTGGCAACATCAATGGTAGTTAATACTGACAGCATTGAAGGACTGCTAGACAAACCATTTGAAAGGTATCCTAAATACCATGCTGAACTTTTTCGGCAAGACACAATTGAAGGCGGAAATTTACTTGGAGGAATTGGAGATAAGAAATCCGTCCCTCCTATTGGAGAACAGGGGTTCCACTTGGTTGTGGAGGAAGTAAAACCCAATGCTGGTGTCCAAATGTCCACCTCTACCACTAATTTTGGTGTAAGTTCTGAGATTTCGGATATGGTGTCAGGTGAAACGCCTCCTGCCATAGCTGCTGATGCTCAAGTAAATGTCTTTGAAGCTGCAGCGCATAACCTGATAGTAGGGACACCACAGCAGGGGGAATCTTCTGCTAAGGGATTAACGATAAACCACAATGTTGTACAAAAGTTGTCCAACAAAAATATTCCTGATAACAGTGCTGAGCAGAAAGGGGATGAAAATTTTACTCTTGAGGATGACAAAATAAAGCCGGTGGAAGTTACAGAGGCTAGTTTGGAGGAGGAAAGGATAAATCTAAGTAGAGAGCGTATAGACCTAGAAGATGAGCAGAGAAGGCTTGAGCGTAATGCAGAGTCTGTAAGCAGTGAAATGTTTACTGAATGCCAGGTGTGCACCCAATTTTTTGTCACATCAGTGAAAGGCAGTTGTTTACATTGTGAACAATGACCTTGTTTGTTACTTTTGAAGCATAAAGCCTCTGTCATGTTGGTTGAGGCTTTGTTGGAAGTATTCTTTTCATTCTATTGTTGAGAAAAGTGTTTTTCCATAAGCATCAAATGTGTCCATTAGGGCATCGAAATGTTCTAGCAATTAGGTTGTTGCAATAACTTCTACCTTAGCTTTTTATGGTCAACAACTCTATGTACGGTTAAAGCTGCAATTTTACAATGGTATGTTAGCTACTACTACAAGTATGGCCCCGATCCTTTTCATTGACCTGAAACAAAACAAACTAATTTTCCCATTTACTTGATGGATGCACTCTGGTATTAGAGTGCTTAGTTAGGATTGCTTTGGTGCCTTTTCAACTCCATTTTTTTAGCAGGGAGGTGGGTTCTCTCACCTTAACGTTTTGGTAATAGTGTCCCTTGTAGTAGCTGGTTTTTACTAGATTTGGTTTTTCCCGCTAAGGAGTCAATTGATGCTAATGTTTCATATGATTTCAGGAGCTTCTTCAAATGTTTGGCTTGCCATATATTATTGCACCAATGGAAGCTGAAGCTCAGTGTGCATACATGGAACTTTCAAACCTTGTAGATGGTGTGGTTACTGATGACTCTGATGTGTTCTTGTTTGGGGCACAAAATGTTTACAAGAATATATTCGATGACCGCAAATATGTTGAGACCTACTTCGTGAAGGTTTGTATCTGTTACAATTGTTCTCATCTCCTGTGGTAGTACTTATAATGCTTTGTCGGATTGAATTGAATTGAATTCTCATGTGATATGTTTTCCATTTATTTGTTTGGTTCTGTGGTGTTCTTGTTTCTATTTCATATCCATATCTGCTTCGATGTTTTCCGCAAAGGAAATTTGATTCTCTTGGGGGTTGGGGGATGTGGATGCACTTATACCAGCTTGTTTAATGCCAACTGATATCGTTTATCAGGACATTGAGAAGGAGCTTGGCCTAACACGAGAGCAACTAATCCGTATGGCCCTGCTTCTTGGGAGTGATTATACCGAAGGTGTAAGGTACAGTACCCTTGTGATCCTATCATACTGTGTGTTACCATAATTACATGATACCACCTTGGCCATAATTACATGATACACCTTGACCCCTTTTCTGTTAGGCATTTTTACAAACTTGTTCTCTTTGCCTAGTCGGTAAGTATTTTAAATCTACCCCCCAAAAGTTGGTATTTTCAGTGCTATTTATTTCTTATGTGTTATACTGATAGGCAGTTAGTACATTGAGGTATGGTGCTACACAGAAGCACAGGGTTTACCTGAGTGTTTTTCTTGGTGGTGTCATTTATTTAATTTTTGTGTGTGTGTGCAGTGGGATAGGTATTGTTAATGCTATTGAAGTTATGAATGCATTTCCTGAGGAAGATGGCCTCACTAAATTTCGGGAGTGGATTGAATCACCAGATCCAACCATCTTAGGAAAGCTCGGTGTGCAAACAGGATCTAGTTCGAGGAATAGAGGGTCAAAACTTGGTGAAGACACTGTGAGTTACTCAAATAGCGATATGGATGGACTCTCTGCACCTGCACAGACTGTTACGCAAGCGATGGACGACATCCAGAACACGAAGCAGATCTTCATGGATAAGCATGTAATACTTAACCTTCTGTTAAGCTGATCCCTTGTTTTTGTCAGTGTTTGTCTTCTCATCTAAAAACATTTTTTACTCATACCATGACAATTTTAACGAATACAGAGAAATGTGAGCAAAAACTGGCACATTCCTTCATCTTTTCCAAATGAAACAGTAATTTGGGCTTATGTTTCTCCACAAGTGGACAAGTCAACAGAGCCTTTCTCATGGGGGAAGCCAGATCTTTTCGTTCTTCGCAAGTAAGTCTTTTGTGATTAAATTGCTTTCAATCCACTCTGGGAGAACTTTTGCATGATATTCTGATGGTATAGTATTTTGGCATCTTGTGGACAATGTGGAGCACATCATGTGGTAAAATAAGATCTTTTACACTTGCATCTAATTTTGTATCTATCCATGTTCCCATGCCAAACATACTAATTTCTGTTTCATATGATCCTTTCAGTCAACATGCAGTGACTTTATAAACATGAGGGAAATTAGCTTTTTCTAAATTTACAAGTGGCAATTGTTTAAGTTGTGTGAACTATGAACTATCAGAGCATGGGGTTTGTTGTAACACTAAAAAAGAAGCTGCAGCAAACTGCTTGTGGTTTGTCTTCACCTTACAGGAACTATATTCGTATTCAGCAGCTGCTAATTCATCCAACTCTTGAGAGGGAAAACATGAATTGCTCCCAAAATGCTCATTAAAGGCTTGTGCTTACTGCAGCTTGAGTCCGATTAACTATAGACAATATATTGTCGTCCTTTGCGAAAGTGCAAATGCTGGATTAACTTCAACTTTCTTTGTGTTCAGATTGTGTTGGGAAAAGTTTGGATGGAATACGCAGAAGGCGGATGAGTTGCTCTTACCTGTTTTGAAGGAGTACAACAAACATGAGGTTAATCTCTCTCTCTCTCTCTCTCTCTCTCTCTCTCTCGAGTGCGCACGAGCGCACTCTTATGTATGCTCACAAATGAAAAATTAAAATACGCACCATGCCACACTCATACCTACGGTCCCCGCCATTCAACTACGTTCTGTCTGTCTGGCCTCATACCTTCAGGTAATATGAAAAACGGAATAAGTTGTGTAGGACAAAACCCAAGAGACATGTTAGTCTTGTAGGCCTTAACGTAGTAGCTATACACAGATAATATGTTCTACATTGCGTTCGATGTTACTCCTGATAATTCAGAAGTGGAAAACTTGCTCTTTTTTCCTTTTTGATGTTGCATAAGCTGCTATTCAGGCATGACCTGAGGTTAGAATAATCAATAGAAGGGTAAGAACCATAAGCATTTGACGTAACTCGGAGTTCTTTTGTTCAAGTCCCGCTATAAATTCCTTTTCTTGCCGATACATGTGGTTTGTGTGTGGTTGCAGGGACCCAGAGTTTAGATTGCTGGTTGGTCCCAAAGTGGCCGTGCCTTTGATGGGTCCTCGTGACCCGGAAAACACAAAGCAGCACTTGAGATACTTTATTTTAGGGTTCCGAAATTCTTTTTATATAAAACATTATTACGTCGAAGTTTTTTTTCCCATTACTTCTATTAGCCACACCAAGAGCAAATGAATGCCAATATCCAAACCCGCGTACCCATGGAGGGGTGATAGGAAATTATAACGGTATCTCCAATGGCATAACCAAAATAGGATAATCAAAACTTGCCACCTCATGTTTTGGTTATCCTTACAAGGGGTTGCTATGATTAATAATGTGAAGTCCCACAATGGTCCATAATCAAAAACTCATTTTTAGTAGAGAGAGATAGAGGCAGTTGGGAATAAATGTAAGTTGGTGGGTCTATTGATAGTGATGGGAGGAGAGAGAAACGAAAGAGAGAGTGTGGTCCCTATTAAATTTGGTTATCCAACGAGAAAATGTTGTTAGTTTTGGTTATCCAAAGGCTGAAATTTGGTTATTGGTTATTGGTTAAGGGGTTGCTAAGTTTGATTATACCATTGTGAGCCATATTTTAGACCAACATTCTTAACTTTAGAAATCTTAAGTTTTGGTTGTGCCATTGGGGACACTCTAAGGTTTTATTTGATCTAGCACATAGGGGCACACATTCTTTTCCACTGGAATTGGATGTTACGGTTAATAGATTTCTCGTTGGAAATCAATATAGTATGGTTCATGATGTTTATACTCAAATTTTACGCCCTTGAATGCATTACTTTTTCTTTAGCCATTTGTTGTGCTAAAGTTCATCAAAATGAGGAAGCTGATGCACATCTTCTATGACTTGTTTCATGGGCTTGATTAATGAAGACTCAACTGCGGTTGGAAGCATTCTACACTTTCAATGAGAGATTTGCGAAAATTCGGAGTAAGAGGATTAATAAAGCAGTTAAAGGAATAACAGGGAAAACATCTGTCGAAGAAAGTAGGGATGGCAAGTCAGGAAAATCTGTAACTGGAACAGAGGATTGTGTGACGAGAGATGAAAGCAACTCAACACACAAACCAGCTGTGAAGTTGTCAAAAAAAAGAAAGAATAAAGAGTCTGAGCCATCTCAAGCTAGGAATATTGATCCAGTGATGCGGTCAGAAGGCAGGAAAAATACCAGGCAAAAATTGACTGCAAGAGGCAGAGGCCGAGGAAGTGAGAGACGCCAAGCTAATGGAAGAGGTCAGAGAATAAAAAGTTCTGGTCTTGAAGATGGTGAAAACAGTTCTGACGGAGACTGCATTAATGAGAATGAAAAAGAAAAGCAAGACGAAAAGTTAGGAAGACCGCGTGAATTACGGAAGGTAGGTTTTTGGCTGTTCTCCATCTTTCCAGCTGTCTTAATTATTGGGTGATATCAGTGTTATTTATGCCATAAGAACTATAAAGTATCATGAACCACAGGAATACTTCATTGGTTCCTTCTAAATGGTAGAATAACGTGGCTTTTGGTTCAGTTTGGGTTATATGAAGTTGGCTCAGCTGGTAAATCTTTCCATCCAAAATTCCTTAATTATATACTGACATGTGTACAGTTAGCAGTTATGTGATATATGAACTAGTTCCTATGTTTGGGCTGTTGTGTACGTCAGAAAAAAAAAAAAAAAACTATTGTGTTTGTAAAGCAATGTGATAGTTGTAATCTTTCGAGTACAATTGATGAGTAATAAGGACACCGAGCTCAGTAGGCAGTCGGAAAGTGTTTGATTTTTATTTTTGATCATGAAAAGTGTTTGATTTGGCTTGTCCTAATTTATGCTTGGTTTGTTTTATATGGTCTTCATCTTCAAGCAGTTCTTATGGAATCAATAGAATTAACCTTTGCCACCTTGGTGGGCTGATGCAAACACACAGTGAGTTGCTGTCTTAGAGGCACTTATTGAGTTCTCCGGAAGTGTGACCGATTATATGCTTAGAATCAGCTTTTATTATGGCCGTTATTGGTTTTTTCCTGGTTGGGACTGAATATGTATAGATACCATGATAGTCATCACTGCTCTAGCTTTTGCAGATTGGGCTTTGGTGTCTGCACTAGTATGTCTATGTCTGAATTATTCTACTACAGGGAAAGTAACTCATTTATCTGGTTTCCTCTACTGTTCATTTGTAAATTCCTTTGATTTACCAACAATTGTCATGTATATTTTTCCCAGTCAGCTCGAACTAGAAAGGCTGTGAAGTACACTTCGGATGATGACATGGAAATTGATGAACCGGGTAAAGCAAGCCACGAGGAAGAAAACTGCAGCGATAAAGAGGCCGTGAAAGAACCTTTTGAGGATCATCACTTAGTTGGAGATACTGCCGCTAGTACTGGTGAAGAGAACCAGCATAAGGAGGAGCACTCTAGTGGGGACTACTTTGAAATGGGAGGTGGATTCTGCTCGATTGAAGAAGAATCAGAACTCAAAACAGATGAACCAAGTGGTCAAAATGGTGATCCTTCTTTTGAAGTTCAATCATTTCAGGAATGCCTTAACATGGGCGGTGGGTTTTGCTTGGACGAAGATGAAACAAAAGAGGACCCGCATAAACATGCTTCCGAGCCAGCTACAGAGTTGGTCTCTGATGACTCTGATCCACATTGTTCTAATATTGGGGAAGAAGCTAACCCAAAGAGAAGGAAGGCAGATGCATTATATGACGAGCAGAATCCTGACCATTTAACTCCTAGAGCTAGCAATAATAGTAGCTCTCCTCCAGAAAGTATTGGACAAGATGATTCTGGGACACCACCAATGAAATCTCTAAGTGCCATGCCTTACTTGAGAAGAAAGCGAAGGAAGAGTTGAGATTGTTTGATTTTTGGAACCGTTTTATTTTCCGCTTTGTATCTAAGAGGGAGGGGGATTGGTGGATGGGGCTTGTATATTTATTTTCCTCTGTAATCCCTGTTTTCTCTGCCTCAAGAGTCAAAGGCCAAGGTTTTGAAATTGGTATGCATGTGTTTATCAACACTTGCAATTTTTCATTCATTTTCGCTTCGCTCCCCAATTCCTATTATCGAAACATGGTTTTTTGTGGTAATGCATTCCTTTTATTCTACCAAAAGAATTTCCTTCTTGTGTTTTGGTATATGTTCTGGGATGGAAAGAATTGATTTCACATACTATAACTAGCACAGATTACGGACTTGTTAGTGTATATGCACCAAACAGGGCCTTAGTGCCAATGGGTTTATCGGTTGTTTATTTCTAGTTGTTGTCTCCGGGTAGGTGCTTGCAGAACTTTGACCCTACTCCTGCAAATTCTACTTCGTGTGTTTCATTCCGTACTCTCAACAATGATCGGAATCCTATGATACAAAACAATCCCTCATTAGTCCATTTACTAGAGGGGTAAATTGCACCTGAAGGCCTTCAGCTTTCAACCGAATTACTTTATCCCTCACTTTCTGATTGCAGCAATGGCATCCTCAGAGTTAAACTCCTGCTTCAGTGTAGCCCTTCCATCACAACCTAAGGTCATCCCTTATTCCCATTCCTTCCTCATGTCAGGGATGGGGGGATGCAGAACGACTACTGTTCAAAGACAGACTGCCTTATAAAACTCCTAGCTCTTAAAAAGGTTACCCCTTGTTCCATTCCTTTCTCAGGTCAGGAATGGCGGGGTGGAATAGCTACAACTACTCAAAGCAGGAATTCCTTAAACAACTTTCAGATAATAAAGGAAGATAGCTTCTCATGAAATTGACAAAATAGAATGCTTTGCATTCAAGAAGCAATGGGAACTCCTACTGTTAGGATTACTTATAGTTCACTTTCAGCAAGTTAAGTAGAAATTGGATGACATTGCATTCAAGAATCAATGGCTATCCGATTCAAGGAAGGCCGCCTCCAAGCAGTTCCCTGCGGAGCTAGTTTACATCTGTCTCGAAAAAGAAACTAGAAAAATTGCAAGTTGAAATAGCATAAGTGATGACTGAAATTCTTCCTCCCTTTCTGAGATGCAAGCAATATCTCGGTACAACTTGGCGCAACTAGTCATGATGACTGGCCTAGGGCTAGCTTGAACCTGTCTGCTGAGAAGGAGCCCTGCCAGAGGATAACAGGTTCGAAAAACCAAGGATGCCTCCCTACTTTGAGCGAAGGAGTTTGATAAGTAGCCTCGGCTCAAGAGAAAACCACAACAATATGACATTATTTGGAAAACCCGGTAAGCGTATCAACATGCATAAACAATTGGCTGGAAAATGTATCTTCATGCTATTAATCTAAATATAAATGTGGTTGCAATTTAAGTACCGGTGAACTCAGGTTGACATCTGTGAGGATGCTATGAGTTTGGATTGCGGGAGTCCCATCGTGAGAGAGGAACGTTGGTATAAATGTTGTTCTTTGCTGATAAAAAAATAAATAAATTCTATTATCTGTGACTGCTCTAAAGGGACACGCAAACTCAATATCTGAATTATACAAAAGACTTGGTTGGATGAATCTGTTCCCAGTAAATGTCACTATTTTTTTACATCAACTGAAATGGCCCAAAAGAGTGACTTGTCATCAGTGACGTTTGCATAGTTTGGACATATGGGGTACATATTCCATTTTCAAAAGTTAAATAAGCATTCATTTGCCAAAGCCTTATCCATGTTATCATTATCGGAGTTCTTTTCTAAAGTTTTTGTACAAATTATTTGTTTAAATTTAGACAGAGACACACAACTAACAAATTTATTCAGCCAAAGTACATAGAACTTCACTGGTTTCCTCATCCAAAAACTTTGGAAAAATGGCAATCCTCGGGCTTTATTAGTAAAGTTTCTACTCTGTCTTCTTCTTCTTCAAGGTTGTCCTTTCTCACTATTCGAGCTTTCGATCAAGAAAGAATCAACGGGTTTTTTTTTTTTTTTTGCGAAACAAGCAACAAATTTTCAAAATTTCTTCTCGCTACTCAATATATACAGGAAAAAGATGTTGTCTCGGAAGATGTTTCTGTCAGAAACAAAGGGACCGTAGGGCTTTATGATTTATACAGGCAATATGTAGGCCAAGCAATTATCACGGTAACTAAAATCGATCTGTTTAATTGCATAAGTGTCACTCCCCCCTTAATGTAGTTCCGTTTAGGGCTGTCCGTGAATCGGTTTCGACGGTTCAGTTAATCCGCTCAGTTAATCCGCTGGACAGCCCTTTCCGCCCATCATCCCATTGCAGGCTTGCCTGGTGATCTCAATGGACCACAAACCACGTGAACAACTTTGGACTTACCCGAAGAAATTCACATAAACAAGACAAAGAGTATGAATATTAATATTAATTAGGCAAATATATTAAAACTCATTACCCATACTCCCATAGTTTACCATAACAGAAACATACAAGACCACCCTCAAGGGCTTGGCATGTCAATGCCTGAAACTGATGAGTTTGCTCACGTCGTAGGTTTCAAGTTCGATATGTCACACGGTACTATCAATTCTACTAGGGACAGTTTATATGGAATTTTGCTTTGATTTTAATTGAAGTCCCGCTACTGAACTCTGGAATTGATCCCATGATTAATTGAGATCCGGGGGTGGTATCTGCGTTGTAAAAAACACAGACACGCATGACAGAAGTACCCAAATTCCGATACTGCAATTTCCAAATCCACACATTGGTTTACCAGATCAAAATCTAGCCTTATTTGCACCACTTGACCGCACATTTGTATCGCATGCTGCGTGGGACCCACTTTGAATTTCACAAAAATACAAAAAAATATACATAAATTTTAAAACAATATTTTATGGGGCCTTGTTTTTTTACTGGGTTGTTTGGACAAAAAAACCACTTGACTTTTCCGTCAAAAATGAGTTAAATAAGCCATTTTTTTTGAATAAAGACGAAAATAAGTCAATAAGTCAATTTTTTCGTTTTTTTCAAAAAAAATTGGATTTTGATTAAAAAAATTTACTTTTTAGATTTCTCTTGTCATGAGGATGCAATAATTTCCAAAAAATTGATGATAAGCTAAGTGATAAGAAAAAAACTTGAATAAAGACAAAAAAAATAAGCCACTTAGCTTATTTAACCGAACGATCCAAAAAAAAGGACAAAAATGCAAATCGTATCCTTGGCTTCCAAAAAATTATTTGCGGATCCCACCTGACCGTAAAATCCCTCCTTCGATTATTGTGTCTACCTTTTCCTTTTGAATTTTTTTACGGAGTAGCTTATTATTGGCTCTTCCCTCTGAGAAATTTTTGGGTACGGAGTACCACGTGGCCGTGCCCACGTGGTGCCCATGCAGCCCATCTGAACTGTCCAATAGTGTGTTGGACGGTCTAGATTGAAATTTTTTCTTTCCTCTCGCCCCACCACTCTCTCTCCTATTTCTCTCTCTTTTTTCTCTCTCCAAATCCGATTAGTCCAAAACCGAAATAGACGGCTCAGATGCGCCAAGTGAGTATCAAGTGGTACCCACCCAGCACCCAAAAATTTCTCAGAGAAAGGAAAATGATAGGTACCAACTTTTCTTTAGGGGTTGTTGGCTTATTTGTGGCTTATTTTTTGTTCTTATTCAATTTTTTTCCGTATTACTTGGCTTATTCGCATTTTTTTGGGGATTATTGCATCCTCATGACGAGAGGAATCTAAAA
>JAOTQK010000002.1:2212616-2246037 GCA_025642025.1 Rhododendron ferrugineum
TGAAAGGTATAATGATGATGTTTTTTTAATAAGTTGGAGTTACGAAGCAGAACATTTAAAAAGGGACGGAGGGAGTACTATACTAGTCAAGCCGAGCCGAGCCTCGAACTGCTCGCGAGCAGCACAGTTCATTTGCATATAACCATTTTTTTCCAGCCTTACCAATTAAACATCTTACATTTAGTGTCCGATTGTTTGTATCAATTTGTATGTTTCAATGCTGATATCAACACTAACCTCACTTTCCTGGTCTTAAAAAGGATGGAAAAGCTTGCAATCAGAAGCTCAAGCAGTCAAGCTAAAATCATAGGCACCGTAGTGTCGATTTTGGGTGCATTGGTAGTTACTCTCTATAAAGGCCCGCCTATCATATCGACTCAACCGGCTTCCATTTCACTTCATCGCCCTCTCGGCTCACCGCACTCCGATTGGTTAATCGGAAGCCTTTTCCTCACGGTGGAGTTTATGCTTGTTCCGATGTGGTATATTGTTCAGGTACATAGATCCTGCTGTCAATCTTTAACAGACCATTCTTACGTACGTTTCGGAAAAGCTCATTTTCATGTTTGTTACACTTGGAAACAGACGCAAATAATGAAGGAGTATCCGGCTGAACTGACCGTAGTCTTCTTCTACAACTTGTGCGTTAGCGTTTTAGCAGCGATTGTGGGCATATTTACAGAACCAAATGCGAGTGCATGGAGAATCAAAGCCGATATAGGATTGGTCTCGATCTTATGTTCTGTAAGTAGATAATGAGTTATAGCTATGAACAAATCATTGCTTTAACACTAATGTTTGTCTAAATGTGGGGTTTGCTGTGCGGTGTTTAGGGGTTTTTCGGGTCATTCTTGGACAATGCCGTCAACACATGGGTGTTGAAAGTGAAGGGCCCCCTTTATGTCGCGATGTTCAAGCCATTGTCGATCGTTATTGCAGTTGTCATGGGCGTGTTGTTCCTCGGTGATACTCTATATCTTGGAAGGTATTATTTGCACTAGTACTCCTACCTACTTAAACATAAATCAAACACCGAAAAACACGCACGACTCTTTTATAGATGCGGTAGAAACCTCTTTGCTCATTTGCCAATGTCATGGATAAGATGAAGCTCCGCAGGATCCTACCTCTCTTAGCAGTTTTGCTTTTAATCAATTGTTCTCTGGATTCAATTAGTTCCTTCAACAACCAAACATCAATTTGCATTTGCCTCATGGAAGAAGACATCTATATCATCGTTAATGCCTAGTATACGTATTTTTATGCATGGTCAAATAATCTGGCAATTTTTGTGTCCTTGTTTTGCAGTATCATTGGAGCAGCAATAATATCGGTTGGTTTTTATACTGTGATGTGGGGAAAAGCAAAGGAAGCCATGGATGAGAGTGGTGAAATTGGCGACCCAGAATCCGCGTCTAACCCTAAAGTCCCTCTATTGCAAAACTATCTAACTCAAGAACCGCGGAGCTGATAAGTTGAAGTTGCACTAGATAGTTTCACAAAATCCGATGGATTGCTCATGGTCAGGGCACGGCACTGGTTGAAAAGAGGGAAACATGCTTCACAATGGGTTTGCGCCTTGGCGAATTCGGCCTAACCCATCTAAATGGATGTGTATAATTAAAACTACGCTTTGTAAACAAATTGCATTATGCAGTAATGGTAATGAAAGGAGGACAGCTACAGTGACAAAAAAACACACTGGAACTTTGCACAGTAAATTACTTTCCCACTAGAAAACTTATGGGAAAACTGTGATAAATAATCTGTACAACATTCGCATTACAAAAGAACAATGAAGCCTACAAAAGGACGGATTTTCCGACTGTTAAGAAGAAATTTTAAGGTAGCAACTAGCAAAAACACAAGGGTAAAACATTCTGCACCTTGACTCGCGGAACTACTTCATGTATTAAGACATCAGAGTCTTAGGCATCGCTGAAGTTACTCAGTATGTTTTGAGGATGTCTAAGGTTGACGCCTTAGCAGTTTCAGTCCGTAGAATCACTATATGCAGTTAGCCAAGCTCTTCAGATTCTTGACAGGCTTGTGATTGAATGCCAGAACCTTCAAAAAGAAAGATAAGAAAAATTATATCGAAAGGAAATAGCAGAAGGTCAAACCTAGAATGAGGATGTGTGAAATTTCACAGAAATTAGCTAAAATTCTGTCAGAAGTTTTTACAACTTAACCTGAGTATTGACTATCTCCTCCCTCGTATCCAACATTGATATTAGCTTCAAGCACCTAGAGAGAATTTGGCAAGAAAATTACTCCACGAAATAGGTTCTCGATTAGTAGTACTTGCATAACATAATGGACCCAAAAGGAGAGATGTTAAGTGGAGAAAGAACTCCTGAGACACGACGACAAGCTGTTCGTCTACAGACTGTGCCAATAATTTGACTGGAGCATCAAATTCGTAATCTCTTCCATACTGGAGTGAACCAAGACTAACACCAGATAAAATTCAGATTCTTTATGGAGTCGATTGATAATACTGTTTCGACTTTCGCCTACCCTAGGTTGTTCCTATAAGCAAAAGCTAGATAAACTGCTCAACCAGTACATTCATAAAGCAAGTTTCTTATGTTCCCAGCCGCAACTTTGTTCTTCCGAGATGGTGCTGATGCGTCGTGGTGATCACCCAAAGCCAAACCCTATATTTTCCTTTTCATATGCACTGAATGTTTTCTGCAAACCCAATCTCTTTCTGAGAACAAACAGTCCACTTAAAGTTGCCATACACAATACACGAGCACATCCTTGCGAAACTTACAAAATTTACGTTGCACAAGCAGCACAACAATTGCAGAAAAGAGTTTGGACTGCCTTAAACACCAACAAAATGGGTATAGACATTGCCCCCAGGAAAAAAAGGAAAAAAACCAACTGACATACAATTCCGTATACAAGAGGATACAGACACACTCAACATAAAAATAACCGGCATACTGAATAGACAACAATGGAAACATTGGGTTGGTTGAGGCAGGGAAAGCTAGCTAAATCCCGACTAATTGTCTTTTCCAATTGCGCCTGATCATCTGCATCGAGAGGTAACCCTTCAAGGCGCGTTGGAAATCAGTTCATCACTACACGGTATAGCATCCGGAGGCGTTTCCTCTGAAGGTGTGACATGAATAAAAGACCCTGATCTATTTTGTGGAGATCTTCGATCATGATAGGGATATAATGCACACCATAAAGCAGAGAAGCAATAGCTATTGCTGAAAACGCAAAGATGAATTCCAAGTAGTAAATCGATGGAATGATTAGAAATGCTATCCCATAGCTCATTGTCAAAAACATTAGCGAGGCATGGAGCGGGGCAAAAACTTTTAAAGGAAGGATAAGTATATTAATCATCGCGATTGAGCTAATAAACGCGACGGTGTTCATCGCATAGAACACAGGGAGGAAGACATTTGGAGCGTCGTCCATGGAGGTAAATACGGTGGCGTTAATATGACTCCCATTAGCAAAAAGACTGATGTTGTGCATGGAGGTAAATATGGTGGCGTTAATATGACTCCCGTAAGCGAAAAGACTGCTGTTGTCCGTGGAGGTAAATACGGTGGCGTTAATATGGCTCCCATTAGCAAAAAGACTGTTGCTATCACTTAGGCCGCTGCCTCCTCCGGGGGGGCTTAGTACAGTCTGAAAGGTTGCCGTTGTTATCAGCACAGCTACCACTAGTACAGCGTTCCTCATCTCCATTGACATCCCTTTCCGCATGAAAAGAAAAGTTTGAAATATAGTTTCCGCCCGTGACTCTCGCGAAATCAAAAAATCGACAAGGCTACAGTCATTAGCAAGTGATGAACTTTTCGAAGCTCCTGCACCGCGTAAAATACTCTTGATTGTTGTTCTCGCGGAACCAGAAGCAAGTGTTTCGGCAATGTCTAGGGCCGTGGCACCTTCTAAATTCTTTTCACTCATGTGTAATCCGTATCCTTGAACTACAGACTCCACAATCTGCACATGCAAATCACTGATAAGAATTACGACAAAAAATATTAACTGAAATTTTAAGTACCTTGTGTGCTACAAATGCAAAATTGCAAATCCCTCCGTCTACCACTGCCTACCAGAGGCATACATACATACATGAGGCTGTGAAGTGGACACCGCCGTGTGCAGAATTGTGTTGCCTCTCCCATCTTTGATGTTTTTCACCCAATGCTTGCCGGTCTTGCGAATCCATCCCATCAGGACTCCCAAAGCTCTTGCGTTGCAATTTTTCACTGCCATGTGCAGAGCAGTCTCCCCTCGAACGTTCAGGTCCCCAATTGATTCAGGGCAAGCACATAAAAACTCGGCTAAGATATCAACGCGATCATCTGTTTCTGCCGCGTACTGCAAAGGAGTGAGCCTCTCTCTTCCTTTGACCCTTACGAGATCTTTGTCCAACTTGACGAGCCCTTTCGCCGTCTGAGAGTGCCCGTTTAAAAGTGCCAGGTGCACAGGGCTTAGACCATCTGGGTTCAGCTTCCTACCGAGTGATGGCTTTAAGTTCATGATTTCTATTGCCAAACGAGTCTGCCCAGTCGATGCAGCTATGTGGAGAGGAGTATTAACAAAAGGAATTTCATCTGCTTTGTCCAAAATGTAAGGATCCGACCCTATTGATTCATACAAGATGTCGATATTCCGTGCTTCAACTGCCTCCTTCGAATTCGGATCCATTTTGATCAATGATGATGAATGATTCTGGTCCGGACGTAGATAGGCATAAGTAGTAGTAGTACTATATTGAGGGGTTTCCTGAGGAAATGTAGATCCATAAACATGACAGAGACTCGAATATGGACTTTTGTCCTTTGGGTCCTACGAGTTGAAAGTTAAACGTGGACTTTTGATTTGAGGACTCAAAGGGAGTGGACTTCAACCATGGTGTGCGGCAGTCAAGGAGGGCTGAGCCAACCACCGTTCGTGCTCTCCGGTGATCGCTTGCCCTCTTTGATTCTCCCACCACCGACCTCTCTGTGACTTTAAGTCTCTCTCTCTCTCTCTCACTCATTGTATGTATATGTATATGTATATGTAAAAATACAATTCAAACGCGAACCGAGGCTTTGTTCTCCATGGTTTTTTGGGTTTTTGGTCGTTCTTATTCAAAATTTTCCGCGTTTGTTAGTTTTGTGCCAAACTCGTTTGTGAATTATTAATTTGTCTCGACGAGAGAAATAAAACGACCTTTTTTTTTTTTAACTTTTACCCAAATATTTATTGAAATATCCAAGATAAAGTCTCAAAAAGCCGACTTTTGGGCTGTTCTGTTCGTGTGAATGGCCATAGGAAAGTTGTTATACGAGAGACACGCTTCCTTCAATCACCATCTTTGCCCGAGTATTCAAAAATTCAAATGTTCGGCGGGTTCCATTCCAGAAGGCTAAAAATCCAACACGGTTTGTGTAAATGGTCATTTTTTGCAACCATTCAATGAAGCTCTATAAAGCTCATCTCTACTCCTTCCAGGATCCATATATATATAATTACACACTCAACCAAGATTTCCAATTTCACAAGAAATAAGAAACAGAAATAGTAGAAAGAAGCATCATCATCATCATCATCATCTTGTGTGTTCTCTCTCAAAATGGCTGTTCTACCCTTTCTCATCTTCTGTCTCTTCTTCCTCCTCGTCTCTCCTCCTTGCTTGATCCACGCTCAGCAGCCTTACGTCTGGAAGGCCCCTACCGCATGTGGCACCACAACAAACAACTCAAATACCCTTCTCGGATACACCTGCAACAGCCTAAACACCGCTTGCCAACCTTATATCACATTCAGATCCCCATCTCCCTACAACACCGTATCCTCCGTACTGAATTCAGACCCATCACGAGTCTCTCGAATCAACTCAGTTCCCGATGATTCGTCCATAATAGACACAGGTGAATTGGTGGTTGAACCTGTGAAATGCTCATGCTCGGGTGGTCACGATTACCAATCCAAAACTCATTACGTTGTTCTGCATGACGATACATGGAATCAGCAAGATGTTTCTGACATAAGTAGAATCTTTGGGGTTGAATCGGTTGATTATAGGAGCATTCTTGAAGCCAATGAGTTGTTGCCTGACCCCAGATTTTATGCTTTTGCTATCCATTTGATTCCTCTACAAACCCCACCAACCAGGGTTTTAAATAAAGGCCATTACATATTGCATTGTTCGGGTGACGGAATTTCTGACCTCCTATATTATCGTTTACTTTCACATTGGCCGACACAATCCAATATCAGGCGATATTTGACAGTAACACAGATATCGTTACTTTTTCCGATACAGCAATTTGGAACCCTGTCACCAACATCTTCTCCGACCCCAGCGTGGGCCCCTTCACCAGAGCGCCCCAGCTGCGATAGTCTCTCAATTACCAATCAACCGTGGGTATTTGTTGTCGTTGGAGTTTTTGGAGGTCTTGGTGTTTTGTTGGTCATTGGGCGTATTGCTTTCTTGGCATTTACTAGGGGGAGGCTCTGTGCACACACGGAGTCTTGTGCTCGTAGTTGTTAATTTGGTATTTTTACCATCATTCACTTGCTCTTTCTTATGTCTTGTGCTCGTAGTTGGTAATCCTTTGTTGTCTGACCCCAAATTTTATGCTTTCGCTAACCTTTTAATTCTTCTACAAACCCCATCAACCAAGGTTTTAAATAAATGTCATATTGGTTGATACGGTCCCCTGGTTTCTCAAAACCTCAGTGCCGGCCCCTCCACCAGGGGTTGGGCCTCCCGCTAAACCCTCATCCAAAGAAAGCTGATTTGATTATCACGACGGAGGGTTTTGAGAAACCGGGGGCAAGAGGATTGAGGAAGAAGAATCCATGCATGTTGTAGGACAGGATCCATGTTAAGGGTTTCAAATTGAAAAATGATTTTGACACTCCATTATTTGACAAAATGAATTCCATAATTTGTCTTTTACTATATGGAAATTTTATTTTAGGAATAACTTCAGTTTTGTGCCACTTGTTTTGGAAGGTTTTGAGCCTGTAAAAAAGGATGTAGCCCTTGTGCATATGATATTCAATGATCATCAATAATATTTTCAGAGTTTCTCGTAATTCGATCGGCTCCATCAGGTTTTTGGAGACCATAGCCGTAATAGCTCAATCCCATGAAGTGTATACCTTTGAGGATCTCAAATCCGTGACTGCAATCAATCTCATATGCCACTTCAACAAAGACTGTCGGAAGAAATCAACGTGCTTAACAAGATCAGCCACTTCAATCTCATATGCCTATCAGGTGTTTGTTTCAATGACGACGGACACTGGTATCTTCTATGGAGTAATAAATAAAGGGTAGCACCTTTTAATGAATACACACTACGCTCTACATTTGCGGCAATAATTGATTGGGCAAAGTAGTAAAACACCGGGGGCACAATACCCCACATATATATAAAGTTACTAGTGCTACCCCGTGCCTACGGCACTACGCATTCTGGTTGGAAGGGAATGACAGTTGTGTGATTTAGATTAAAACCATGGGCACTTAACCGGAAACTGGGAGGATGCACTACAGCTTTTGGATCAAATGAATCTAAGTCGTTCCAACAACTTATCCCCACACTCTTCTGTTTTATAATAGAGATTGCAATTACTCTCAACAGTTATCTCTGGACTCTATAAAGTGAATTTGGAAAAACCATGGACTCTATAAAGTTATTCAAGCCGTTTAATAATTTTAAAAAAAAATCGAGTGGGCTCCATGAAAAATCAGCTCAATCTGATATATGTAGATGTTCGATTCAATTTTTCATTTTTGAACGGCTCGGATCATCTGAATTTTTAAAGTTTGGATCCAGCACCTACACATATCGAATTGAGCTGATTTTTCACAAATCCCACTCGATTTTTTTTTAAAATTATTGAACAGCTTGAATCATTCGCATGGGACCCGGCCACACACATGTGGTGGCTGGCCACCGCATCCTCAACCAACATTTTTTATTCATGTTGTCCCACATCATCATTGTTATTTCTTTTTATTTTCTGTGTTTCTATAGACCCTCACTTTTACCCACCGAATTTCAAATCCATTTTTTTGGTAAAAAACTTTGGGGTACCACCTGCTATTTTTCCCACATTAAAGAGTAGGAATTTTGTCTCAACTCTCAAGTGAAACGCCAAGGAAACTTTTGTTTGGTTTCTTTGTGAATTTTGTACCAAAATTTGTGAAAAATTGATCAAACATTAAACGGGAAGCTATTGTGCGAATTTTGTCCAAATCCGACTTGCTCATGCATCGCGTGTGCCCCGACCTCTAGTGTTTACGAATACGCTAAGAACGGACCCTTGAATAAATGGATTTACCACAAGTCCACAACAACATTGCTGATAAAACAAAATTCTGAGTTGGACGCAGAGGATCCTCCTCATGTCCATAAGGATTTAAAGAGCACCAATATTCTTCTTGATAATGAGTTGAAGGCAAATTTGGTCTAGCAAGATCAGCAGATGGGCTAGAATTTCCTTAACAGGGCATATTGTTGGCACAAAAGGGTACATGGCTACAGAGTAGTTGGAGAAAGGATTCATCTCCACAAAGCTTGATGTTTATGGAGGGAAAGAAGTTTCCGCTCGATATTTGGGGTTCTGTTACTTGAGATACTTACTGGGAAAGAAGTTTCCGCTTTATATGGAGGGGGTAAAGGGGCATTCCTCGGATGTCTCGAGTCCCGTGATTCACGAGGAAAATGGAAAGGAGAATTTGTGGATGCAATCCGATCCTTCAACAGCCAAATATCAATTTGTGCACAATTGTTGACGCCTAGTATACATATGCATGCATGTAGATATATGCACGGTCAAATAATCTGGCAATTTTCGTTTTCCTTTTTCGCAGTACCGTTGGAGCGACAATAATATCAGTTGGGTTTTATAATGTGATGTGGGGAAAAGCAAAGGAAGATGTGGGTGAGAGTGGTGAAATTGGCAAACCCAGAATCTCTGTGTAACCCGAAAGTCCCTCTATTGCAAAGCTATCAAACTCTGAAACACAGCTGATAAAGCTGAAGTGGCACAGGATCGTTTCACAAAATCAGATGGATTGCTCATGGTCGGGGCACAGCACTGTTTGTAAAGAGGAAAACGTGCTTCACAATGGGTTCGCGCCTTAGCAAATTTGGCCTTACCCATCTAAATGGATGTGTATAGCTAAAACTATGCAGAGAGACACCCTACAGTGGCACAAACAACACTGAAACTTTGTACAGTACGTTAGTTTCCCACTACAGAACTTATGAGGAAACTATTACTGTAAGATAAATCTGTAACACATTTCCATTACAAAAGACCAATGAAACCTACAAAACTATGGATTTTCCAACTCTTAATGGTAAGCTTGATATTGAATGAAATATCACTGCCTAATTTTACACGAAGATGTCACTGCCTAATTTTACACGAAGATGTCACTAACATAAAGCATTTTGAAGGCATGAGGACAAAAATGCAAATCCTTCCTCTCTTCTACAGCAAACCCATACGGGGATACACATAAAGAAATGATTCCCATTCCCATTGTGATCAACTCAACTATAAAGAAATAGCAATCCATACCCCCCTCAGATCTTATAGACAATATTGTAATGCCGGATGGAATGAAAAGGCCAAAAAGTTATCATTCTAACACCTGTTAGTGTCCTATAAACTCATATAACGGGATCTTAAGGTAGCTACTACCAAAAACAAGGGGAAAAAATTCTGCACCTTTACTTGTTGAACCGCTTCATGTCATGAGATCATCAGACATAGCTGAAGGTATGCAGTACGTTTTAAGAATATCTAAAGTTGCTGCCTTAGCAGTTTCAGTCCGTAGAATCACTATCTGCTGGTATTCTAGATCGAATTTCAGAAATTCTTCGTCACAGCTCTCCACCATACTAGCCAAGCTCTTCAGATTCTTGACAGGCTTGCCATTGAATGCCAGAACCTTCAAAAGGAAACATAAGGAAAATTATAATGAAAGGAAATATAGAGCAGAGGTTCAAAAGCTAGAATGACGATGTGCAAAATTTCACAGAAATTAGCTAAATTCTGTCCAAAGATTTTACTTAACCTGAGTATTGACTATCTCCTCATATCCAACATTGATGTTAGCTGCAAGCACCTAGATAAAATTTGGCAAGAAAATTAAGAAATGGGTTCTCGATTAATAGTTCTTGCAAAACAAAATGGACCTAAAAGGAAAGATGTTAAGGGGGGAAAGAACACCTGAGACACAACGACAAGCTGTTCGTCAACAGATTGTGCCATTGCATGAAGAAACTTATCCAATAGTTTGACAGGAGCATCAAATTCATAATCTCTTCCATACTGCAGTGAAACCGAAAGTAGCACCATATAAAACTTCGAATCTTTATGTAGTCAATCATTCATAACTGTGCCAACTTCCTACTATTCTAGGTTGCCTTCCATAAGCAAAAGATAAACTGCTCAACCATTTTCACGAAGTAAGGAACCCCTACCCCAACCGGAAGGAAAAAGAAACCAACCAGTGGACCGGGAAAAAGAGTTTTTTTGTTTTTTTTTGGGTTCTAGGGTAGGTGAAGCTTGTGGACAACTTACTTCATTGGCAAGGATCACCTCATCATGCCTTTGTGTTAACTGAAAATCCTCAATAAGACTAGAACTTCCGGTATGTAGTAGAATTTGTGCATACTGAAAATAATAGGTTCAACCAAGTTGTTTAAGAAAGTAACACCAAGGAAAAAACTCATAAACCCCAAAGGAGGCAGGAGAAAAAAAAGAGACGGGGGCAGAAACAGAGAGAACACAAAGACAGTGTCGAAATTAACTACTCACCTCCGAACGCAAATACGGGACAGAAACAGCTGTAAAAACAAATCCAGCAAGAATGTAGTAAGAAGGTGGTCTGCCTTTTATGTGTGCTGGTATGAGCCTTTTGTGAGTTCCAAGTTTTATGTTGAACTCAAGCATCTCTGAATTTCGGAGGACTTTCACTAGAGCATCGTCACCGGTATGTTTTTGAGAGATAAGGTAACTAAAGGCGATGCGCTCCCCATGCCTAAATTTAACTGAAAAACAATCCAACAATATTAAGTTTCGAACACTGTCTAGTTGCAATTCAAAATTAACAGACCAATTAAACCGAAAGGACAGGAAACATGCAACTCTTATTCCACAATATCCTAGTCCTAGAGTTGCAACAATCAGTGAAAACATTAGCAGTCAAATTTAGCAACATGGTAGGATGATGTAAATACAAAAATACATACATATATCTATCTATATATCCATATCTACGTCTATGCATATGAATGTCTATAGACGTACCAGAGAGAGAGAGAGAGAGAGAGAGAGAGGTTTCGGATGCTTCCCGATTGGGTAGAAACATATCTGCCAGCAGAAGATATACAACCGCATACAAAGATCGGTGTGTTAGTCTTGTGTTTAACTAGTTATTAGCAACTGTTCATGGCGTCGTAATTTATACTATTCTGTTTACTTTCTCCTTTATTTTAAGCAAAACAATGATGGAAGTTGAAACACTAAAGCAGTTCATAAACAAAAGGTCCGGAGTATACCGCACCAATCTGTTCCACTGGTACACCATCAATTTGGTGGGGAAGAATAAGTCAAACGAAAAAAGATGACATCGAAAGTGCTACACATATTTGTAAATTTTTTAACCTAAGAAAATTGAAAGGATCAAAGCATTAAAAAAGGACATAAGAGGCATAAATGTGTATTTGTAAGGTTCACCTGTTCCATCGTTAGCAATATTAACCCCATCAAAGCTAAGGATAACATCCGAAGGCTTTAGAACTTGGGATTCTGAAGATGTAGGTTCAACTCTTTTAATAAGAACACCTTTCTGGTCAGATCTCATGCCCATTGATTTGCGTAGATCAGGATTTTCCATCTTCTGCCACTCAATTCCAAGAATTGGAAATCCTGAAAATTCAAGACGTCATTTATGAAAAGTAAAAACTTAACACTCTCAAGTTTCCAATACCTGATAATATGTGTATGTAACAATTGTAAGTACAGGAAGATGCAAACATTGTAAACTTCAAGACAAATAAATCTTACCTGTATACGCTCCATTTTTCTCATAATCTTGAATGAAATGCATGATAACTGGAGTTGGTATGACATAACCAATGTTCTCGGCGTCTTCATTTTTAAGGGATTGAAACGCAATACCCACGCATTTGCCCTTATCACTAAAAGCAGGTCCTCCAGAATTTCCGGAGTTGATAGCAGCATCTATCTACAAAGCAACTCAAAAAATACAAATTAGTAATGCCAGCATACATGCGTATATGCTAAACAAGAAGAAGGTTGAGTTTCTGATAACTAACCTGCAGCCCTAGAAGCTCAGTGGAACCATGAACATAAGATAGTATTTCCATGCGCGACACAACACCACTTGTCACCGAGATTGTGTCTCCTCCGATGGGATAGCCCACAACAGTCACGGCATCTTGCAATGCAGGCAAGTCTCCAAATTCCACAGGTGAAACTCCCTCCCAGAATTCCTCGTTTTTCACTGTCAACAATGCTGTTACATCACAAGAATAGAAGCTTTAAAATAGATCCATTTAACCAGTACCCCTCTAAATTCTCCAGCCCCACCCCTCAACACGACCACCCTCTCCGTATATGCACACTACAAAGGGATAACTGTTACCTGAACCGTCTTAAACATAAAATGTACCCGTATTGGACAATCAACAGTCATATAAGGATATGGGATCTGTGTTCAACATAATTAGTTGGAAATCCACATAGCAAACAATCTTTTACCTCTAAATTACCACTGAAAATGCATACAACTCCTATTTTATGAAGGAAATGCCCAAATGTTTATAAATGCAGTTTATCTTAGCATATAGAAGAAGTCAACTAAGTTATCTGAACATCTTGGCGTTGCCGTGTCTCCTCGAGATGGAAATTAGATGAATTCAACACATTAACCCATACCTGCACTCAACACCCTTACCCAAGTCTACGAACATAGAGGAAAACAAAGCCCACAAACTACTTTCAAGTAATTCAACACAAAGATTCATTCATCAATGACAGCAGGATAAATTTGAGAAATATCTCTCCAGCTATGTATCTCATCAAAGCTGCCAAAAAAACAAGAAAAATTTGCTGGAACTATGTAATCCTATTGCCAAAACGTTAAATGAAAATTTGAAGAAGAAAAAATAAAGAAGCACTTCTGTTGCAGTTCAAAAAAGAAGAAGAAGAAGAAGAAGAAGCACTTGTGTAGCTTCCCAAAATAGTATGTACTCCACCTAGCTCATACACAAATTCAACTACAAAAGTCTTAAGAGTTATAGTACTCAACTAAAAACAATACAATAAGAGACAAACACAAACACAAGCCTTACCAATATCACACTCAGTTCCCATGGCTAAAGCAGTTGCCAAGTACTTGGTATCAGACCCGCATTTCTTGAGCTGCACTTGGGTGTGAATATGCTTTAGCTCAACTCAAATGTAGGCTAGTTTGGCTCGAGCTCGGCTCATCAAATTCTTATTGGGCTCATGCTCGAGCTCAAGTTCGCTAAAACTCGGCTTGGTTCGGCTCATTTGCAGCCCTAGTTATAATACTCCGTCACTAACAACACTACTGTGACAGAGAAACAAAAACACAAGCCTTACCAATATCACATACAGTTCCAATGGCTAAAACATTGGCCAAGTACTTGGTATCCAACCCCCATTTCTTGAGCTGAACTTGGGTGTGAATAAGCTACAGCTCGACTCAAATCTAGGTCAGTTTGGCATGAGCTCCGCTCATCAAATTTTCAGTGGCTCAAGCTCGAGTTCACTAAAAACTTAACCAGCAAACTTGAACATTTTAAACACGGTCCGGCACGTTTGCAGCCCTAGTTATAATATTCCGTAACTAACAACACTACAATGACTGAGAAACACGAACACAAACCTTATTACCAACATCACATTCAGTTCCGATGGCTGAAACAGTGACCAAATACTTGGTATCAGAACCTCGTTTCTTCAGCTTCACTTGGGTGTGAATTAACACAAGCTCGACTCAAATCTAGGCCAGTTCCACTCGAGCTTGGCTAGTCAAATTTTCACTGGGCTTGAGCTCGAGTTCGCTAAAAACTTAGCAAACAAACCTGACCATTTTAACACTTGAGACTCGGCTCATTTGCAGCCCTAGTTATAATACTCCGTAACTAACACAACTACTATGACGGAGAAATACAAACACAGGCCTTACCAATATTCTAAGTCACATAATTCGTGTGTGCATGCCCAAGCTAGAGCGCAAGCGTGAAACTATCTTTAAAACCCATCCCAAACTATTACAGCAGCATTTGGTTGTGAATAAGCTCGACTCAAATTCTCGCCTCATCAAATTTTGCATTGCAGTCAAGCTCGAGTTCGCCAAAAACTTAACAAACGAATCTGAACATTTTAAAACTCGACTTGGCTCGTAGTTATAATACTCCGTAACTAAAAACACTACTATGACGGAGAAACGAACATAAGCCTTACCGATAGAGCTCAAACAATTCACAAGCTGTGCGCAAGCAGCTTGAGGCTCCTCGTTAGTAAAAGATTCGAGTTTGAGCTTGATTTTTAAGCTCGTTTAGTGAACGAGCCGAGCTCGAGTTAATTGTAACACGGCTCATTTACAAAAGCTTAGTTTGTTGTAGAGGCTTAGCTCGTTTATAAAGGCCTTGTGTAGTAAACAAACCCTCGAGCATCTCGATAATAAACGAGCCGAACTAGAACACATCAAAGATCGGCTCGAGTTTGATTATTTTCAGGTTTGACCAGAGTTCAACCTAGACTAGTTTTGAACGAGAAGAACTAGAACACATCAAAGCTCGGCTCGAGTTTGATTATTTTCAGGTTTGACCCGAGTTCAACCTAGACTAGTTTTGAACGAGAAGAACTAGAACACATCAAAGCTCGGTTCGAGTTTGATTATTTTCAGGTTTGACCCGAGTTCAACCTAGACTAGTTTTGAACAAGTCGAACTCGAACACATCAAAGCTCGGCTCGAGTTTGATTATTTTCAGGTTTGACCCGAGTTCAATATAGACTAGTTTTGAACGAGCCAAACTCGAACACATCAAAGCTCGGCTCGGCTCATTTGTGACCCATCCGTAACTAACAACACTACTATGAGTCTATTACAGAGAAGCAAAAACGCGAAAAGCCTTACCAATATCACATTCAGTTCCAATGGCCAAAACAGTGGCCAAGTACTTAGTATCCGACCCCCGCTTCTTGAGCTGCACCTGAGTGTGATGCTCCACCGAGTGCGCATTCGTCAAGACCCTCCTCCCTCCAACAACGAACCCGCTGCTGCTCGAGCTGTACTGCCGCTTCCTCTGCCACGGCATCGAGAAATTCGGGTCCGTATGGAAACAAAACACTTTCACCACCGCGTCCATCGCCGGCACCACCTTCTCCAGAATCTCCCACCTAGGCTGAGGCGCCGCCGCCTCAGCCGCCGCGGTCATCGTGCTTCTCCTCTCCGGCGAGGCGGCGATGTCGGAATTGGGGTCTTCGACGTGTTTTTCGCCGTCACGCGAACGGCCGCGCCCGAGGCGGCGAGTTTGGGGCTTGGGGACCGCGGCGGCGGCGTCTTCAACGGCGGCGGAAGCGGCGGGGTTGGTGTAGTTGAAATCCATGGTGTCTGAAGTTGGTTTTTTAGGTTTTCGGCCGCGTTTTTTGTTGGACTCTACCATTGCTTGAGAATGAAGAGTTCTGCGTCGGTCGTTAAACGGTAGTTAAACATATGGAATCTACGTAGGTGTAGTGACGGTTCAAAACGAGAAAGAAGCCAGGGGAGGGGAATCTTCTCGCAACTGTTCTTTACAAATCTAGGGCGGCAAACAAATCAAGTTACTTGCGTGCGAGCAGCTCGTGTAAGGGTTCAACTCGGCTCGGCTCGACTTGTTTAGTAATCAAACAGGTTAGAACTTGAGTTTTGGACGCATTTATTAAACGAGTCGAGCTTGACATCCTAAAACTCGGCCTGTTTATATAGACTCGGCTTTTTTACATCCCTACATTTCTCTATCCCTCATTACCGCACTTATTTCTCGCTCAGGGTTTTGTCCTTCATTTTCGCACTCATAAAATTTAAAATGTTTTGATGTGTTTTTTTTGAAGAGGTTTTCATGCTCCGGCTAGCCGCCCCACACAGTGCACACGCATTAAGAGACTTTACAATGTAATAATCAAAATCAAAAAATTGTTAAAGTTAGCAATGTGTGCTTAAAAAAATACTCACATTGTAATAATCAAAATTAGCAACCTCCTAACCAATAATTAAATTTGGGCATTTAAATAATCAAAAGTAACAATGTGGGACTTCACATTGCTAACTTTAGCAACCCTCTAAATGAATAATAAAAAACTAACGTGGCAAATTTTTTTTTTGATCCGTAACGTGGCAAATTTTGATTATTCACTTTTAATTATTACATTGCGGATGCTCTTAGGCGATAATCTCATCTGAAACGATAGATACATAATTGACCCGCATCTATGGGGTGATTTTTTACTCATTTAGTTACGGATTTGAATTTGAATTTAATTTGAAAAAGGATCTCTTTACAACTACACACACTTGCACGCACAAATGCACAAACACACTCAGACCCGTTCCGCCTTCTTTCTAAATCTTCTTTTTTAAAAAGAAGGTAATTTCAAATTCAAATATAACGAAAATGAAAAATAATTTTTGGATTTTTTTTACACCATTTAAAATATCTCAATGAGATCTATCAAATAAGATTCATATTAGTCGGAAAATTATTTGCATGAACACATAATTTTTGAGCTTGAAATTACCTGCTTTTTAAAAAAGTTATTTTTCAAAGAAAGTGGAACACCCTCATAAGGTGTGTGGGATCCATGGTTAGCCGTGGACCCCACAAACCTTGTGAGTGTGTTTGCACATAGGGCTGCTAAACGAACCAAGTTACTCGAGTCTAAGCTTGTGTTCGTTCGTCAAAAGCTTGTTTAAGATTGACTTGTTACATAATCAAATCAAGCTTGAACATTTTTTTTGAAGCTCGTTAAGGTTTCGAGCCAAGTTTGAACGACCTACTACTCGGCTCGTTCGGCTTATTATGTATAAAAAAATTCAAGTTACTTGATATTGGGTCATGTTTGGCGTGGTTAAAACTCGTTTGAGATCGGCTTGTCTCATAAATAAGCTAAGTTTGAACATATTTTTGGTGCTCATTAAGTTATCAAACCAAACTTGATCAGCTACCTGCTTGGCTCATTTGGCTTGTTTATCTCCCTTACTTGCACACATAAATGTACAAACACACTCATAAGGTGTGTGGGGCCACCCCACAAGCTGTGGCCCCATACACTTTTATGAGTGTGTTTGTGCATTTGTATGTGCAAGTGTGTGTGATTATACTTGGTCCGAACCGAGCCATTACCATCCTAAAAAAGAGGAGAGAAGAAGCTGATTACTAGGCCCTGTGGTCTGAGGCCGGCCTGGTGTTGGCTCAGCCCTACTTGTTCTGGACCAAAGGCCTGCTCATTAAACTCCAAAAACATTTCCCTCCAAAGTTTAAGTTTGCACTTTTTAAAATTAGTATCCAAATTATTCACCATTGATATTATTTTGAAAACATGGTTAAGATTTCTAATGGTTACTAAACTTATAAAATTTACATTATAAATTAAATGTACACGTTGAAGTAAGAATGTTATTCATTTGAGAAATGGTTCTCCAAAGATGAAGAACTAAAGTTAATCCCTCACTTTAATTGAATAATGGAAATGAACTACGGTTGTCATTTTGAAGATTTTAAGAATAGGTTTGAAAGAAAAGTAGTGTAGAAAGAAGGCTAGAGAGAGAGAGTCTCTGGGTGAGGGCTCCCTCCCCTCACCCCTGCCGCCCCCCTTCCCCTTCTTCCCCACTTCTTTCTTTCCCCTTTCTTTTCTCTTCCTTCTTCCTCCCCCTCAATCCCCCTTTGCCCAAGTTCTCTCTCTTCTCTCATTTCCTCTGCTCTGCTCTCCTACCTCCATGGCTGTGAGATGATTGAGACTCTCTTCTTAGGAAGATGAGACCTCCCACTCTCCCCATTATTTTTGGAGTCAAGAGCTAGACTTAGGGTTCTACATCTGGTTTCTTGGAATCAGTTCAAAGGCGACGGTGGCGACGTCTGCAGTGGCTTCAGCTTTCAGTCTGCGGCGGGATTGAGCTCAAGTTAGTGCGGTGGGTCCATCCAGAAGAGTCTGCTCTGTGTCCATACCTGACCACTCCAGTCTTGGCCACTCCAACCCCCCTTAACGAATGTGATTGACGGGTCCGACTCCGGCGTACCTCTTGGCTCGAGGCGACTTTTGGTTTGTTTAATTTATTTTTGTTGTATTTCATTTTTTTTTCCTCTATAATTTCGGACCGATAGTGTCCCATTTGTTGTAATATTGTCTTATATATATTATCTGCATTTTCTGGTTGGTAAAAAAAAAAGAATAGATTTGAAGAAATGAAGGGTTGGTTCGAGACGCTCATCATCCTCAACACTTCCCTCCATAGGACATACGAGCTGCAACTGCCCAAGAAAACTTGGTGGGTACCAACACTTTTCCTTTGTCAAAAACCTTTGGCGCCTTTGTACCGGCTCTTTCCCTTTGTCAAAAATAGACTCTTTCCCTTTCGGATTTCAAACTATAAACATAAACTCACGTGCTCTTGAACAGTATGAATTCACACTAATGTGCAGCAGATAAGATCATCTCTGAAACATTACGTGGCGGTGTTACAGGAGCAACGTAAGTACGACTCGATGACATAATCTCATGCGTAAATTGGAGAGAAACAACTCGATCGGTTCTACCCCTAGAAATTAGCGCAAGTGCTACTTTTCTACGGTTGGTTTTGCTGACAATTTCACTTCCAATATGTACAGCAAAGAATGGATTTGGGTGATTTGAAAATGAGGCTAATTAATGGATTGGTATTGAAGAGAAACGAATGGGAGAAAAATTCCACATGCATCAATCATCATTGCAAAGTAAACTAGATTTTTTAAACTAATATAAGAGGGGGAATGGACTAATACAACCCCACCCATGTAAGTATTTTGAGACAAATTCTTTCTAGTCATGAAACTTAACTAATTAAATGCATATTTGAAAGATGGGGAGTTATTATGATCACATGCGTTAAGCGTTAAGTCTCACGTCGGATAAAACAAATTAAACGTTAGTAGGTCTTGAAATAACATTTTATGGTTCAGTGCTTCTCGACTGACTTAAATGGGTCTAAGTTTTTTGAACAAGGAAACTAAACTTAGATATATTGATGAAATCAGATACAAATTGCACGGTCCATATAGACCTAAAAACAAATGCAACAAAGGACCCAAAAGGTCCGAACAAAAAGAAAACAAAAACAAAATATCAAAATAAAAGCTGCAAAATTTAGCAGCTGCAAAACGGTTAGCACCTGCGACGACCCCAATTTTTTACAATGCCGTAATAATTAGAAATCTCCAAAAAATACAACTGAGGAGTCCTAAAATGTCCAAAAAGTATGTGCAATAGTCTAAAATCAAGGGTCTAAAATCAAGGGCTGCAAAAAAAAAATGTGTTGAACCGCTTACCGGTCCGAACAGAACCGAACCAAACCTTTACGTTTAAATTCTTTCATTGCAAAACATTGTCATCTTTCTGATGGGTTTTCACCAATGCTGATCCTGGGCAAAGTGATCGCCGTGGGCTCCCAAAATTTAGCTAAAATAAGGGGGCCCCGAGAAAATTTGTAATAAGTAGGTTTCAATAAACATAGGCCCATAAATTTATATTGAATCGGAACGAGTATGTCAGATACGAGAAAAACAATAATATATACGAGCTTAACTAACACACTTTTATCGCTAAGAATGCAAAAAGAGTGTTTTTTAAGTGTTTGTTTTAAAATTTTGGTAATGATATATATAATTACAAAATTTTATCTTGTTGGATACTAATGATTTTATTTTTGTCAAGTTGTCTTAACTTCTTATCATTTTGCTTGTAAAATGCATAGAAGGACCCCACTTTCTGAAATTCTTCTTGGCAATTCAAAATTTCTGGACCCTTGGTTTTCCACATGAGGCTTTTTTTTTTTTTTTTTTTATCGAGGAACAACCTTACAGTTAGGCCACTAAGTAGATTCGACTGCACAACCCAAACCTCGGGAAAAGCTAGCTACAGCACACCAGCCGCGACCCCTCACTTAAATACCAAGGTACTCACCCGGCGGAGAATCGAACTTCAGACCAAGAGAATTACTCCATAAATCTGATACTCGCCCTTACCACTGGGGCAACCCTTGGGTGTGTGATGCTTTTGTTTTTATATACTAGTATCACTTTCCTCAACATACGTGATTTCACTTTTCTTCTATCATATTTAACATGGTATCAGAGCTATAAGATTTAGACTATGTGGATATTCGCTCCTGAAGGGCGGCCTAAGCCTCACTGCCGTCCGCTGGGCACATACTTCTTAGATGGGCGATGTGGGATAAGTCTAACATCATTAACAATCAGTTGCCTTAAAATGTAGTATAAAATTCCGATGAGAAAAGAGCTAGTAAAAAAATGCCGAAACTATGTGCGTGGTCCAGTTTCTTGAAGGAATGGAACTAGTCCATGAAGAATTTTTCTTTGTAAGAATTTTTCCTTCACGTGTTTTGAGTTTTACAAGGTTGGTAGCTTTCTTCCTCTATTTGTTTCCTATTAAAAATTAATAGAAACCAAGCTTCTGCAAATACCTTCTCTGAGAATCTTCCTATCTATGGTCCCCTCTCTCTCTCTCTCTCTCTCTCTCCACCAACCAAGTTCATGCATGTAATGAGCATTTATAACCCAAGGGGTTGACCTGCATGCATGGTGGCCATCGAGATCTGGAATTTTAGAATTTGCTAATTTATATAAGAGAAAATTTTCTTTATTGCTGTTACCGGCGCTCAATTGCGTGCGTCCAAAAGTGTTTTGGACGGTCCAGATTGAAAATGAATTTTGCGCAAATAAAAGGATGAGATTGCGCGAAGCCATGAATAAAGTTTCTCTCTAGTAATAATTCTAAGGTTTCGGCTTTGAAACCTGTCATGTGCTAACAATACATATAATATGAGGCCAGTTCATATAGAGTTTTTTCTTCGGTTTTAATTGGGCCACTTGTTCCCCAAAATTATTCTGAGATGTGCGTACGTAAATTGATCCAAGCACCTGAATTTTAAAAAAGGTAGCATTTATAATTAGTATAGTGAGATGCACCAAACCTTTTTTCTGCATTTGTTAGTTTTAAGCCAAACTTTTGTGGGTTACTGATTCGTCTGGACGAGAGGAATCGGAAAAGTAATTTTTTTTTACTTTTACCCATGCATTTTGAGAAATAACCAATTTTTAGCAAAAAGATTTCTCAAAATACTTGGATAAAAGTAAACAAAATTTACTTTTTCGATTCCTCTCATCGAGACGAATCAATAACCCACAAAAAATTGCCGCTCGCAAAACTAACAAATGCGAAAAAAATTCAAATAAGGACAAAATTCCTAAATTTAAATTAAGTTTAAGTTAAATTCATAAGAACGCAACCTAAGATAAATGAGTTGCGGTCGTGTTTTGATTGATATTTGATAAAATTGATTTTATGCATGGTTGATGTTTTCTAAAGAAATTAAAAAGTACATGATTCCAATGATCAAAGTGAGTGAAAAAGAGCTCGAAAACATTCTTACATTGCTTTGGGTACGAAATAGGTGATCACTAATTAATACTCCCTCCGTCCCGGTTTATTTATCCACTTTTACATGTCTCAAAATGTTTGTCCATTTGATTTTTTAATGAACTGAATGTCCTTTTTGCCATTGCTTTTTTCAAATAAAGTAACTTTTTTAAAAAGTTAAAAGGGTAAATGTTGGAAAGTTAAATACTTTTAGGTGTAATAATTATGTTCCTTAAAAAAGTTGGGTTCCCAAAAATAGACAAACAAATTGGGACAGAGGAAGTACAATGTTGGGACCTCTCAACCTAGCTAATAGTTTGAACTTTCAGATTGGATATAAAGTTTTGATCACATGATATCAGAAAAGGTTTCTACCCCACATTTTAACAAATTCACATCCCACGATTGATAATAGATCCAACAAAAAGACTGCAAGATGATAACCTCAGAAAGAAACTATATGCGACAGACCTCAAAAAACAGACTGCTCGTGAGGGGATGGTAAGGAATACAATCACATTACTTTACTTGGGTATGAAATGGATGAACCTTAATCTAATAGATTTAAAAAGAAGTTTCTGATAATTGAAAAGCGGTCCAATTTCTTGAAGGAATTAACTAAACGTGAAGATCCATCCGCCTACTTGTTTAGAATTTCGCTTCACGTGTTCTGAGTTTTATAAATAAATAAATAAATAAAAAGGTTAAATTTGCTAGCTTTTCTTCCCCTATTTCTTTCCTATTAAAAAATAGAAAACCAAGCTTCTTCACAAATACCTTTCTCTGAGAATTTTCCCACCAGTCTGTGGTCGTCTTTTCTCCCTTTCTTGGTCCTTTTTATCCCTCTCTCTCTCTCTAGATTAGGTCAAATGTCAATATTCCAATACCATGCAAACCCATGCATGTTTATCTTTCTCTTGATCACTCCTATAAATATGATCAGCTTATGGGCACATACCCTTCAACAAAACTCGAATTATGTTTGGAGTTATGGTATCCATCAAGGCCATATTGCTGGCACCTCTCCACCATTTCATTCACGAAGATTTTCATCAAATTGTAGACAAGATGACTCTCATAGACAGACTTCTCTTCCTTGTAATTAAATTCTTTTGCCTAGCTTCTCTAACTTCTTTTTATTATTATTATTGTTCGATTCTGTCATTTTTTCTTTTTTTAAGTTTGCATTCTCTAAAAAGGACTAGTTTAGGGCATTTTTGAGATTTTCCTGGGTTCACTTCAATGACTAAAATCGTTCACTTATCGAGTTATCTATTTTTTTTTTTTGATAAAAAAAATGATTAGAATCGTTCACTTCGTGCCATAAAGTATCGAGAAACACATCTATTTTTGGAAGGAAAAAAAAAGTGGATCAGAACTTTTATATCACAAGATAAATGTGTTTCTGAATCATATTAATCGAAATCTAATTAATGTGATTTTTAGGATGGTTCATATCAAGGTCTTAGATATAGATGATTTTTCGCATGGTTAGTAACTTCATATTCCCCACAAACAATCCACAAAGATAACAGTTCGATCATGGGTTAGATTTTTTCTTTTCTTTTTCTTGATGTACCCTATCAAGGTTTTTAAAAAATGTAACGGTTCGATCATCAAAGTGAACCCCGAAAGGAACTCACAATAACCTCGACAAGACCGTCCAGCCACCAAAGATCAGGATCCTCTTCCCTTTCTTTTTTTTTTTGTGCTAACTTTTTTTTTTTTTGGAATTTTTTTTAATGCAGATTGTTCACTCCATTGACAAGCTAGGGATATGGCACCGGCTACCGGTCTTCATGGGGCTGATTTATCTGGCGATTCGCCGGCACCTTCACGAGGAATACAACTTGATCAACGTCGGTAGAACTCCGGTCGGGGTCAGGTTTAATCCGGTCGATGTTCCGTTCAGAACTGCCGATGGGGAATTTAATGATCCTTTCAATGAAGTCGCCGGTAGTGAAGGGACTTTCTTTGGCAGGAATATTCATCCCGTAAATCAGCAACACAAGGTTCGTCTCACTAGCTAGCTAGTATTCCATAATCTATATATAGAGTCCATACGTACCCATGCGTAATTGTTTAGTCTGTGGAAACACTAACTCGACATGTTTGTTTTTCTTTTTTTTTGACATGCTGAGTTAGCGTTTCCACAGACTAAACACTTGATATGGTGTTCTGGAAAAGGCCGTTGGCATTCCTATATAGTTTGTATGTACGGACCGGGAGAGAGAGAGATATTCAGAAGTTTTTCTTTTGCATATGTCCAGTTATTGTACATATTCATTCAGGGAGGAGTACCAGGGTTGGCCTTGACTTTTCAGGGGCTTAATTAAAACGAAAATAAAAGATGAGGCCTTTTTGTCGCACTATTATTACGGGGTAAAAAAGTATGAGGGGCCCTTGAAATTCAAAATATTTTGGAGGTCTAAAGCGGCTGCAACACAAGTTTTAGCTCAGAGCCGGCTCTAAGGACTATTTTTTGGGTGATTATGGAAGTGTAACTTAATTAGGGATCCCATTTCAAGGATGTGCTTGCACAAAAGTCCTATGGTAACTTTTGAGTTTTTAAATTTTTTTTTTGGAAGAGATTTTGAGTCATTAATTAATCCTTCTAACTTTGAACTCGGACACCCTGTAGTGTAGCGGTGCACTACAAGACTGTAGGGTATCATCTTAACCGTCCAAACATGTTTTCATTAGTCCGGATTTTAAAAATATAATTCCAAGGAAGAATATTATTATTATTTTTTAATTCGAACCATCGACGATTGGCATATTGCAATACAGCTAGCCTTGTAGTGCAGGGATGCACAATAGGGTCTAGATCCCCCTATTAACTACTATTGGATTTAAACAAGTCAAATCTTTCTTAAAATATTTTATTTTTGATAATTGAAAAGCAATTTGAATCTTTTTATTTATCCCATTTTTTGTAATCTTCTCTCTCTCTCTCACTCTAAATTTTTTAATTTGTACATGGTTAAAAAATAAACCCAATAGGGTCCATGATTAAAATTTACCAGAACACTGAATTGCATGAATTATACCATATATTCTTTCATACACGCCGGCGAAGGTGGGCAGGGTTAAGGCATATTCTTCAGACTCCTAGCTAGATTGTATAGAGATTTTAATGGCCATAAAGTATGTCATGCTACAAAGTATGGGAGTGTCCGAGACAAACACGCAAATATTCAGTTGTTGTGTATTATTGAGGATGCGCCTGGAACGCACTCACATGCGCCTGAGGCGCATAAACTTGCGCTTGAGTCGCACTTATAGCTACACAACATGTCAACTTTTGCGGGCTTGTTCTGGACACTCCTGAATTCCGATTTGCACGTGATTAATTTGAACCATTAAAAAGCTAGTTCAATTGAATTTCTAACCCAAGTAGTTTGGATAAAAAAAACATTATACTTCAAAATACATTACCATTTTTACCCTCAGTGGTTCAAAAAATAATTTATTTCATTAAATCGCTTGCATGTCCCTCATTTTAAATCGAATCAAGACCAATTACAGATCAATAAATAGAGGTTTTAAAGTACTAAAACATGGTGGAATCCAACAATAAAAATGTTTAAATTTGTTTATAAAAAATAAATAGAAAGAAGACTGCTACAAAAATCGTTGGAGCCACACTAAGCCTAGCTAAAACACTTTCAAAGTTTCATTTGGTACTCAAATCTTATCTCTAGTTCTTAGATATTTCTTCATTGCTTAAGTGTTCCAATGAGTTCATAGTGCATCGACACACTTCGTCGAACCATAGCAAAAGACGTTTCATGATCGACATTTGCCCAAAGGAGGGCTTATATATTTTCGAACTCAAATTTGGGTGTTTAGAACCACTAACACAACAAAAACTGAGAATGTGTTTCAAACGGCAGTACGAAAAAGGATTGAGAATATTCTCTATATTTCAATCTATCGCCACCACATTACGACTTCGATTTTCAGTACCACCACAAAGCATCGAGAACATTCTCTATTCAGGAATTTAAGAACTTTCTTATTCACAAGATTGAGATTCATCACCACAGTTCTTTAAAGATTTTAACTGAAATATGGTAAATGTTGTGTCTCATCAAACCTAGCTTTCATCTTGCAAATGTTCTAAATAAATTTGAAAAATTTTACTTTCCAAAAGCTTGATATTATTTCCACAACAATGTGCAGTTATTGAAGCCAGATCCAATGGTGGTCGCCACAAAACTTCTAGCACGTAGAAAATTCGTCGACACCGGGAAGCAATTCAACATGATCGCAACTTCTTGGATACAGTTCATGATCCATGACTGGATCGATCACTTGGAGGAGACAAACCAGGTCTGTTTATATGTAATAACATTAGGTCAACATTTTGCCACGATAACCTTTTCTCATTCGAGCAGTGGTACGGGCACGTATTGGTATACACACATATATATGTGTATGGAGCCGTCCCTATGCAAATCCAACATCGTAATGCGTGTGCATATCGGATGGCTCCAGAGACAACTGTATCCAGATCAGTGTCCGAACACCTGTGTCCTAAGCGTGTTCTCTCATTCCTTCTTTCTTTCCCCTCATGTTTTAAACAAACCATAACTTGTACTACGTTATAATTAACAAGGCTTTGAACATTATATGTAGATTGAACTTAGGGCACCTAGAGAAGTTGCAAACCAGTGCCCTCTACAGTCTTTCAAGTTTTACAAGACAAAGGAGGTTCCCACAGGATTCTATGACATCAAGAGTGGTTACTTAAACATTCGGACGCCTTGGTGGTAAGACATCCTGCGATCTATTATATAGTTTGTGATTGGTTGTTTTCTCCTAATCTTTAAAAGACTCGGGTCATAAAAATTTACTTTATATTTTTCGTCTCGATGAGAGGAATCGAAAAAGTATAAAATTATAGATCAAAGTTGAAAAAATTCATATAAAACGACGGAGAAGACCCAAAAAGTAGAGTCTTCTGAGTCCAATTCTAGCTGGGTGCGGTAAAATTTCATTTATTTTTTGTTCACTTTCATATATGTGAGTGTTATGTAATAGGGATGGAAGTGCTGTTTATGGGAGCAATGCAGAAAAACTGAAACAAGTGAGGACTTTCGAAGATGGGAAGCTCAAGATTTCAGGAGATGGGCTTCTCCTTCATGACCAAGATGGAATTCCGGTGTCCGGAGACGTACGCAACGGCTGGGCCGGGCTTTCGACGTTGCAGGCCCTCTTTGTCAGGGAGCACAATGCCATCTGCGATATGCTCAAGGTAAAATTATCCCCCCGACTAGTTGGCCTAGCGATCAAGAGACCCAATTAGTCTTAGGTCTCGTGTTCGAAACCTCTAAATTGTTAGAGTCTCCAAGATTAGTCGAATTGCGTGTAAACGGGTCCGGACACATTATCAAAAACAATATAGTGAAAATTTTAGATGTGAAAAGTAGTTTCCGTCGTTGCATGTTTCATTTTTCTCATTTTGATGACTTTCCTTTTGTAGAAGGAATACCCTGGACTAGAAGATGAAGAATTATACCGACATGCGAGGCTGGTAACTTCTGCAGTGATTGCAAAGATCCACACCATTGATTGGACTGTCGAGCTCCTCAAAACCGACACATTGCGTGCTGGAATGCGTGCCAATTGGTAACCCCTCTCTCTCTTAGATAGTTAATGCCCGGTCGTTATCTTTAAAGTCCCGAAATTAGTCACACGTTCCATTCCTACGGAGGTCATACATTTCAAATCCTGGGACCACTGGGGTAATACTCGGTCATTATCTTCAGGGCTCCGAAATTAGTCGAGATGCGCGCAATCTGGCCCGGACGTCCGATTTAAAAAAAAAAAACAGTCAATTGTTTTGTTTGCTTGATAGTACTATGAAATTAACCAATCTCGTATTTCAGGTATGGGCTTTTGGGGAAAAAATTCAAGGATACATTCGGGCACGTGGGAGTAGCAGCCTTGGGAGGCCTTGTGGGCATGAAGAAGCCCAATAACCATGGGGTACCCTATTCCTTGACCGAGGAGTTCGTCAGCGTTTACAGGATGCACTCGCTCCTGCCCGATCAGCTTCTCCTCAGGGACGTCGACGCAGCGCCGGGACCCAATAAATCTCCACCGTTGATCAAAAAGTATGCCGCGCCTCACTATACTATGAAACAATATCACGAACCCAACTCTAAAACGCAACTTCGGGTTGCATTTTGAACATTCTTTTTTATCGGGCGCTTGTGTGACGATATATATATGTGTGGAAATTGTAGGGTTCCGTTATCGAATTTGATTGGGCGTAAAGGAGAAAAGGCATTGGAAGAGATTGGGTTTACAAGGCAAATGGTATCAATGGGGCACCAAGCCTGTGGGGCCCTTGAGCTCTGGAATTATCCTGTGTGGCTAAGGGATGTTATTCCCCAAGATGTTCATGGCATGGATAGACCTGATCTCGTTGACCTACCAGCTCTCGAAGGTATTTTAACTCGGATTTTCGGATCAACTTACGTACACTTTGACTAATTATAAAATTTCAAAATATATGACCAGCAAACTTTAGGTGGCTCAAGTCGAATGTGCGAATTTAATGAATCAATTAAAAAACAACGTTGACTCCAGTATTTTTTCTTCAATCATACGGAATCCATTTTACTATAAGCGATTCTAGTATCATTCTTTATTTGTTTTAATATTCTTAAATTCTACGGATCGATTGTTTCTAAACTTATATTCTTAAAACGTTTACTAAATTTACTCTAAAGTATTACTCCAGCGTATGGAGAAATAGTTTCAACTTAAATAATAAACAAAAAGACTAAAATTGTCACAATATACCTCTTTTCTTAGTTTAATGGAGTCAAATAAAAAGTTGCATCCAAATTCTAAGAGTATACTGTTTGTTTTTAGGTTAGTGTTTAGAATTTGTCACCAGAAATAAATTTCTAATTACTTGCTGTCATAATCCAAATTGACCAACATCCTCTTAGCGCTATATCATCTACCGTACATTACTGCATGTTGTGGTTACAATCTCATTACAATTTCTTCACTTTCATATTTTGAAAAATTGTAAGAACTTCACGTAGCTAGATAAAATTTGAACCCAGCTGAGACTTTGTTGCATGTGTTAGCCTCATCCGGGCCGTCCATACTCAACAGGGTCCCCTGTCTCATAAAATTTCATCAACAACTTCATTAGGAAAATAACAATCTAGACTTCCTTTTCCAAAATGTTTTTGTGAATTTTGAGGTTATAATGTGGAGTGCTGATCCACCATTGCCGGTGATGCAGTTTACAGGGATAGGGAGAGGAAAGTGGCACGATACAATGAGTTTCGAAGGAGCCTCCTGCTGATACCCATATCAAAATGGGAAGATCTAACGGACGATAATGAAGCGATCGAAACACTTAAAGACGTGTACGGTGATGATGTGGAGGAACTTGATCTGTTGGTGGGCCTCATGGCAGAGAAGAAGATCAAGGGATTTGCCATTAGTGAGACAGCTTTTGTCATATTCCTTCTCATGGCTTCAAGGTATGTATCGGGATACTGATAGTGTTCGTAAACGAGCCAAACGAGCTGAGCATTGAAACTGTTTAAAAATCCAACGACATTTAGAATTATAAGTTGAAAGAGCTGAATAGTAACTTGTTCAAACGTGATTAATTTGAAAGCTTAATAAGCTTAAAAAAACATGTTCAAGCTTGGGCCGATTATGACCAAACCCAACGGATTGGACAGGATGAAAATAATTAACTTTAGGCTAGTGATTTTGCCACACCCTTTTTTGATAACGTCACACCCTGCAAGTGTATTTTTGGTGCAAAAATACACTTTGCAGGGTGTGGCATTATCAAAAAAGGGTGTGGTAAAATCATTTCCCTAACTTTACTATAATCCAAAATTATTGCTTTAAATATGTTTCAACATAATCCATTAACTTGTAGGTTAACATCATAAGAAAATCATAACTTGACTTGACTTAACTAGGTGTGTTCAATAAGTGTGCTAGGGTAAAGATTAGAATCATGTTGATTGATGCTTCGCCCTATAAATAGGGCGAGTTGGAGCAGATTAAAGGCAGGCTAAAGAAATTTTACGAGAATCCAAATTAACCCGTTAAAATTTGCATTTCACCGTCCAACCCAACCGCTCATGCTACCCACAGGTTCCAGCCTCGGTGGCCGATGTAGGTTGGGTCTGAGTAGCGAATTGACACACCTAAAGTGAAAATTCCGCGTATGTAACTTGTGAACGAGCATGTAAATGGGACGTTACGAATGTTATTGCAGGAGGCTGGAAGCAGACAGGTTCTTCACAACCAACTTCAATGAGGAGTCATACACAGAGAAAGGGCTGGAATGGGTAAACACCACAGAGAGCTTGAAAGATGTGATAGACCGTCACTACCCTGCCATGACAAGTACATGGATGAACTCCACCAGTGCCTTCACCGTCTGGGATGCACCTCCGGAAGCCTCCAACCCCGTCCCTCTCTACCTTCGCGTTCCCAATTAGTCCCCCACCGCACCGACCGGAAGCAGGGACGGCCCCTGTACTACAGGGTCTCCAGTTCCTTAATCCAGTGCTACACCTCCTATACGTATGTATATGTATGTACTTTTCCGAAACAATGTCGTAATTAATGTTGTAATTCGTTTCTCAGATTAATTTGTGGTGTTCACACTTTATCATTCCTTGAAATATTGTAAACGTCTATGATTGTGATATCTTAACACTGTTGGGGTACTGTTAAATTGTTAAATAGTACTGGATGGAACACTTGTGTTAATTTGTTACTCGTAAATAATTTGATCCTTGTATGTTTTTGGGTTAATTTAATTGGTCTACTCCTGACATAATTTATTAGGGCGACTGCTTTGTACTTGCGTGGGTCCCTTTGGAGACATTCGATAAAATTGAAACTGAGACTATTTTGTGCTTGGCTCAATGGTTGATTTTAACGACCCCTTCATGAGTGAAAGTCACTCGGTTTGAAAAAATTTATGGTAAAATAATCACCCTATTGCAAAGTTGTTATAATATTAATAGTAATACATTATATACATTATATTAGCCTGACGTGGTCCAATCATGTGGTTAATAATATTCAATGTAGATAATTTTGACAAGTATAATATGCTTTGTGATGACTACAGGTGAATTGCTTTGAATCGCAAATCCGGAAAAATGGTAAATTGGTTTGAATTACAAAATGAGTGCGGAACGGGTCCATAACGACCCGAAAGAAGTTTGTAACTGTGACATGCCTTCTAAATACAGTATCGGCCGATCTACGTAGACATGTTTAAATCATTTCGTATTTTCACTCATCTTATCTTCTATCGGTCTCACTCTTATTCTTCCGCAAAAATTTAAATATCTAATTATAAGGTAAATCCAATCCTGTTCAGAAAGAAAAAAATACATAAGTCACATAACCAAAAGGTCCAAAACAAACTAAGCTGAGTCTCACAAAATCTCAAGTCCCCATGAAATCAATAATTACATAAAGAAATTTGTTTTCTTCGTTCCTCATCCTCAACGTTTCTCTCTGTACCCATATGAGCTGCAATTACCCAAGAAAAACTTTGAGGGTCTCTACCCAACCGAGAGCTCCGGATCCGGTTCTTGTATTCCTTGTGGGATTTTACTTAGTAATGAAAAGCTTCTTCTGATCCAAAAAAAAAAAAAAACTATTTTCCTTTGTCAAAAATCTTTTGGCCTCTTTACACTTCAGTCTCGTTATAGAGGTCGAGGAGCTGGCAGCGGGTTAAAAAATTGTCGATCCACGAATTTGTTTAAAGAGGAACTTCCTAGCCGGTCCTGTCTAGGTGAAGAATATCCTACTAGGTCCTGCCCATAGAGCCTATAGCCCAATAAGTCCTCTTCATTATTTTATTGACAAAAATACCCCTCATAAAAAAAAAGAGATTGGAGAGAGACGATCCAACCACCACCACCACCACCACGATGACGCTGCCGCCGCCGCCGCCGCCACCACCACCACCCCCATCACCGCCACATCTCCACCACCACCGCCACCACTACATCGCCACCATCACCACCACGCAACCATGTCACCACCACCACCACCACCCACACCACCACGCCACCACCACCACCACCATGCCGCCACCACACCACCACCACCACGCCGCCGCCACCACCACCACCACAATTAACAGTGCTAATTTTTGTCTAAATTAACAGTCGACCCATACAACCTCCTACACCACCATCACCACAACGCCGCCACCACTACCACCACCACTCCACCATCACCACCACACCACCACCACAATGACCACTACCACGCTGCCACCGCCGCCACCACCACCCCAATTAACAGTGTTAATTTCTGTCTAAATTAACGGTGTTAATTTTTTTATAAATTTATACCACAATTAACAGTGTTAATTAACAGTTGGCCATATAACCTCCTATACAACCACCTACACCACCACTCCACCATCACCACCACTACCACCACCACCCCCGCCACCGTCACCACGCCGCCGCCGCCGCCCCCCACCACCACCATCATGTCGCCGCCGCCGCCGCCACCAGCACCACCACCACAATTAACAGTGTTATTTTTTGTCTAAATTAACAATGTTAATTTCTATGTAAATTCACACCTCAATTAACAGTGTTAATACCCTTCAACCCATACATCCTCCTACACCGCCACCGCCACTGCCGCCACCGCCACCGCCAACACGTCGTCACCGCCACCACAATGACCACCACTACAACAACCACCACCACTCTACCACCACACCACCACCACAATGACCACCACCACACTGCCGCTGCCACCACCCCAATTAATTGTGTTACTTTCGGTTTAAATTAACAGTGTTAATCTCTCACTAAATTTAGGTCACAATTAACAGTGTTAATTTTTGTCTAAATTAACAGTGTTAATTTTCATCAAAATTTACACCACAATTAACAATCTTATTAATTTTTGTCTAATTAACAATTAACAAAGTTAATTAATAAAAGTAAAGTACAATTAACAATATTAAATTCTTTCTAAATTTACAATTAACACTGTGAATTTGAAGCTAATTCTGACTACGCCACTCTATGGGATAAGATTAGATGTCCTAGGCCAAAGATTATCGATGATAAATAAATAAAAAGACCAAATATTAGCAGAAAGACATACAGTCCCGCCATCTCCATTTTTAACTCAAAAAAGAATCCACGTAAAGAGCCCCGCCAAAAGGATTAGACACCCATTTCAACAGCATATGTACACATAGACAAACATTTGCGTAAGGTGTGTAGATTCTATGGATCATATCTCCAAATCTGAAAATCAACTGAGATTTGCAAACTACCCTAAAGGTCTGCTCAGATAACGGTGAATTCCATGAGCGGACGTAGTGTTCAGTTTAATTTAGGAGCCTCAGCTATAGTTGTCTTTTGAACGTTCAGTTTTATCATAAATACAGGTGGATTAGTACAAGTGTCTGGTGAAATTGAAGTTTTTAACAGGGATTAGAGATGGCATATATGATCTTATCGGAATCCTTATACAACTACAATCTCAAATCACACTTACTCAGTAACCATTTAAAGTCAATATCAAACTCAATGTCGAAATGCATATATAAAGTACCAAATCTAAATTCCAGCAACTCTTACTGAAACTTTATGTCAAATCCTTCATTTTAGATATCCCCATGTACCCA
>JAOTQK010000002.1:2246137-2270866 GCA_025642025.1 Rhododendron ferrugineum
AGAGGAATAGGTTGTAAAAATCTGTTTAACTGAGGGTAAATAAGTCAAACCATACTCAAGGGATTTGGAGGGAATTGCACTTTTGCCGAAAAGGACCTGGCGGGCCAAGAAGTCAAAAATTAGGAGCGGCCCAGAATTCTGTCTTGTTTAAAAATACACCTTCAACCCGTTCAACCCGATTCACATTCCTTACACTTCTGTCCCGTTATAAAGGTCGAAGAGTTGGTGGCGGGTTAAAAGTTTGTCGATCCACGAATTTGTTTAAAAATACACCTTCAACCCGCTCAACCCGATTCACATCCCTACTAGTACTGCTGTCTGCTAATTACAGTCCCAAGTCCCACCAAATTTTGCACACAGATTTGTTTGTAGTCTTCCTTATCCTCAAGGACCTCAACACTAACCCTATACGCATATATGAGCTGTAAATAGCCAAGAAAACTTGGTGGGTAGTGGGTAGTGGGTACCGACTCCTCCTTCCCTTTCTCAAAAAACCTTAGGCCCCTTTGTACGTTGTGTCCCTTTCTGATTTCAAACTTTTAACAGAAACTTCACATGGTCTTTAGCCTCTTCTGTTTCCCATCTCCATCCCTATGGATACCTTTGTCAAGTAGGAGTATCTCCTTTTGTTTTCTTTAACCCTTTTTTGGCTTCTTCTATGTACTCACGTTTCTGAATCTCACTGACTCTATCCTGTGTATTTCCACTGCTTCTCTGATATTTAGGTAAGTCCAGTGGACCACAATTCATTTTCATTTCCAATTGGGTTCTTCTTCAATTAGGGTTTTGAAGATATATTCGAGGCTTACTAGTTTTGGTGAATACGTTGTTGTTTGATTCTGTCTGTTTTTAGGTTTACTTAGATCTCAATTCTATTTTGTTGGGTTGTGTTTCATTTTGTGAATTGCCTTGTTTCTCATTCTGTTGTTCATCAGTTTTCTTCAGTTAGGTCTAAAGGAAGCCCTATTTTCCCTTTCTGCAGTTGGGTTTTGCTGCTTGTTTGATTTTCTTTAGGTATCTTGTTTAGATTTTCAACCCAATTTTCTGCTTTTGAAGTTGGGTTTTGTTGCTGCTTTGATTTTCTTTGGATATCTTGTCTAGGGTTTCAATTGTCAATGGCAATGACACAAGGTTATGCAATTGAGCTTTACTTTGATCCAGCGCTCGAAAACCAGGTCCTAAAGGCCTGGAATGTATTGGCTCGTCGCCAAATCAGTACTCACCTCATCGAAATTGAATCTCGGCCTCACATTACCCTCTTTTCCACCCCCTATATAGACCCATCAAAGCTCGAACATGTTGTGAAGTTTTTTGCTTCAAAGCAAGAATCGTTACCCGTGTCTTTCTCCTCAATTGGAACTCTTCCAAATGACAACAATGTCCTCTTTCTTGCCCCAACGCCTTCCTTGTCCCTTCTTCAGTTCCATTCACAGTTGTGCGATGCAATGAAGAGGGAGGGGATTGAAATTCGGGAGGAGTACCGCCCGGACTCGTGGGTCCCTTATTGTCCAGTTGCAGAAGAAGTTCCCAAGAATAGAATGGCCGAGGCCTTCACTGTTTTACGCGACTTGAAGTTGCCGGTTACAGGGTATGCAATGGATATTGGAGTGGTGGAGTACTCTCCCGTTCGTGAACTCTTCTCGTTTATGCTTGGCAACACATTTGAAGCATGAGGTTAAAAGCCATATTGGTGCTTTCATGTTAAATCAGGTTTACTTTGTTGGATGCAGTGCTTTTTCATTGATGTTAGAAACCAAGCATAAGTCAGTATGTTATTGGAACCTTACTTGCGCTTAATTTGGCTAGATTGCCGTTTGGAATGCGATGTACTTCATTTTCATTGGAATTTTCTTTTGAATGTTGTCTGATTTTATTGTGGATTGGAAGGAACCAGCTACTGGTCTAACTAGTTGCTTGCTTGGGAATAACAAGAGTAAAACAGTTCTTCTTTAAAATAGAAACAAATTCTCTTTCATCTGTTTGGACCCTTAAACTGGAAGGATTTAATATGATATAGCTCATTACCTGTGTTTGTAGTGTTGGTGGGTATCAAATGGCTCTCTCTCTCTTGTTGGCATCTAGTACACCATCATACGAGTAATCTGTTAGTTTGTCAATTGCCTTCATTGCGATTCACTGCTCTACTTTCCCTCAAGATTTCTGTTTTGTTCGTAACCTGCTCACCTAGTAGTAGGCCTCTTGGTTAATTTAATAGTATATCTCAATGATTTTGTGACTTTTTTGTTTAGTTATGATACTTGCTGAAGTACTCAATGATTGATTCGCAACATTTATTGAAACATTTTTTTTTTTTTTTTTTTGATAAGTAACATTTATTGAAACATTGGTTTCATGATTCCTGCTCTCACTCTTAATTATATACTGTTGATTGGGGTGGGATTTCATATCTTTGTCTCATTGCGTGTGTCCTGAACATTTAGACAGAATTGTGCTGATTCTAGATATTCGGTAGACTTTGTGTTATTGATTAAAGAATAAGTGAAGGGTAAGGAAATAAGGAAACTAAAGAAAGGTGGAAAACTATATTTCCCGGATGTTTTAACCAAATTACTTGTTCGGAGTTTGGCTCAGAAGAGCTTAGCGTTCTTGTTAGTGTAGGAAAACCTAGTGTCATAGCGATTTTAGATGCAATACACTTGATATTAGGTAGTTGAAGAGTTAAATTAAATTACTAAATTTGCTTCTAATGTATCTTCCCCAACGATAAATAGCGGACAGTGACACATCAACCATATGATCCATGCCCTTATCCCAGGGACTGAGTGGAGAGAGATAGATAGAGTAAATTTATTGGAGACCGTGCCTAGGAGTTTTGAGACCCCGAAATGAACAAGGCCTATTTTTAGGCAGAAGAGTCAGTATGAGTATGCAATCTAACATTAGATATGCCTATGAAAATTGCCAAGAAATTGACCTTCTCTAAAGGGAAGTGTAATTTATCTCATGGTTGTGGAGTTTGATAAGTTCTTCTATTGGTATCAACTTTTTGTTAATGATTGTCGTTATATTTATATTTATTTTGTTCAGATTTTTCAGTTTTGAGGGTTCATTGTTGCACTTACCAAAGACGAAATGATATATTTGATAGTATGGAATTAGCTAGTTTATCCCCCAAATGCCTGTTTAATCTCTTAGAGGATGATCTTGTGAAAACATGAACTGTTTCCTTGTGCTTCTTGTTGCTTTTGCACTTGAGGATCAATAAGCTTCATCACTTGTTATCGACATGAATGTCTCCCAGAACATGGGAGGCATAACAATCTTCTCCTAAGCCACACATGTTCCGACATATATCCGATACCAGAACTCCACTTGCACGTCTGTATTGGTCCATTACCGTACTTCATTTCCGTGCCATCTACCCTCGCTTGAGGGGTAACACTTACTGTTTGAACTATTCATAGGCTGTATTTTTTGTGATTTCCACAGGTTGGTTTGGTTTGGTTTTTTTATTGTAGCTACCAGATGTTGACTGATACGAGTGTTGAGCCTAATTTCGCCATTGTTTGTGTCTTCGTTTTGCTATAGAAAGAATTCTTCAGACTTCATCGAGAATTTTGACATTTCAAAGATAGCAAATGTGGTTGCTCTGCTGTTTAAACCACCTTTATGGATTGATCTTCTACATACAGTTTCCAATTTTACTATCTATTTTGTCGGTTGCAAGAGTGTTGATGCAAACAACCCGATGCTCCAATCGCGCAAGTTTTCTTGATGAACAATATGTGCAGTTCCTCAATGAATATTTTACTGGTTATTGTCTATTTGAGTATGTCATGGCCTTCTGGTTTTGCCAATACATGGTTGGCTTTGAATATAGAGAAGTTCTTTTTCTGGAACATTTTAGAGAAGTTCAGTTGGAATTCCAATTTCCAGCCATATCAAACACCAATAACGCCAGATGTTCATGCCCTTGATACATTATGCAGAATTCACCAGGTGGATTCGGGTGTCCCTGTTTCGCTGCATTTTCACCCGCAGGAGAATTTTTAAACAAAGATAATCTCCGAACACAATCCTACAATAAATATACTTCGAAACAGAAATACATCCAAATTTCGGTGCAGCAAACCTGTCTCCATTATACAAGAAATACATAACATGGTACTAATGAAATACTCTAGTTTGATGAAGCAAACCAAAACACTATGCACTGGAGAAACACTATCCACTATGCACAGGAGAGAGAGAGAGAGAGAGAGAGAGAGAGAGAGAGAGAAACTCTTTAAGTCCAAATAAAAAATTTATTTTGAGAAATTCTTTTATATCCAAAGTTCCACACCCAAAGCTTGTAAATACAACATGTCAACATCAAATGCTTTCTCATCTATGGATCCAGCTGGGACCATTACAGTTCTCATTTGAACAACTTTTCTATCACTTGGAGGATACTACCACACAGCAGCGAACATACATTCAGGAACACAACTAAAGCCAAAATGCACTGGTTCAATTTTTTTTCATTGCCAAAACTTGGGTAGTCAGAACTTACATTCAGAACTATGCAAGTAAAAAGGGGGCGAATAATTAACAGCGACGATCCAAACCAGCTATCGCTTCGGCCAATTCAAACACACCTCTTTATAAAGGATCGGATTGCCAACCCAAAATTCCATAATTCATCTGTACAAGGAACTGACAGCAATGGCCACTGTGCAACAACAGCTTCAAACAATAGAGATTCGTCCAGGACTCATTTCCGTTCTCCAAAGCAAAAATTGTCCGACACCAGAAAAATAAATAGGTTTAGGACAGAGCTCATTCATGTGTGCCCTTCAAATTTTTGACCTGTTAGTTGAAGCACTGCTATGATTCGTCAGGCGGTAATGAATTCAAAAAGAGTGATAAAAATTCAAAAGCACCAACGTCTGCATCAGAAAAGAGAGACATTAGTGATTGCTTAAATGCAAAATGCAGGGCACAAAAGGTCATACATGGGAGGAAGCAAGTCACACAAGCAAGAGAGTGAAACAAGATTTCCCACAATTGCCAAATATCGGGTGGTGAAAGGAGGCCTTGTCCAGAAAAATAATATTTTCTGTAATTTGCTCGGCTTTCAGATATGCTATTAGAAATTTGACTTCTAAATTCTTACAATCATGTGTAGTTTTCTGGATATAAGAGAGATACTTAATATTTTCTGCATTTTGCTCGGCTTTCAGATAAGCTATTAAAAAGTTCACTTCCAAATCTTACAATCATGTGTAGTTTGATAGCCCCTTTCTTCAATTAGCCCATCTAGAAGATGCACTTAATGCCCACAGCCCACAGGCATAACACACACAAAAAACATTTGAAAAAGTCGAATCTCACGAGATTATCAACCGTACCCTACACAAACATGAACTCTATCAGAATAATAACTTCAACTACAGATAATAGAAATTGGAAGCTATAGATGGCTTACCAGATTATAAAAGACAGAAATTCTGCCCTAATAATGTCCCTACTGCCATGAGGGTTGCTTGTATCCGTTCCTATCTCCATTCCACCCAAGATCAGGCTCCCTTCTCTTCAATGACCCACCCGCCATCTGAAACACTTTCATTTGCTCATCTACTGGTGTTGTTTGAGACCCAGGAACAGGAATCTGCCTTAATAATGCTGGAGACAGCCTCCCATCTCTACGCTCTACATCTGTACTCCCAGTACCATTATTAAGATCAAGACCTTGTCCTCCCAATTTCCTACTCTCAGGCCCAACATTATTCGCACCACCCGGAAGGTTCATAATATAGGGCCGCGAGAACTGTGATGAGACTACACCAGAAAGGCCCACCAGCTGCGAGGGAATGGTAGGTAAGCATAGAGAAGAAGAATCCATGTGTGCTGTTGAACCGACTGAATACGAATTTGATGAGAGGGAGAAATTTGTCTCAAATGGGAATCCTGGATACTGAAATGGGGCAGCGTGGGGAAAGGGAATAGCAGGAGAGGACGACAACACTGTCCCCCGGTAGAATTCAGGACCAAAGGGGGACCCACGACTGGGGCCGCCTAAGATCCTCTGGGACCCACTAGCAGGAACAACGGAATAACTCTGCTCCCCTCTACCAGGTAGGATCGATGGGATTGCAATGGCTGAATAGGAGTTGTTTGGTGGGAACAGTGAGGAATAACTCCCCCCTTGGTCCATAGTATTCATTCTGACCCCATGCAAAGGTGATAGAAATGGCACGTTGCCGCTAACATGTCGTGCTGGTTCGGTAACTCCTCCATAAGGACCAGGTCCATTGTTCAAATCAAAGTCCCTTGAAGCATTGAATTCCGCGTTAGAAAGTCCACCAGTTAGTGGAATCTCCATTTTACGGCGGTTACTAACTGAAAACTGTCTAATATCAGGACTGTCATCAACTCTGTTCAAGTCAAGATCGAGTCCTCCACCACCATGATTGTCGAGAGGCCCAATTTCCAAACATGTTGCCTCCCGTGAAGAGTTACGAGAATCCATATCCTCAAGAACTCTCTGGTCTGGAACATTCAGGTCAATATCGAGAGGACTACGCCCAGGCTTTCTAACGAATTCAATAGAAGGGGAATTAGTTGTTCTGAGTGGCATCTCCAAAACCTTTCTGGGTTCTGCCGGCTTAAAAGCACTGGTAGCAGCTGATCCTTTCCACCCAAGTTCCCCCTTACTTCTCAATGGGTTTTCAGGAGGACAAAAGGGCCCTTTTGCGGCCGAGGTGACAGTAATTGAAAAAGGAAAGCTCATAGACGGCGAAGAAACAGAAAAGGGCAGTGGACAAGGCAAATGTACAACAGATGATGTCACAAGCTCCCCCTGGCACCCATCCTCAACAGGAAAACCTTCATTCAGATCAAAGTCCAGCTTTACAGCCACATCAGTTCCTGCCACAGATCCAGAAGCACCATTCACACTGGAAGCACATTCCCCTATCCCACCAGCTTCATTTCCATCTAACTTGACTGTGTTAGACTTCATGCACTCCACTGTTTGTTGCATAGGGATCGTGAGAGGCTCCTCATGGGAAGCAGATTTATTAGTACAGTGGCCAACCACTTCTTTACCTTCTGTCTTCTCCTCACGGCATTCATCAGTTTGCTCCAAACTGGCTGTACTCAAGTTGATATTTTGGTTCTCACTCTGGTCTGACTGACAAACTGCCCTCGTATCAGTAGCCTTCTCAGTGTTTGATTCCATACCCAAAACAGTGGCAGAACCAGAAGGTAGTGCAGTATCCTCACCTTTAACAGTCATAACCTCTTGATGAAACTTTAGTATAATGGGTACCTTCTGCTCAGTTAAGATGGCACAACCCGATTCCTTAAGCAAAGCACTCTTGTCCTCCCTGCACACTTCTAAAGACGAGCAAGAAGGTGATTCTTCATTAGCTTTGTTCTCAACCTTTGTGCTGGCGGCTACATTGGGAACATTTACTACTCTGCTCTCAGCAATTTTTTCATCTGCATAATTGACCTTATCTTCATCAGGAAAGGGGAACCTTGCTTTAAGTTTGGAATTCAAAACGCTGTTAATTATCTCCCGGGCGGCATCTGACTCCTTTTGCTGATGAAACTGGTCAGCACCTTCACTACGCACAATGCCTTCTTTTGTATCATCTTCAAAACAGATAGCTACCGGAGCATTATTTACTTGACCAGGCCCTCCATCACATTTCGAGTACAAACCATATTGATTTTGTCTCGATCCAATAATAGAAGGATTCAATTGTCCACTGCACTCCCCTGACTTCTCTTCACAGCTAAACGAAGTCACTTTAACATCTCTAGAAATGTTTGCTGACATAGGCACAGCAACCCTTGGGGATTCATTCTCAACTCTTAAACAATCCACAGCACAACCATGCTCCAGCGTATCACCACCATTTGTCCTATCATTAGCTGTATCCTTGTCCAAGCGTCTCAATTTTACATCATTTCCAAAGCAAGATTCAATTGGTACAGGTGAATTTTTCCCAGGAGAACCTGATGGTAAGACATCAGATCTGCACATCTCTCCAGCTGCCACACTTGCAAGCAGATTCATCCCAATATCATCCCCACCTGAGACAGTGGTCCTTGCTTCAGAGAACTTAACACAGCTGTCAATCAAAACATTCATAGAGCTGCGAGAAGAAACATCATGGGATTTGTCTGGTTCAGGCATAACTCCAGATGATGAACCTGTACCTTTGGATGATTCCATCAGCTTCTCACCATCCTCAGTCCTGCTCTGTTCATCACAAAGAGTATTTGGGGCTGACAAATTACCTTCATCAGACACGACCAATCCATCTCTCCCTTGACATAAATCAGGCTTACTGTTTGGTGTATTGATAGATCGCCAGGCATCACTTTTTCCCTTCACTTTCCTATCATGATGATCTTGTTTTCCAGACTGACTTAACATAGCAGAAGGATCTTCAGAAGAAACTCCATTGGTGCTTCGTGCAGGACTTCGACCTGTGTTTGGCAACCTGACAATCAGTCGGTTATTTCCATGATCCACGAGGCGTGCATCAGGAGCTCTTTCATGTGTTACTCTAGTAGGTGAAGCTGTTTCAGAAGCCAAATTCTGGCTCAAAGAACCTAATTTCCCCAAACTTATTTCCTTTTGAAACCCTGATACAGCTGACCCTTGAACACCATTACTTGACTTCTGGTGACGGGAAGCACTGCCGGTAGAACTCCGAGCATCTTCCCTGCAAGAAGCCCCACGAGTCTTGGCATAATCACATGAACAAGATTGGCTATTGTTCGGAGACTGGTTGGAACTGCTACTCTTCTCCTCCTTAATTGTTGATAGGGGCATATCTGAGGATCCACCATGAACCAAAGTCGCAGAATTTGGATCCTTGGCACTAGCACCACCGGAAGAACTCGCTGATGAAGCTAATTGTGTCGAGGCAGGAGATGCCGACACAATCTTTGCAAAAGATTCACTAGAACCAAGCTTAATAGATGGAGTTTTAGATGGGGAAGATTGTACAGTAGAGCTCTTCACAGTAGCCTCAGAGGATCCTCCATCACATCGGTTTCCAACATGAGAAACTTCTGAAAGCAATGACTTGGACGGCCATGGACCACTATGACTTGACCCGGACTTAGCATCAATCATATTCATTTCAGCTTCAACACGTTTCTTCCATGTGTCAACTAAAGCCCTAGCTTTCTTCTGAATCTCAGAATTTTTATGACTCCGCAAGAGGTTCACTGATTTACCAACATTACAAGTTTGTAATGCATGAAGATTTACAGGCAGCTTATCCAAAGCACGAAGTGAAACCAACAGAAATTCCTCAACCAATTTATCACTTTCCTTGGGGCTACTAGCATTGCCTATCTTCCCTTTGTGTACCTCTTGGAGCCACTCATCCAACACTGGCAAACCTCTAAGTTGTACAAACCATCCAAGGCAATCAAACTTGTCTGTGACAGCAATCACATTAACAAGCATTATTCGACAAGCCAAATCTATTTTCTTCTCCGTACTAATCGGTCGCATGAGTTGCACTAATCTCTGAACCCCTTTGTAATCTCTGAGCCCACTTTCTTCTGTAATTTTAGCAATCTCGGACCTCAATATGTGCTCTGGAGCAGAATCTGTGTCATCTGCTCTGGAGACACGCTCTCTTTTGACTGGATCGTTGACTTGATCAGCTCGATCCCTTTTCTTTCCCTTAACCTGTGAAGAAGGTAAGGAGGAGCTACTGTTCTGAACACTTTCGGAACCAGGCCTTAATTGTGGAGTTCCTGTCGGACCATTCAAGCTTTTGGGAGAGCGACCTCCAGACTGCACTGCTCCATACATTTCTAGTCGTGTCTTATCTAATAGCTGATCTACTTCTTCCTGTCGTTCCTGTGTGAAAACAAAAATAACAAATATAATCAACATAATTATTATCCACCACCAGGAATATAGATCCTAGTGAAAAAAAAAAAAAAAAACATAACTCACATTAATATAATCTTGATCTGTTAGCCACCATAAACACTTGTTCTCAATATCATACACTCGTCTGCACACAAATGAGGATATCCCTGAAGGAAGTTCAACACCTTTACGAAGGAATGCGACTTTACACGGATGAAGTAACGATGCAGCAGGAATCTCATCCTTGTGAAAAGAGTAAAAGAGCTCGTTGGGTGCAGCTTCAACCAAAGAACCCTTTCCAAGCTTTACATCAGCAGGTCGGTAGAGCCAATTCACAGATAAGTTTAGATTTTTCTCTTTCTCCAATAATAACTTCCTAATTATTCCAATGAAAGGAGGGGAATCCTGGGGCGGTTTGAAAAGTGCACAATCACCAACACATATCTTGCGTCCATCCTGCAAGAAAGCATTGCCTTAACTGAAGCATGCTCCTAAGAACATAAACTGCAATTTTCGTATGTCATGTTTTATTTAAGACATGCATGTCACTCCATTTTGGGGAAATAGCGGCGGAAAACCATTTCAAAGTAAAAATGATAGTAACCAGGCTGGTAAGGAACGCTCGTGAACAAGGTTTTAAGCCCTCACAAAACATCTATTCTATTAAGAAAGAATTTGGAATCCATATTGCGATTTCAGCCGTACTCCCTTTTCTAGCTTAGACAAATCTTTTCTAAAACATGAGTGATGTGGACTGTATTGTCCATTTCTATGACCCGTTGGGAAACTCGGGCATGATAAAAAGCACAGGAACAACCACTAGCAGGTAACCTTGGATAGTTACAAATTATAGTGGTCTTCAATCTAGACAAGCAGCTAATGACGGGTAAAAAAGAAAAAGAAAAAGACACTTCATGCCCACCTAGACGTCAGCAAAGGAATCTGAACCAGAAGCACACGGTTAGCTATGACATAAAAGCAATGAAAATCAATAATTTCACAACCTTCAACATCCCACCATCTGTAACAATGTAAGTAGAGAAACCTAACCCACAAAGCATTTGACATCCTAGAATACGTAGAAACTGGAAAACTTCAATGAATATTTAATGGTGTTGAGGTGACAAGAAAGAAATAAACAGAAATAGTGCAGCTAAAAAAAGACATAACACGCCAAAGACTGTTGCGCTATATCAACCACCCATGAGGAGAAGGATGTCAAACAAATATTCATTACTTGATGAGTAACCAAGAAAACAAAGCCCATTTCTACTCATCTATTAAGTCTAGTTAATACCAAAACAAAATTAATCAGCCAGTTATGTAACCATATCTCAGCAACATATTCAGAGCAATTATAACCATTAAAAATGAATTCGTGGTGGGAATGTTAGTGAAAATCGGCCACATAAATGACGATTTCTTCTCTTAGGACATACCACTTGCATCAGAAGGGGGATTGGCAAAAACTTCACCTGGAAAATCTAACTTATCCCCCACCAAGAAAAATGCCCAACTAACAATTACAGTGTTATAAACGCTCAAAAAGGAATAAGCTGATCCATACGTGAATGGGCAACCAATAATTGTACATGAAGAAAAGGAAGAATTTCACTGTGTTTGCATAGCTATGATGAAAAGCGACCTCCACCCCTGAGTTCCTTCACCCCATGATGACAGAACACCGCCAAAAAACCAGGGAAGGATTCAGGATGCTATTTTAAGGGTGCAAACTCCTACATTTTGGGGCGCCAACCCTGCTAATTTCACTATTAGCTTTAGTGTATTTGTGTAATGTGAGTCCTACAATCAATCACTAGCCACAACACAATCTTTGTTCCCCTTTTCCTTTGCACATAACCATCCACAAAGAAAATGACAAAGCAACACAATATTATGGTCATGTCACATAGGACACGAACCGCCCCACAATTCTAAGCTCGGGGAGGCAAATGCACATAGCGTGGTGGGTATATAAAATTCTCGTGCGATGAATATTGCATCCACCAACAAAATTTTGGGAGGCAAACCTATACAAACAACAAGAATACTACCATTATAACACTCCCATAATAACAGGGTTTAAAAAAGTTTTGGAGTGTGATCGGCAAGACCTTAGTCATATAATCCTTTAGTAGGTAGGGCCTTCTGCTCCCGCTCTCAACCCTCGTTTTGAGCTCACGCTCTCAATCCTCACTCTCGCGAAGTTTAGTACTTACTACTTAGGAATATTATTAAAAGACGCTTTCATGCTCGCCCTCGTGCATTATCTGACTTAGCGCGAGTTATTTTACTAAGGGCGAGACTTAATAACATAATCCTTCAGTAAGGCCTTCCGCTCGCGCTCTCAATCTTTGCTTGCCCATATTTTGCTACTTTGGAATATTTTTAAAAGACACTTTCACGCAAGCGCATTGTGCGACTTAGGGCGAGATTGATTTAAGGGCGAATTGCAGAAATAAAAATCCACGCAACAACTTTTACAGAATAAAGCTACACATATACACGCGTAGAAAATCATGTAACTAAAATTCACGTACCAACTTGTACACAATAGCAACAAATTTAAAGCTACACATGTACGCACGCACAAACTCATGTATATTTACTTTGGAGAAAGAATCGGGAGAAATCACGGCGGCGGCAGCAGCAGATTCCGGAACGGCTACAGAGGACGGCGACGCGGGCGGCGGCACGGGCGGGGGGACTGACCACATGTGCCGGCGGCGGAGTAACGTGCGCAGCTCGTCACCTTCCCGCCGTCCATGCATAATAATAACAGCCGTCCATCATCACCGAAGAGAAACATCAATTCCCAGCCCGATTAGATTAAATTCCCAGCTTCCGAGGTGCCTTCGAAACCCTAGATCGAGGCAGGGGTGTTTGACGAGCGGAAGCCCCAAAAGCTAGGGCTCGGGGGATCAGCAGGGTCAAGCTGGATTGGAGAGTTAGGGCTTTCAGGCGTGGATTAGAAAGAGAGGATTTGGAGGCAGATTGGATTGTCTTTTGGATCTTAGAGAGAGAGAGAGAGAGATTTGGGGGGCGGGTATGTAGCGGACGGAGGTTTCGCGATGAGAGAGAGAGGAGAGGAGAGAGAGAGAGAGAGATGGGGAGAGAAGAAGCAGGTGGAGGTGGAAAGGGCTGGGGTTGGGTTCTATTTTTGTGAAGGGGAGGAGTGAAGGGGGCAAGGAGGACGGCGTCGTTTAGGAGATGCCTATAAATGTTTTTTTTTTTTTTTTTTCATTTTTCACCAAAATATGAAACAAATGAAAACAAAAATTGAATGTAGGAAAAAAAAAATCAGCAACCACCGTCTATTCGAGATTTTTTTTCCTTTTAGTGAACTTTTTAAACATTTTTTATGATAATTTTTACTTTTATAATTGCTTTCAATGAAACGAACCAATAATCGTAAAACTAACAAGAAGAAAAAATATGAATAAAGACGAAAAAGTAATCCTTCCAGGTTATTTAAATAGCCAAACACCCCTCAGAGCTCATTCTGCTAAGGTTCTTATTTTTTAAAAAGTATTTATTTCTCGCTTTACAAAACAGGTCATTCTCTCATGATACACCACCTTTAATTATTTAAATAAGTACTTATTTTAGTGGAACACACCCTTAGTATGAGTAGTTTTCTGAAACAAAAGTTTTACAACCATGCACACACAATTTTCACATGCAAACACAGACGCATTCAAATGTTCAGTGTGTCGTTGTATCAAAACTCATTCTGAAAGCATATTGAATCTAAAATGCTCTATAATTATTATTTTTTATTGGAGAAATGAAACCTCTCTATAAATGTAGGTAAAAAAAAAGTGATAAAAAATGCAAAAAGTATCTCTAAAGAAAATGGCAACATCTGTTTTCTAATCTTAGAAGCATTCTTTGAATTTTGAAGGCATTGTTTGTTTGGTTGTTTGAATAAAGGGAGAGATTTTACAACGTCCAATGGCAGCAAAAACTGATTATTTACTCGGTCATTAATTTTGGATTTTTGAGACTAGTCAAGATGGTACACGTAAGCTAGAGATTACTTTTAGTACTTTTAAAATGAGAAATCTTTTGAGGAAAAACCAGAAGTCTATATTTTATGTACGATTCTATGTCCTCCGTTAAAAAAAAAAAAAATCGATGAAGTCTAAATTCATGAAAATCGTGGTTATCTTATACATATACGCCCATGAAAAACCATGAACAAAATATAGAATGGGAAATAAATATGAACGCAGAGTTTTCAGTTCAGCTAACGCGCACGAATCAATTTAAAGAAATGTGTATCATGGATATAGAAATCAAGGGCGACAAAGTATAGGACTATGACTCATATTTAAAATAAAAGTCAGTCAATGGTTACATATGAAAGTTTTTTTTGAGTGACTTGTTCTTGACACATCGATGCATACACACTGTGACAAGTATTCACGTAAGCTTGTTCGTTTGGGGTCTCAAAACTTTTGCGCACGATCCTTAATAAATTTCTCCCATCTATCTCTCTCCACTAATAACTCTTAAAAATCTCTCTCAAAATTCAAACCGAACATGATCATAGAGGTTAATCCGCAAGTTGGGAATTGTTGTTTCTAAGTTGGTCCCTCACTTCAAACAAATCACCACACATGTTCTAATTAAAACCAATAAAACCCTAGAATAGCATAACATGCAACATGGTTACATGGGTTGATTCATTTATAGCTTTGCAAAAGATGGTTCACCACCATCACACCCTAATGTTCCGAGCAACATTCAATCGTTTATTTTGGCACGGACGGCTTGAATTGAATTTGAGCGTATACAGATCTGAACCGTCTATTACTCGATCAAAATTCGAACCGTCAATTGTCGAGATAATGACTGGATCGACCGTTCGACACCCGCTTGCCAAAAACTCCTTATTTTGGGATTCCCAATTTTGTTTGGTCTCACACAACCTACTTTAAGGAGAATCTTAGCCCCCACATAGGTCCCAGACTTTCCCCCCCATCACATGGCCTGTCTTTTTCTAGTGATGTGGATTAGAAGTTTAGTTCCCTTTGAAACTTTCCACATATTTATTAACCATCCCTATCAGTGACTCTTTGATGTTGATGTGTGATATTGGAAAGTCTTGTGGATTTTTCTATCTTGATTTGACAGTCGGTGTCCGGATCAATTTATGAACAAATCGCACCTCAATTAGTTCTTTCTTCGATCCGAACAAATACAGATCATTCACGTCAGAATTAGAAAATTCATAAGAAACTACTTTCTTACGGTCTAAATCCATTAATCAAACCATAATTCAATATGTGAAGAGCAAACTCATCAACTAGACGAACTACCCGTCCGGCATGCCTATGTGGATTTGGTATTCAATTTATATGCCCATGCAAAGTTGAAAGCGACCCTGTGGAAAAAGGTTACATTGATCGGGTAAGAGCTGTCAATTGTCTTACCTAGACTTTAACAAACAAACATGAAAGGTGGTAGAAAGGTGAATTAATGATAAATTAAGTCACCTCTTATGAGGGTTCTGTCTAGTGCAGAGAATATCGAGCGCTGCTATGGCTACTGATTTGGGATCTATACCCCGCGTATAGTTCACTTTGTGGTATATCTCGGCAGTGGCGGAGCCAAGATTTTAACTTTGGGGGTCGGCTTAATAGACAAATATATTTTTTATCAGAATGTATATTTATCATATCATATAAGATTTTTGCGTTTCAATTCATTTCATTTGTACATTGAAATGATTTTGTAGGCTAACCTAGCCTCCTCCGTCCCTCTGGACCAACAAGGGATAGTACAGGAATATTCACTTGTTGTCCATTGACTACGTCTTTCGGCCTGATCGCTACATCAATTATCACGTGCTTATTTTTTTTTATGAACAAAATTGATAAACGAGAATGTAAAATAACCGATTTTTTTATCAAATTGAACCAAAATTATTAAGATTATAAGTAGCTATACACAAATGATTATCAATAATATTCAAAATCAGGTATGCAGAACGATAAAAATTTTAAAACTCGGACGCTCAGGAAGCTGGGGCTGGGAGCCAGGGGTCGGGGCCCCCTGGGCCCCAACATAACTCCGCCCTTGTGTCTCGGATCTTATAAAGATAATGATAGAAGCCGCTCATTTTGTTCGAAAGATTTTGTTTAGGATCCTAACAAAAAAATCAGTTTAATCGGATATTGTTAAAAGTACTTACGAAATATCCAATTTCGTCTTAGAATTCTGGCCTAAAACTTGAAGCAAAAAGTCAGACGTTTCTTAAACGTCCTTACCGATATTCGCTTGAGCTGATTTTTTATACAGTAATAAACTAAACAATAACTACATTTTAAAAAAAATAAACGACTCTAATCATCTTTATGAAACCTAAGACGGGCTTTCAAAAGTAAGTTGTACGTTAGATTACATAACCTTCGTTTGTACCCATATCCTTTCAATAGAATATTATGAGTAGTACGACTTCGAAAGCAATGTAAATTGTCATCAAATAGACACAGAACAGAGTTTAATAAAGGAAACTTTAATTACTCCACCTGTTATGAGTGCGACTCATTTGATTTTGACGGTACGAATGAGCCAAACATTCGAGTTAAGAAACGTACAAGCTACTCCATAATAGAGTATATTAAATGAAAAGGTCTTTTGGCTAATAAGCTACTGTATTTGGCTTATTTTTTTTATTCTTATTTAAATTTTTTTGTATTTATTAGTTTTTGTTGATTTTTTGAGAATTATTGCTTTATCATGACGAGAAGAATATAAAATGTAAAAACTTACGATCGAAATCCATTTTTTTAATAAAGACGAAAAAATTGGCTTATTTTTGTTTTTATTCAAAAAAATTAGATTTTGATCGTAATTTTTTACTTTTTAGATTCCTCTCGTCACGACAAAGCAATAATTCTGAAAAAATCGATGAAAAACTAACAATGCGAAAAAAAATTGAATAAGGACAAAAAAATAAGCCACCTTGGCTTATTAAGCCGAAGGATTATTCGTCAAATCATCGCTTGCAAAAAATTATTTTTCTCAAGACGCAGAAACGAATTGCAGAATTAACCATCTGGCTGCGGATGTGAAAATAATTATTATTAGTTGAACAATAATGCTACGGACACGCCTACTGACCAATCTTGGACCACTCTCTCACATATCTACGCAGTATTGTTGTTAATTGAAACTGTTTCGGATTTTTAACAAAATCATGGAGTAGCATTAGTGCAATCGTACAAGTCATCTACAGTTTCAATTTTGACACAAAGTCTTGGAAAATTGGACAAGGCATGATGTTGATGTGGCTATTTCGGTGCCGTTTCGTTTTCTTTTTAAACCTTCTTCTTCTGCATTATTCTGTTATTGCATACTCCAATATGGAGTACTTGAATTCTTGATTTTGATGCCTGTAAAAAGAGCTTTCCAGTTCATTCAGGAAAGCATGTTCTGAAGTCTAGATGCTAGTTGGATCAGGGCATGCCATTTTATTTGTTGTGAAGGTTGGTATGTGTAGCGAGGGATAGCGTGTAGAGCAATACTAGAAACAAAACTTTAGAATACAATTTCGGACACAATTGCATGTAGAGCCGTTCGATGTACGTGGTACTACACACATCGGACAGCTCCAAATGCAATTTCTGTCCAGAGTTGTGTTTATAAACTTTTTTTTATTTTATAGAATCAATGGATTTGTGTGTTTGAGGCACAATCAATTTTGCCAGCGCTAAACATACGTATACAAAATACTTACGCACATTAACATCTTGTATGGATCTCACACACACAATGCTATGGGATTGTCAAAAACAGAATATCCGCAAACTTGCAATCCATGGATTTACGCTAAGGAGTACGGCCAGGCTGCCAGCTCAGTGCATCCAACTTCCCAACCGTGACGACCTCAAAAGTAACAGTCCTGGACTCCTGGTTGGCCGGGTTGGTTGATTGAGAGCATGACGTAACAGTAGGTAAATGGTCTATTCTCGAGCTCGCGCATTCGCCAGCTCAGTGCATCCAACTTCCCAACCGTGACGACCTCAAAAGTAACAGTCCTGGACTCCTGGTTGGCCGGGTTGGTTGATTGAGAGCATGACGTAACAGTAGGTAAATGGTCTATTCTCGAGCTCGCGCATTCGGCAGTCACCGTAAGCAAACAACTCTTGGGGTCCCTGGAATTTTATGCAATACTGGTCCCAGGTTAGTTGCTAATGTCACGATCTCAAAAACTGCGTGTAAGTTAATCCGAACTCTCAAAATCTAAATTGTAGTTTAAAAAAGGAGGTTCACAGTCACGGGAAGGTTTGAATATTGGCCTTTGCTTAACGAGTAAGGGTTAAGGAGACGTCTTAAATACATTTGGAAGTCACAGTCATGGATCAACGTCACAGCATGGTTGCATGTAGTGTATAGGCAATTTAAAATTGAAAGTTGGAGGGTAGGTATTTGAAAATTGGGGAGGCATGAAATGGGCTGAAAACGAGAGGGAGGAGCATAATTTCAACCCATTGCGACGATCTAAACCGTTCACATTTTAGAGCTCGTCAATAACATATGTCACGTCTTGAGATAAATGAGTTCCGATTCGGTGTTGCAGTCTTGTTATGTTATGAAATAAATGTGTTTCCGTAATCGTATTATTGATATCAAACAATATTTGCCCAACCTAATTTTTTATGGGACTACTGTCTCAACAAACTCTAAAATCCGGACGGTTTGGATAATTAAAGTGGACTGAACTGCGATTAAATTGTTTTGGTTGATCCAATTCCATGAAGAAACACGGATAGGTTTGGTTCCAAAAAAAAAAACTCCTACCGGTATGAGTTGGTTTAGTTCTTGATTAATTTACCGTAAAAATCAAAATAATCTGGTATACGTCACTCATTACATCAAAAATATTTTTCAAAGATGGGAACCAAACAAAGGCACGCCTTCATTACCATCTTTCGAGGTGTTATGACTTAATAATCTACAAGGATTACTTTTACTTTTATTCAAATTTTTTTTTGTCTTTGTTAGTTTCGCGTTAATTTTTTAGACTATTAGTTCGTTTTGACGAGAGAAGAATTTGCAAAGTAAAAAATTCTAACAGAAAGCTTTAAAATTGCTACTCTTTTAGTAACAAATTAAGGATAGTCCAAGTGGTAAGGTGAGTCCATTTATCAGGACAAGGTCTTGGGTTTGAGTCTCACTGCAGGGTATCACTCCCTACCCCCTTAGGTTAGGATAGAGTAGGTTTCTTGCTTGTAAAAAAATCTTTAAAATTTTTAATAACGAAAAAAATAAACCAAAAATTGATGCAAAAACTCATAAAGGTGGAAAAAATGAATAGCAAATGTTTTGAATTATTAACCAAAATACCCCATGTTACAACTCTGAAACTCCCATAGGAAAACTAATTCCATTTTTCTCTAAAAAAATTCCCCTCTTTCCTTTTTACAGCCATTTTGGATGGTGAGAAATGGGAGTCATTTCTCACCAAATTAATCTCACAATTTTAGGTGAGATTGGGTAAGAAAGGGGAAGGGCCAATCAAAAATATTATTATTTTTTTGTATATTTTTCTCTCTATTTCTCATCAAAATGCTCAATCATGAATAATTTCACAAGAAATCATAACCATTTCCCTTATTTTCTCATGAAACCCCTTCATTCAAATGTCGGAAAACTGCCCACAGCATTTTGAGTGTGTCCGACTGTGGGGAATTTGAGTCACTAGTGCGACAACGCACTACCGGCTCGTAATGCACCTTGAAAGCACAACGGGCTTGTAAATTGTAATGCAGGCTATGCAACTTGAAATCAACCTTCAAGAAATGATCATCATCAGATCTGAAAACGGTCATCTTATAGAGATTATTAACCGTTTCAGAAATCTTCTTAAAAAATAAGCAGCTTATTTCACATTTTCAAACTCAAAAATAATGTAAATGAAAAAAAAAATTCAATTTTTTTTGCACCGTATTAAAGATCTCAATGAGATTTATTAAATAAGATCCATCGTGATACAAAAATTATTTATGTAAGCACATGATTTTTAAGTTTGAAATTGCCTTCATAAAAAATAAGGGTTTTTTCCCGTTATGGAACGGGCTCTAAGAACTTAACTTTCGTGGAAAAATCAATTCGCTTAGTGCCACATGGTCAGACATGTGTTTTTGAAAAATGGTTAGACAACACGCTGTTTTTGAAAAATGGACAGTTAGGTGCCGTTCCAGATGCGCAGTAAAAAATGATTTTTAAGAAAAGGAAGGTTTTTCAAGCTCAAAAATCATGTGTTTATGCAAATATTTTTCCTACCAATATGGATCTTGTTTGATAGATCTCATTGAGATATTTTAAACGGTGCAAAAAAAATTAAAAAAATATTTTTCATTTTCATTATATTTAAACTTAAAAAACCTTTATTTTCCTAAAGTTCCTTCTACTGCGCATCCGGAACGGCACCTTAGTATGAGTCACGGATTGAACTCTAACACAAATCTCACTTGATCATGTATTTATCAATGTTCGATTAACTGGATTTTTTACTCAAGGTGCTCCACAAACGTTCAAAAAATATAGGCTCGAATCGTGATAATTATATCTTAAAAAAGCTGCTATATGTACATACATACATACATAAAAATGTATGTACGAATTTTGGATCCGTATGGGGTCTCTCAAAAAATGATCCGAGTCGCTCGTTTTGTTAAAAATTGTTTGTTTAAGATCCTCGTAAAAAATCAACTCAATCAGATATCGCTAAAGAAGTTTACGAAACATCCAATTTTGTTTCATAATCCAACCAATTTTTGTGGGATCCGAGATGAGTCCAACATCCGGCCCATTTTTGTACGCGCTCTACGTACCTTAGGTATCTAGCACATCTACGCCTTTTATTCTCTTTGGCAGAATTTTCAATCGCCATTCTTTGGCGCTAAAAACATGCCCGGAAAATCTCCTCTTTTTTATTTTGATCGATCGGCAGTACTGCTAATTCACTTGGTTAGAAACCTAGAATCATTCCTTCCCCTATTCGAGGCAGCCGAAGTTGTTAAAAACCTACGTCGTGCCGTCTCCCTTCCAGAAACTATATGTATCCCATCCTATATACTTTTTGTATAGAAATCGTTTGTATATGGTGACCTATCCTACAATGTATTCGTGTATCCCGATTTGGTGCGTATCCAGCGATTACTTATGGAACAAGTGGCATACCTTATTTTAAGAACCGAAACTCCGAATGCTTTATAAATCGGTTGATTTAATTATGGCGCCATTGAAACCATTTAAAAAAAATAATTCAAAACTCAATTCATTAGAGCTCGAATGGAAGAAATAACTTATTTCAATCATGTTTTGCATGAATGAGATAAGGGCTCTTGTTCTATTCAACTGACCAAGGCATCATAAAGCCTCAATTTGATAGACTCTACTTGGAATTTTTCATCCTAAAACTTATTTTTTGTATACACAATAGATTTTTAGATTGTAATTAGGCATATAACTAACTTTTAATAGGATTAGATTTAGTCATTTGGATTATGTATCTTACGTCCCGAAATGATTTATAAAATGAAAAAATGATACACGATACACATCCCGATTTGGATACACCGGTGGCATTTGTGCGTATGCAGCTCAGCTTAGTTACTTGGAGGTATACATTTAAATCTCTAGCTGGAGCTTGAGTATCAGAAAAGGACTACTTCTTCCCATGCGGCCCATATAACGAAAAGGTTATAGGATGTCAGAATATGCAAAATTACCATTATTCCTCAATTTAGTTAGTGGTCGATTAAAATGATTTTGGCGTCTTTAAGGGTGAAAGATGAGGACTTGCTTGGCCTGTTGGAATATTTAGTTCCAATACAAAATTTATAGTTAGTTGCTGAATTCATATACTTGGTTAATCCATGAACAACACGTTTTCGAGAGTCTCCAATTCAAGGATCCCTTTGGAAGGCGATTTCATTGGACCTCATCAGAGCTTGAACCATATGGTGGGTGATTCCACTATCACCTACGCCTGCTAGAGGTGAAAATAGGAAGAAGCTTCAAGAGAAAATAAAGATGTTGAAGGCTTCAAGAGACAAAATGTGTTAGGCTTGCATGCCATTTGTGTTGCTTTCTTGAAGTGTGCTTTGAGCGTTATTGAAAATCTACCATGTTTTATTTAGGATTTAGATTTTCTCCTTTTTTCTTTGTTTTCTTTTCTTCCTGGGATATGCCCCTTGTAGGCTGTATATTCGGTTAGCCTTTTTTTCTATTTCAAGCTAAGTTACCAAAAAAAAAAACTGCCCAAGTGTACTAGTGGCTCTTAGTTCTGTTCCCTGGTCCTTCGTTTGTTTGGTTTCATAGGAAGGAAAGGGAGGAGCTAGACCTTTGTCTTAGCATTAATACTAGTATACGCTGACACGAGGGTGTTGTTTAACGGGCAGAAAAGTGAGTAAAAGGTTTCCTCACTTTTCTATGTTCATTGTTTGGAATATTGATTCTGATGGGCTTAATTAGTGTGATTTTGTATCCCTCCACCTCTCCTTAATTCCCATTTATTTCATACAAACTCAAGGAATCTTGTCTCCATTTCAGCCTCTTTCTTGTTCGTTGTCTCCCCAGTCCCCTCCTCGTGATGGGAACATGCATTAGTAGTTATTAGGGTGTTAACACTGTAACAACATATTTTCAGTATTATTAACAGGAGATGTAAAGTTTGCATATGACTTCTACTACAGCCTTGTAATGTGACCTATCACCTATCCTACAAGGTTGTTTGATAAGACATTAGTTTGTTGTTTTTTAGCATTATGGTAGTTGCACCTACGCCCTATTTGTTTGACCTCGGAATTGGCTGTCTGAACCTTTTGGTGTGAGTTGTTTATCTTATTTTGGGATTAGTTCAAATCATTTTTGGCCAGTTAAATGGTTTCAATGCTGTCTTGAAATTTTGCGTCTTGCCATGGAAGGGAATAGGCAATATCTATTGTCTAGGCTCAAATTCTGTCTGATGCCATTGAGTTAAGTTGTTCAATAGCAGCAAATATTCCTCGGATATATATGTTTTCCATGTAGTGAAACCAACTGGTTTTCTTTTCATTTATAGTTTCATTGAAGTTTAAAATGCATGGTTCTAGTTAGTAACTGACGTGCGTCCATGCATCATGGTACATTATAGAGCAACGGTCATCTATGAGGAACTTGGTTGTGTTGAATACTGTAAGCTCATGTAACATGGTTAATTCTCCGGTCACTTGTATTTACTTTGAATTGATGCAATGGGGAGTTCGATACAAGGGAGCCGTTGCTGGTGCATTGGCAAAACCTCGGAATATGTAGTATGAGAATAAGGGCTCAAGTTTAAAGCATCCACCAAAAGAAAAGAAGAGCAATATTTAGGTATGTAATCAGTCAATCTCCCCAACAACTTCGATCTACATGCAAGATCAACACTGATGAATGGCTTTTCTTTTAACTTCCTGTACTTCCTAGGGAGCCTGGTATTGAACTGGACAAGGACTACATTTAATTTGAGATGACAAAAAGACAGAAAAACGAGCTGTCCCACCTATTACTGTGCCTAATGGTTTTGGCCTTCAGAGATTATCAACCTTTGAATTTATTTAAGTAGGTTGCATTGAATAGTTAAAAATGATGTAAACCAAGAATGAATCCAGGGAAAGATACATTGGTGACTGCCTGACTGGTCAAGCATGATGCCCTTGGTGATTTGTACATCTTCCATTAGAGCCCAACACCATTATCAACTGGTAGCAACTCTAGTGATGTTTTTCTTTCTAGCAGTTTAGAGAAGCGAAAGTAAGGAAGTATTAGATTATGTCATGTTATGAAGCACTTTTCAATGGGTGTTTAAACTTTAAACTGCTGACTGATCCAGGCAAACACGAAATGACGAACAGAAACCCGACCTCAATTTAGGTCGAACTGGGATTTTGTACTCCAGCTGAATTTCTGATTACAACCCAACTAAAATTGTCTATTGGCTCTTAGCATGGATATCAGGCCTAATTCTTTCCTTGTTCGTCCTTTGTTTATCATATCCACCCGTAATATCACCAGCGAGGCATTGTTCCTTTCTCTGTCTCGTGGTTTTCCGCTAGGTTTTTTTTTTTCCCATTTCTTCATAACCATTTTCGAAGATTTCTGTGCTGTTGTCATATGCGGGTAATAACTAGCAAACCCGGCAATCTTGGCTTGGCTGCTTGTTTTTTTTTTTTTTTCTTCAGGAAATTAATCAACCCTTTAAGCTTAAAACTGAAGAATGCTCTTCATGTTTCAGTTTTACATGGTTCTTGAACTTATATGGTTGGAGGATCTTCCTCTTTCTTTCCAGCTATTGTGATTTGGTTGCTTCATCGTACTACGAGAAAAATGATTGAGATTCCTGGAGTAAGGATGTTTGGGGAGACATAGAACATATACACTCTTTAATGTGCTAAATAGAGAGGAGATGTTCTAGCGAGAAGAAAAAAAAATTAGAAGTTGGAGATTACATTGGACCTGTGCTTGGATAGTTGGATGTTTTGGTAGTGCCAGCTTACTAATGCTAGTTTTGTTGCCTTATTACATCCCTAATATATAAGCAATCACATAGGTTATGGGGAAGCCGTAGTACCCAATTGCTGGACCTACTGAATCAGACAGACAAAACCTGATGTGGGTGTAGAAATCTCACCAACTAGATATGTGGAGCCAGACACTGCCATTCTTGTTCTCATTTTATAGTGCTAATTAAGTGAACGGAAAAGATTCACGCAGAGACAATTTGCAGAGATCCACGCAGAGACAAACGCGTTTGGTCCCGTTCGGGGTCCCAAAAAAATCTAGAAAAATATCCATAAATTTTTGAATATTATTTTATGGGGCCCTGTAAAAAA
>JAOTQK010000002.1:2275615-2288077 GCA_025642025.1 Rhododendron ferrugineum
ATAATGTCAATTTATGGTGTTGTTATAACATTTGTGGGTAGCATTATTTAATTTTTGATATTGTACGCATATATTTGATTGGGGTACAAGTATTAAGGATTCTGGTATGAATAATTATGATTACATAATAATAATATTTTTCAATTATGGGTAACCTGCTAATGACCTGTTCAACAAATAAATTTTAAAGTACAAGTCGTAACTAGCATCATAAATATGCATTAGAAAATCAAAAATCATCATAATGAAAATCACAAATTGTCAAAATTTAGACATACGGTATACCCTGTGTACCATAGCTTTCTCATTTTCATGACATTGGTAAACTCTCTCTCTCTCTTGGTTACAAAACTCTCTCTTCTTGATTGACAAGGAAAAAACACTTGTTTAATTATATGTGAAAACAAGTTTGAAATTCTATATCCAGAGGGTAGTGATGATGCCAAAACTGTTTTTGTTGACTCCAGCGCATAAAAGTATTGTACACTGCATATGATAAGCTTTTTGTGCACTAGAGTTTCGACACTAACAAAAACAATTTTGATATTATCATTCCAGAAACTAGTTTCACTGTTTTACATGTAAATGCATCCCATCTCCAATGAAAGAAAATGCGAAAGATGTGGTCTTGACATTAGTCCTCTGTAAGTTTGAAAAAAGAGAGTTTTAGAGAGTATATTGCCACCCCCACTTGGTACCATGATGTGATTAAGAATAGAGAAGATCAATCAAAATCATGCATTCGGTGGGAGGTCAACAAATAACGTGTAGAAATTTAAAACTTCTGATGGCTTTCTTGATGAAGTTTAAATATAAAATTTAAACCTATTAACTCCCAAAAATTTGTAATGCAACAATACTAAATTCATGGTTTGTTGAGTCTGATAGTTATGTTTCTAAACTAACCTCCCCGCCGGCTAATCCGAACTCAGTTTAAACAGATTTATTAAAGTTGATTTGCTAGTTCTAACTTCTTAAAAGTAAAGCCACGGGTTTGACTCCCACCGCCGACAGAAACAAAAACACTCATGGAATAGTTAGTGGTTTGCCAGGTCGTAGTTCGCGTAAGTTGACTTAAACACCTAATTGTAAAAAAAAAAGGAAAAAAAAAAGACAAAAGCCATTCTTTGTGCTGCCGATGTTGGTGTTCTATTGGTGCCAAGAATCTTAATTTTTGATCTCAATAAGTTCTTTAAAGTTTAAATAAATATTGGAAAAATTAAAAATTACACACGAAAGTGTTTTGTTTGTAGATATATAAAAAAAATCACATCATTTTTTTTGTTGCGAACTAAAATAATAAGACCGGGACTATTATTTTTGTCATTTTGCTCTACTTCTCCAAAGAGTTTTAGCCTGAAGTGATTATTTATAACTTTATATTTAAGGCTGCTAAATAAGTGATCCAAATGAAACTAACTCACTAATTTTATGGTATAATGCCAAAAATTAGTAGATGGATACCATCACTTTACAAGAACTAATTTTATGGTATAATGTCAAAAAAAGTGAGACAGATTCCTTTTCAAAAAACAGAAAAAAAAAGTGAGACAAATAGTAAGTCTCCCTAATCAACCTTCCTAATACTACTTAATTAAGAACTAATCAGCATAATTGTGTGATGCCAATCCCTCACGAGGAATATGAAACTGATTAACTCCAACTTGGTTATCATTACTTGTCAAATTGACTTTCTGTTGGAATCAACATCCTCACATATAACCAACTCTTGTGTTATTCTTCATGTGACGGAAAATAATACTCACTGCGGTTTCGTTTGACTATTCAAATCGTTCATTCTGTAGGTCTCGTTATGTGCATCATCTATGCAAAAAAAACCCTTTGATCGAATGTCAGTACTCATTTGAACGAACCATATTTGTCTTAGGAACAATGGATTGCTCTTGAAATATATTTGAATTGGTCAAATTTTTATCAATGTCCGATCAGTCTTATTTTTTGCGAGGGTTTCTTCAAAATTAGCGACTCGGTTTATTAAATGAGACTGTAAATAAGTTTTTCTTTCTTGGGAAAATTCCTACTCAAGACCATACAGAATTACAAATCAAATGACGAAGTTGGTCTCTTGGGGTTGGCTGAGGTGATATTTTAATGGAGTAATCTACAGACGTGTATTTGCACTTTTGGCTGTAGTTTGGCTGTCAATTCTTGATTTTCATTGATTATCTACCAGGACAAGAACCATTTGTGAGCTCCAACACGTGGACATCATGGATTGGTTCAGAGGCATCAAAAGTCTATTATGTCCTTTTGACTTTCATTTCCATCCACCGTTGTGGTTGACACATCTTGTCAATTGGACCAGGCTTGGATGTACACGATCTTTACTCCCTAATAATGGTGCGTGATTATAGTATCCACCTTGGACCTTATGATAATTTTTTATAATGCACCTGAACCTTCCCTTTTGCTCACTACACAGTCAAGAAACTTCTCTCTCTCTCCTCTCTCTCCATACCTTCATAGTTCATAACCTATAGCACCCTAGAAGCATATTCCATTTCTCCCTCCCTCTCTCTCTCTCTCTCTCTCTCTAGAACTTACACATACAAATTGCCATCATATTTGACTTCCAATTCCCTCAGCCAATCTTTTTCCTCACCTCCCATCTGTACATCACTGCTGTACCACTCTGTTCTGTTAAGATCCAGAACTCAAAGAAAAAGATATTACTATTTGCCATTCTGTTTCTTTGTCCTATAAATGATTCTCTGTAAATCTCATTACTGAATTGTTCCATTAAAACCCATTGCTCTATTCCCCAAAGTCCTCATCTGGGTTACCTTTGATTTCTTAGGTGACCCAATTCCAATGCCCGGAAAAGAAATGACAACCAATCCAGTTGTAGTCACAATTGAGAACCCTTCAGTAGAAATAGATTTTTCCAATTCCAATACCAATACCGATTCATCATTTTTTCCTGATAAGCAAAAGGCCTCAAGTCCTAAGCAATTCACATGGGTTCTTGTCATAAAAGCATACAGAGCTTTATATTATCTAGCATTGGGGATGAAGGCTACCTTTCTTTCAGCCAAAAAAAGAATACTACTATCCGAAGTGAGCCAAGAAGAAGAAGAAGAAGAAGCCAGAACTAGAGGGAAACTGTACAGATTTCTCAGGGCTTTTCTTGCTATTTCAATGGTAGCTTTGGTTATAGAGATTGTTGCCCATTACAAGAAATGGAACTTGGGTCTGATCCATAACCCATGGGAAATTATGGGTCTAGTGCAGTGGTCTTATATGGCTTGGCTATCATTCAGAGTTGACTATGCTGCTCCTACTCTTATCATGCTTTCTAACCTTTGCATTGTGCTTTTCATGGTTCAGTCCATCGATCGGGTGGTGCAGTGTATTGGGTGTTTTTGGATTAAGTGTAAGGGGTTGAAACCGGAGTTAGTTGGAGGAGAAGAAGAAGAAGCATCTGATGTTGAGGATGGCTCAAGGTTCCCTATGGTTCTTGTGCAGATTCCCATGTGCAATGAAGGAGAGGTAATCTCTTGTTCCTTTTCTGCTCTCATTGGGTACATATGCGAAAGTCATTCAAGTGCATTGGAAGTCATAAAGCAATCTTACAATATTGGCTTTTTTCGGAGCACAGGATTCTCTGTCCCAAAAATTTTAATTGTCAATGCACTATCAATTGCACTATGTTGCATCGGCTATCGAGATTCGTGTTTGTTTAGATTTACACAATATTTTGCAGTTGTAAATGCATTTGGGGCCAATGGGGCTGAAGACTTGGACTTGAAGATCCCTTATGATATTTATGTTTTTAAGGGAGTAAATCATTGTCCAAAAAACCTCTCCCTTGTCGACCCTTAACTTTAGGGGCACCCGATGGTCCCGATGTGACATATATATACATTCATTCTAATTATGAAAATTAGAGTTGACCTGGGACAACATATTTTTCTGAGTATTGTAAGGGTTTTAGTGTCCTTTGTGCAAAGAAAATGTCAGACACAGAACGGCCATTTTCTCTTACTTGGTGATTATACAGCTTTATGCTTTGAAGTAATTCTGACAGATGTTAGGAAAGAGTTCATGGAGTTTTTAAGAACAGTTTTGTGCGCAGAACCGGCAATTGCGTACCTCATCATTTGGCTAAGATCGAATATCTGTTAATGATGTAAATGTATGATTAGAGTTGGCTACTTGCTCTGTAATACCCTTCATCAAATATGATTTTCCAATATATTTACAAAATCGATGCCTTTTCGCTAAAGAAAACTTCATGAAATTTCTAATCTACAATTTGATTTTTTGATCATGAGCAGTTAGGTGCATATTGGTGTTCATTACTCCTTTTTACGTTTTTTGATCTTGAATTTGATGTGAAAATTTTGATGGAATTAAGGTATACGATCAATCAATTGGTGCTGCCTGTGTGCTAGACTGGCCAAAGGACCGATTCCTAGTTCAAGTGTTAGACGATTCGGACGATGAAAATATACAGAATCTGATAAGAAACGAAGTCTGGTCATGGAAACAGAAAGGGGTGAACATCATATACAGACACAGATTTCTCAGAACTGGGTACAAAGCCGGCAACCTTAAATCAGCCATGGCCTGTGACTATATCAAGGACTATGAGTTTGTTACAATTTTTGATGCAGATTTTCAGCCTAGTCCTGATTTCCTTAAAAGAACAGTCCCTCACTTCAAGGTAAAAAGCTATACACAATGGAATATAATCCTATTGGTTGATGTTGTGTCATATTTATGCTAAGTGCCTTTTTGGTCTTTTAGTCTCAGTTTTATCAATTCCATACCCTAAAATATACAACTTGAATCAAATTGGTCCAATTTCAAAGGACGGTCTAAGTCATTAGCGTAAAATTTGGGTCAATTAAGTATGTCTTGAAGTAACTTTGATCTCATAAAGTTTCAAGTTTTTTCAATTTCGTCCGTAGACACTAAGGTCCGTGTTTGGATGATATGAATCTTAGGGAAATGTAAATGTCATACGAAGTTCCTATGATCCCGCCATTTGGGACATGTTACCTACTCAACTTTGAATTCCTTTTGTACAAACTAAAATTTTGACTAATTTTGCTAATTAATAGGCATGTGTCTTTTTACTACATAAGGCTTGAGTAATGTTGAATAAGAATTTTGGATTATCGTAATAGTAGAACAAGGTATGTCATGAAATGTAGCAGTATAAGGAATAATAGATTGTTATCCCTATAAAATACCAACCATCGAAACAAAGCCTCAGGGATGAAATTGAGAAAAGTATAATTTTGGGGACCAAAGTGGCAAGAACCACAGGTTTTAGGAGTCATAGGTGTACTATATGAACAAACCAGATAAATTTCACGCTCCCCTTTTTTCATCCACTCCTTTTTCTTTCGGTTGATGTGAATTTACAATATTACCCTTTCATCGGTTCAATTGTTCACACATCATGTAGTATAGTAATTTCACATGAATAAAGACATAAAAAGGAGTGAGAAATCGTAGACAGGGACGTAGGCCGTATACTTTAGGGATTATATTTGTACTTTACCTGGTTATTATTATTTTTTTTTGTTATCTATAAGTTGTTTGTGGAATTGTCTCAACAGGGAAATCCCGAGTTGGGTCTCGTCCAAGCTCGGTGGATATTCGTGAACAAAGACGAGAACTTACTCACCAGGCTTCAAAACATCAATCTGTGCTTCCATTTTGAGGTGGAGCAGCAAGTTAATGGAATGTATCTAAATTTCTTCGGATTCAACGGAACCGCTGGAGTGTGGAGGATCAAGGCCTTAGAGGACTCAGGAGGGTGGCTTGAAAGAACAACAGTAGAGGACATGGACATTGCAGTTAGAGCACATTTGAATGGGTGGAAATTCATTTTCCTTAACGACGTGAGAGCGCTCTGTGAATTACCCGAGTCCTATATGGCGTACAAAAAACAGCAGCATCGGTGGCATTCAGGTCCTATGCAACTCTTCCGGTTATGCCTTCCCGATATCTTGCACTCCAAGGTTTGTGCTTTCATATTCTTTTCTTTCAATTTTCTTGAATGTTCCATTGCAACGAATCGATGGATGTCTTACTGGGTTAGATGTAGATGAATAGTAACCCCGAGGCATATGTGAAGGTTTCTCCTCATATGGCTCGAGATACAACGATGAGACGTTCTATTTATGTATAGCTTCACAATGGCAAATGGCCTTTACAACCACTGTATTACAACAAAATGCGAAGAAGGTAACGACACAACCACTGTAAGACACAACCACTGTAATAAAATGCGAAGGAGGTAACGACAGAGTATACTACTACAAAAGAGTACATATATATCTCATATCTACTAATAATTGCTCATTTTTGGTGCAGATATCAATGGGGAAGAAGTTCAACTTGATATTCCTCTTCTTTCTTCTGCGGAAGCTGGTCCTTCCTTTTTACTCGTTCACCCTTTTTTGTGTCATACTTCCATTAACCATGTTCATACCCGAGGCGGAACTGCCTCTTTGGGTAGTCTGTTACGTCCCCATTTTCATGTCCTTTTTGAACATCCTACCTTCCCCGAAATCATTCCCATTCTTGATCCCGTACCTACTTTTCGAAAACACCATGTCCGTGACCAAATTCAACGCCATGGTTTCGGGCCTATTTCAGTTGGGAAGTTCTTACGAATGGGTAGTGACGAAAAAGACCGGAAGGGCATCCGAATCTGATTTGGTAGCTTTAGGGGAGAGGGAATCGATGAATTCAGGTCAAGAGAAACTGACAAGGAGGCTTTCGGAGTCCGGTTTAGAAATGTTGAGAAAGGAAAAAGAAGAGGCGCCTGTTCCGGTTGCGAAGAAGAAAAACATGATTTACAGGAAAGAACTCGCGCTTGCTTTTCTACTACTCACCGCGGCTGGTAGAAGCCTGCTATCGGCGCATGGAATGCATTTCTACTTCTTGCTTTTCCAAGGGTTGGCTTTCCTCGCGGTCGGATTGGACTTGATCGGGGAGCAGATCAATTGAAAAACAGAAGGAAAGTTTCTAAGTTCAAGCTTCGTTTTTTTTGGAAGTTCTTCTGGTTGTCAAATGATGGGAATTTTTAGAAGGTATAAGAGATACCATAGCAGAATTTATTTGTTCATTGTGTAATCATCATTGTAATACGAACTATTTTTTGATTTACTAGAAGGTGGGGAATACTAAGGAAGAAGCATTTCAAATACCTTGGTTTTACTTCAAGGAATTTCAATATTTTAAGGGAACTCGCGGTTTCTCCTATAGAACTGTCTCGGCCCCACTAGTGGACTATTGAATTGATCTCAAAGATTTGTTGAGGTGCGCTTAAACGGGTTTGAAAATCTTGAGTATCCGGGTAAGAGTTTTAAGTCAAGGCTGTGCCAACTTAAATTGGGAGCGGCTCTATCCGAAGAGCATGACTTATTTAAGTTCTCAGCTTGGATTATATATTGTGGGTCACTCTGAGATACCAATGGCTATCGAAACTGACGGTCCAATCAATGGTTTGGAGCATCGAAATAACATCCGGTTTGGATTATTGTGGGTTACTCTGAGTTCACAACGGTTATCGAGCTCGCCTATTCGCATGCTTGAGAAAATCGTTCTATCTCAACAAAAATTATCTGAGCAAATAATCTGTACGAGTTAAAAACAAGCGGGTAGTTTATGTTCACAATTTCAGAACCATTTTCCCTCTTTCGGTCTTGAGTTTCTTGACCTATTATATTACTCCATACTACTACTAGCTAGAATCAATTTAAGTCGCGTTATTCGCGTTAGCATGCGTGAGCGAGAATCCAAACATAAAAGCGTCTTTCAAAAATTTCTCAAACTACTGAACTTCACGTGAACAAGAATTGACAACGAAAGCATACAACGAAAATTGGCAACAGATCAAAGGTTTTAGAGCAAGTGCATCATATAGCTATATTTATCTTGCTATTGTCATAATCTTACATTTGGCAAAATCTAAGTCCACACATTGTCATGACAAAAATGGTAATGCCATATTTTGTACCAAATTTGGCGCAAAAGATGACATTGCCATTATTGTCATGCCGAAGACTAAGATGAATTTAATCCGATTGTTTGAATTTTGAGATTATGATAAAATGGTACACAGTGCATCAACATCAACAATGTTTTTTTTTTTTTTTTGAATTTATAAAACAAAAATGTATTTTTTTTTATCCTAACCAAAAATGTATTTTGATAATGCTATTTTTACAACAATGGATGGATTTACGGATTCGGGATGCTGCAGGGCGCTTCCTAGTAGTGAATCCTGTAGGGCGGATCCAAACTGTCTACCTCGGCAATCAATGGTTCATATATGTTTGCAAACTTTTACCGATAAGAGTGAACTTTGACAGGTAAGAATGCTTCTACAAATCTCAATCATTGATCGCCGAGATGGATGACCCGAATCTCCCCTACAGGGTGCATTACAGGGAGCGCTCTACAGCATCCCGGATCCTAGATTACTATAGCATTTTCTCAGAAAAAATAATTCTTAAATTTGACAACATCCAAACATACCCTAGCAACGGAATTATCCAAACAAAGAAAACAGAAAACCAGCGGGAGCAGAAACCCCAAAAAACAGACACCAAAATCAATCGTTAATTGCCAAAACCCTAGAAAAGAGCATTCGAATTCGATGGCGTCATTTGCTTCTGCAACTGTTCCGTTGAAGCAAATTTTCCGAATTTCCCCTACTACTACTTCCTCCCCTTCTCGCTCAATTCCTAGTTTCAGCCACAGTGTGTCGAAATCGATCCAAAGTTTAAGTTTTTGCAGATTAAGAAGCGTCGAATTGAGTAGAGTCTCTTCTTTGCCGAGAAATCAAGCGGTTTGGGAAGCTCCTGATGACGGCAGCGGCAGCGATTACGACGAAGATGAAGAAAATGACTTGGATTTTGAGAGCGATTGGGAAGAAGAAGAAGAAGAGGGAGAGAGAGTTTCTTCAGATACTGATTCTTTTAATGGCGATAAGCCTGCTGCAACAACAACGGAACAGTATGAGGAGGATCTTCAGAAAGGTTTTCGTATTTCCGTTTAGTTTTCTTCTCGTAAATGGTTTCCGTTGGTTTTCATTGTTTTGTGGTTGAAATTTTTTTGGGTCTGCAAAGGAGCGAGTCGAGCTGAGCTTTGAAGTGTTTGAGCTGGGCTCGTTCAAAACTAGTCTAGCTCGAGCTCGAATCCATCCTTGGTTGCCTCTATAAACGAGCTGAGCTTTTATAAATTAGCTGAGCAACTAACTAGAGCTTGGCTCATTCAAAACTAGTCTAGCTCGAGCTTGAGTCGAGTCCAAGTAATCAAGCTCAAGTTCGGCTCGTATTAGCGAGGTGCTTGAGCTCGATTCGTTTACTCAACGAGCCTCTATAAACGAGCCCGGTCATTACAAACGAGTCGTGCTTTTATATGCAAGCCGAGTTATAACTAACCCGAGCGCGATTGTGGCTCATTTGCTAAACGATCTTAAAACTCAAGGTCATTTACTAATTGAGCAGAGCCCAATACGAGGTGAGCCTTGAGCTGAGCTTCGTTTGCAGACCTATTTGGTATCTGGTGTTTTGTGAAACGCCCTAATCTGGATTAGCCCTCAATTTTATCCTGGAGTTATTTACATGTGAAACAGAAAAAAGGAAAGAAATAAACGCTTCTTTCAAGAAATTGAGTGTCTGTGTTACTTAGTAATATTGGTGTTGGCTGATTTATTGTTACAAGTGCTTTTATCAGGTTATTGTATTTGCATCACCAAGTCCGTAATTCATTCTGTTCAACTGCTTTAACTGGTTAAACATAACAAATGCATTGGTCAGGTATAATATTTTCGTCGAAATGGAGTTTTGATCAGCCATAGACAATAAAAACCACCATTTTTGATCCACAGAAAATCGTATGCGTAAAAATGACCAATAACTTTGCCCTGTTCTTGAATTGTGACGTTCCACTTCTCACCATCCATCACAAAAGTTTTACTTAGACTCTAACGATTGGAGTTTGAGATACTTACTTTTATGCATTTGGGGGCTTGCTTTTGTGGTGTGCCTACATATATTTTCTCTCTCTGCAGTCTCTAGAAATCAATGACAATTCCAGTCTTTCTTTTTTGAGTACATGCATGAATTTGCATTTGTCTCAGCTGAAGCAACTGTTACTGGATTGTCTAACTCTTGCAGAGATTGAACAGCTTTTGGAACCAGAAGAAAGAGACATTTTGAAACAGAATGCTACTCCCAACGTCGATAAAATATCAACGGTAAGTATTTAAAGCAATGAGATCATGTTGTTGACAATTCATTTTCGTTAATTTTCATTTGCTCACCTCATTCTCATTCAACATTGGAGCGGCCTCTCCTGGTAATACCTGCTTGTTTATTAGTAGCATTATTGCGAGAATGATTCTGCTTAGATTTGCTATTTTGGCATTTTCCGGTGAAGTGAAAGTAAAATATGCCCCTTTGTTGCTGATTGGAGATCAAATTCGTTGATCCTGCAAGTTATTGTGACTTATTTCAGGCGAAATGGAACCCTCTCCATTCCCTTGCACTTGCTGGACAGATACATCACATGGACATGCTACTTGAGAATGGGCTTCACATTGACCTTGTTGATAAGGTAAAAGTTAAGACCTATTCATGTATGTATTCCCAGCTTTCATGTCTTCAAGTTGTGGAAGTATATCCGTATGTATGTGTTTTCACATGGCGCAAGTGATTGCTTTGATTTGATGAAGCAGGATGGTTTGACTGCTCTTCATACAGCAATTATTGGTAAAAAAGAGCCTGTCATTAGTCATATTTTGAGAAAAGGAGCAAACCCTAATGTTGCAGATCGGGTGAGAGAATTTCCTATTTCCTTTATCTGTCGAGCTCCATTGTCGTTTATATTTGGAGGAGCTATGGTTGATCTGTTATCCTTACAACAGGATGGTGCTTCCCCACTTCATTATGCAGTTCAAGTGGGAGCCATGCAAACTGTGAAGTTATTAATCAAGTACAATGTGGATTTGAACGCTGCTGATAAAGTGAGTGTATAGGGGTATAGGCTGTTTTTTTTCCCTCCTTCCCTCTATTCAATTCTAGTTTTTCTTAAAACCTTTTTTTCTCGCAGGACGGATGGACTCCATTACATATTGCTATCCAAAGTCGAAATAGAGACATAGCGAAAGTCTTGCTTGTCAATGGAGCAGACAAGACCAGAAGAAATAAGGTAAAATTAAAAACCAGGTATTTCCATTTCTTTGCAGATGGCTTAGGTTAGGAAATCTCATGCTTGGATGATCCAGATATCTTGTCTCTTCGATGTCTTGAGGAATTCCTTAACTTTTAGATGGCAAGATCCATGCCTGACTTCATGCGGTATACTTGTATTGCAGTTGCCGTATTTCCTGTCTGACTTAATGTGGTATAACTTGTAATGCATTGGCCATATGTCCTGCTTTTTGTAGTTGTTAGTTGACTTTCTCGATGCTTTTCATTATCTTACAAAAGGTTTTTAGACTTATCACACTCTTCAGTTAGTGCAACTTTCTTTATTTCTGCTTAGGAAGTTACAATTCTGACTTAATTGTTTTTCAGCAGCAAGCTACGGTCTAACCCCTAACCTAGGTTGGAGCTCTTACATTTTGGTATCATCAACTTATCATTTCAGCAGTGGGCACTGAATTTTGGAATTGGGTCAGTTACTTCAAAATTTATTGGACAGAAGAATATGAATGGTTGGTGCCAATGTTAATGAATTGTGAAATAGTTTGTTTGATGTAATACTTGGACTACAGTTCTTTTGATTTTTTCCTTTTGTCTTGATGAATGGTTCTCTTTCATTTTACTCTTCTAATTTGTCTATCAGAATAACATGTTTCAGTGAAATAATGCATGCTATGGACTTCTTCACTTCCGATTGAGATGCACTGCCGCATCAATGGGGCTTTTGTTGCTTTTTCCACATTTTTTCATTGCAGTAAGCAGATTTTACGTTATCGCGTTTTATGTTTCAGGATGGGAAAACACCCCTTGATCTTGCCTTATGCTATGGGAAGGACTTCAAATCTTATGACCTTGCCAAGTTACTGAAGCTTGTACCAGCTAACAGATATATGTGAATAGCATTTTGCCTGGCCCAACTTGGGTTTAGAATCCGCTGATACAGTACGTATGGCAATTCAATTCTGAAAACTTTTGCTTGATTGATGATCGGGAAGTTTATCTTCAATTCCTTGACCATAAAATTTCACTGATCTCATTCCCTCAACTTGCTTTTCAGGGTAGTAAAGAACTCAGAGCCCATACTCCATCCTATTTGGTTTTTTAATAGTGATCTTGCTTTACCAAGATCAAAATCATATGGGGATGCCTGCAAATTCGCTGTATCTAGAGGTGCAACTAGTAAAGTTTGTTAGAAGTGTTTATTAGAGAGAGTGGGTTTTGTCCCACATTGCCTATCTTGTAGTTGTGTAACTCTCCAGACTTA
>JAOTQK010000002.1:2288177-2302518 GCA_025642025.1 Rhododendron ferrugineum
CCTATGTATTGTGATAATCAGGCAGCAATACATATCGCTTCGAATCCGGTATTTCATGAGAGAACCAAACATATTGAGGTAGATTGTCATATCGTTCGAGAGAAGGTTGATGGTGGTGTGTTGGCTACCCCTTTCGTGTCTACAGGAGCTCAGTTGGCAGATATTTTCACCAAACCACTGTTTAAATCTCGTTTACAATTTTTATGTAACAAGTTGGGATTTTGTGATATCTATTCTCCAGCTTGAGGGGGAGTGTTAGAAGTGTTTATTAGAGAGAGTGGGTTTTGTCCCACATTGCCTATCTTGTAGTTGTGTAACTCTCCAGACTTATATAAATATAAGTTATATGTGTAAGGGTTTGGTAACACTCTATACACTTTTTCCTTCTTTCTCTCTCAACAAAGTTATGTAGCTTTACACCGTCGGTTTTTGGGTTTCATCCTTGACATTTTTGCATTTTTGAAGGACTTCAACTCTGAATCTGAGGCTCACCTTAACAAAACCTGGCTGGCTAGATATATCAAGAGTAAGCATTGTTGCCAGTCTCTTCTTGGTGTTCTCTGAATTTGATGTCTCATGCTGTTTTGCTTCCATGATAATTTGTGTTCTGTAGATGTTGAAGTTCAAGAGGAACTGGAAGAGAGCATATGCTTGAAAGTAGCAATCGGTTGGCAGAATCGTTTTTGACGTATTTTCTTGTTATCAACGGGGCCTAAACTATTTGGTTGTAATGGGCGCCCAAACTATTTTGTTCATGTTGCATATTAAGCAAAATGGTAGTTTGGTGCGTTTGATAATATTGAAGCAGTGACAATGGGGCGAAAATGGAATCTATTTGAGCTCATACTCTTTTCGTGTCTGTTCTGTGTTTTTTTAGGCAGGTGGTTTCTTTAGCTGCTACGAAGTTTCTTTGAAATCGTCTCACCAATCTTATTATTTGTAAGAAATTTTTTCGAAGAATTCTTTGTCTTTTTTATTTCATACATGGGTTGCTAGTTTTGATTCTTTCCAAGGAATAAGTTCAATATTACTCGGTTTAATGAAAACAGTTCCCATACCTCTCTCCCATGAACCCTAAATGGGAAGAGTCTATGAAATGCTTGTAAATTTAATCCACCAAAACAAATGTTACACTTACCTTTTCGTTTTATTGTGATTATTTACTTGATAAATGAGATCGAATAACTTGGGAAAATAGATTGTCGTATTTTGTGGAGCGATATTTACGGCTTCTAAATCAACTAATGCTTTAAAGAGAACTCTGTATGATGTTATGTTCCGATCACTTTAATTTTTCTTGAAATAACACTGTCCTGTTGCCACTGTAACTTGGAAAAAAATTAAGTGGGACAGAAATTAAAAGATATTGTAGTTATTTTTTTTAAAAATAAAGAAAGAAAGAAATGATAACAAGGAAAGGAAACAATGGAAGTCCTAACAAACAACTTTAACGATTTTTTTCTATTTTCTTTTCAATGGGTCCTATTAGGTTGATAAAGAAATCAAGCATCTCAAGTTTGAGCTCAAGTTAGTTAAAAGTCGTTTGATCAAGTTCGAGCTCAAGTTAGTTAAAAGGTCGTTTGATTAGTTTGTTACATTAACAAACTCTTTTTTCTTTAAACTCTTACATCAAGTTTAAACAATCATCTATTCAGTTCATTCTTTTTTTTTTTGGTCAGACGGAATGCCAATCTATTCAGTTCATTCATTTAGCTTATAGAGTTTAAAAAAATTCGAATTTCAAACTACTCGAAACCGGCTCAGGAACTGCTCGATAAACTTGTTCAAGGCCAACTCTGTTTTCTTTCTTTTTTTTATCCTCTGTTCAAGGCCAACTCGCTTAATAAATAAGTGAAGTTTGAATCTATTTTTAAAAAGATCGTTAAAGTTTCAGATAATTCATTGTCAGGCTCGTTGGGCTCATTCATCCGTCTAGGTCTTCTGAGGCTCCGTAACCGTTCAATTGTCGGGAATGTTGTATGAGAAATAGATTTCAGAAAAAAAGTGAAGTGGTGAAGTAAAAGAAAAAGAAAATTATTTTCTTGTGTATATTCTCTTGAAAAAAATCTTGTAAGAAAACATTTATTTTCCTTCTTTTTGGCAAAACCTATTTTGCAGGAAAATGTTTCCGAGTGGGAAAGTTGAAACCGTGGATCCTACAATTTTTCTAGTAACTAAACTAAAACACATAGAAAGTTACAGGAAAATTGATTTTTCCATTCTTTCCGTGAAACTGAATGGGGCCTAAGGGTTCTTTTGGCCAAACTCTTCTCAACTTTTTGACATGGTCTTTTTTGCTGTTTTCTCGTAATTTTTACCTCTGTTTGGAACCTATGGAAAAGAAAAGAAAGGAAAAGAAAATAAAAGGGAAGAAAAATAATTGAGAAAATTTATTATTCACTATACTTGAAATCTTTATTTTTTTTCTCTTTTTCTCTTCTGACCAAACAATAGCAGGAATTTTTTTTTAATTTTCCTTTCCTTTCTTTTCTTTTCCACGAGTTCCAAACAGAGATTTGGTTCTACTAATTTTTACATCATATGTTTCATTTCGATGGAGTCATTTTTTCCCCTCAGAAGATCATCCCCCTTTGAGAACAGTTTTATCAGTAGATAACGGTTCGCTTATATCTTTGCAGATAAGGTAAAAAGGTCCACTCTTTGCATTCACTTCTCTTCTCCAAGGACGGAACAAATTGAAAGAAGAAGAAACAATGGCCACAATTTCAGGATTTTCCACACTCTATTCTGTTTGTAGACCCAAATCTCTTCTTCTTCTTCTTCCTTCTTCAACCTTTCCAATTCAAGCATTTCACCCTCATACCAACGCCAACGTTGTCAACCGCGACCCTAATTTCGCTCTAGTGTCGAACGACAAGCAGCAGCTGCAACGGAGAAGAAGAAGGGTTGTAAGGTCGGTTGCCGAAGAAACCCTGATTCCAGAAGAAGCAGAAGTAAATGCATCGGCAACGACTGATCAGCCGGTCTCTGTTTCCGTCTCCCCTTCTGATGTCCTCACCATGTTTTTTCAGGTACGAGACCTTTGCAAGTTTTTCTGGGTTTTTGAGTATTGGTTAAAAAAAAATTAAAATTTGAGAATGGGGCACTGGCTATTTTGTGTCTTTTGCAGTAGAAATTGTTCTTTCAGGTGTGAGACCTTTGAATTGTGGGTTTTTGAGTATTAGTTAGAAGATTTGAAATTTGGGGATATGCACTGGCTATTTTTTGTGTGTGTGTGTCTGTTGCAGTAGAATTTGTTCTTTCAGGTATGAGACCTTTGCAAATTTTCTGGGTTTTTGAGTATTGGTTAAAAGATTTGAAATTTGGAAATTTGAGAATAAGGCAATGGCTATTTTTTGTGCGTGTTTTTGCTGTAGAAAATTGTTCTTTCAGTGAGTTTCAGGTGTGAGACCTTTGCAAATTTTTTATGGGGTTTTGAGTATTAGTTAAAAGATTTGAAATTTGGAAATTTGGGGATGTGGCAAGGGCTATTTTGTGTGTCTTTTGCAGTAGAAATTGTGAATTATGTTGGTGTTAAATTTCTGGATTTGTGAGTGTATTCGACTATTGGTTAAAAGATTTCAAATTGTGAAACTTGGGAATATGGCACTGGCTATTTATGTGTCTTTTAGCAAATTTTGGTTTTGTGTGTATTTTACTATTAGTTCAAAAGTTTCAAATTTGGAAATTTTGGGAATGTGGCACTGGCTATTTTATGTGTCTTTTGCAGCAGAAATTGTTCTTTCAGGTATCTCATCGTTTGCGAATTTCTGGGTTTGTGGTTGTATTTGATTATTAGGTCAAAAATCTGAAATTTGGAAGTTTGGGTATGTGGGACTGGCTATTTTATGCGTGTTTTTGCAGAAGAGATTGTGAATATTATGTTGGTGTAGCACTCTATGGTTCTTTGGCAGTTTCCTTTATGAATATCGTCTGGAAAATTGCTATGTGGTATGAAAATTACCAGTCATTATGGTTTCTCATGACCAATATTCTGAAAACCGTTAGGCGCTTGTCGGGCGGAAGAGAGGTGCCTAGCGGCTAGGCTTACTAGTCAGCTCCTAGAGATTTGTAGGGTGTTTTTTAAATTTACAAACTATCTTTCACTCCTCTCCAAGTTTGAGTAAGAAATGACACAAGACTAGGAAGGAATAAAATCAGACTAGAGTAACAACTAATTAGTAGTACTTAATATATGTTTTGTGATGTATTATGGTTTTGTTTTGTTAGCGGATTTAGCACTTTGATATGCATCTATACATATTATGTATATGGCGTACATATTGTGTTAGAATAGCACTCTGTACTTTTGCACTATGACCCACTTATTCTCAAAATACTTTTAAATGGTACGAAATATGCCCGCCAATTAATGGCAGCCCAGCCAAGTAATCGCCGAGTGATGCAAAAACTTCTAATTATCGTCTAGACCCTAAAATCTAGGCATTGGGGTCTGCCTAGCACTTAGGCGGCCGCCTTGACTGACTTTTAGAACATTGCTCATGACTCGAATGGCATGCGATTGTCATCTATTTGGTGAATTAAGATGAATTGTGCTGGAATAAAACTTTGAGTTTTAAATAGTTTTGGGATGTTTAGTTTTGCTCCTTTTGTAATGTAATTAGATTTTATTGCCATGTATTTTGAGTTCTTTGCGAACTTAGTGATGAAGAACTTCTCAATAGGGACTACTGGTGTAATAGTGTAAGCTTCGTACATTCCTTTGTGATTGTGATGTCACTTGAATATTTATGTTTTTGTTGCATAATTATCTTTTCTGCTTAATTTATAATCTTTGGTCTGTAAATTCCAAGCGTGTGTTGTTAGATAGATAAGTTCCATTTGGATGAGTGGATTCGATAGGAAAGGATTTGGAACTTCGTAAATTTGTAAAATTTAGGTTTACCCGTTGGAGTTAGATTGATTGTTATACGGAGTATATTGGAAGATTTTATTCAGATTAATGTGAACGTAATTGGAAAGAAGGATTTCAAGTAACAGTAGTTTCTAAGTTATTTGGATTCCATCAATCTAAAGCTCTTTCAAATCCATTCTTGATGTAGACCCAAATAGTAAGAAAGTGAATAGCATGTTATACTTTTCATGTTAGTGATAACAAATGCTTTCATTTCAAGTGCAGAAGTCCAAACTGCAACTTACTCTTAGTTATTTTGGTTTAGAAATTCTCAAGACCAATTGAACCGGATAAACTATTTCTATGTGATGTTCCATGTTTACATCAGTATCACTCTCCTTTCCCATTAGTCTCATAGATCCAGATACGCGGGGATGTAGACTTATAACGCTGCTTTTGCTGAATATGTATGTAGGCAGAAGGAACAATCAGTGAATCAGCTATTCCTTCAGTGACCAGAGCTCTAGAGGTAGATCCATCTGTCGTCATTGAATGTTTTACAAACTTAACGGTTTTTATGATGGTCATTATTCCCTGTTCTTTTATCATTGTTTCAAAGAGAATTGTTTTAACGAGAATGCTCTTTATGGTTGCTCTTGTCTATAACTTCTTGCTCTAAAGGCTAAAGAGAGTGCTCTTCATGGTTGCTTTTGTTTATAACTTGTTGCTCAATTGGTTGACTTCAAGTTAATTGACTAACATGGATATTCTGTTGAATCCAGTTAATTGGCTAACATGAATATTCTGTAATTCTAAGAAGCACGGATACATATACTAGATACGGATACGGATACGATACGATATGATACGGATACGCAGATACGTGATTTTTCCAAAAAGAACGATACGATACGTTGGGGGATACGTTGAATATAAAAGTAAATAAAAATTATATTATATATATGATTTTTAATTTCTAAAATTTCATTAATGATTAAAGTTTTACATTACACAAGTTCACCATTACACAAGTTCATTTGAAGCTAATGGAGTTGGGTTGAAATTTTCTTCCAAGTGCTTTCCTTTTATACTACCAAAGCTGAATTGTGGTTGATGATGTTAATGTCATTCATTATTAGGGGTACTGTTTTCATAACGAGTCAAATTAAAATGCCAATTGTGGATGAGAGAGAGAGAGAGAGAGAGAGAGAGAGAGAGAGAGAGAGAGAGAGAGAGAGAGAGTTACAAGGTCGTCAAGAGAGATGAGAGACAAGAGAGAGGATATTGTCGGTGTGTTTCTGCCTTTGTGGTGTCAATTGGTGGGGAAAAAAGAAAAATAGTCCTAATTCCAATTTTAACCCATACATTTTATGTAATAACATATTTACCATCGCGCGTATCCAAACGTATCCAACACGTATCCGCGCGTATCCGAAATGTATCGGGATACCAAAAAATAATTCTAAAAGCAGGATACTTTAAAAAATAGATTGAATACGTATCCGGAGAGTATCCGATACGGAGACCAAAATAGAGTATCCGTGCTTCATAGTTTTGTATAATAATGGTTTTCTTCTTCATGGAAAGTGAAATTGCTATCTTGGGCTTGTTACAAGCTCTTGCTATCTTGGGCTTGTTACAAGCTCATGCCTCTCTTTTTTTTTGGGTCAAATTGTTCAAGTTACCATTCCATCATGTTTGGGGCATTTGCCTTTCTAACTATCCCACTATCTTTTCAACTCTTATTTTGTAGGCAACAGAGGGCATTACCGATGTAAAAGTTCAAGTCGACGAGGGTATGGCAACTGTTGAGGTGAGTATAAACAACTATATGGAATTGTGATATTGAAGTGGGACTTCACATTTAGTGAAACTTGCACCCAAAAATTAACCGAAAGGTTGCTATTCATCGACTTTGAGCGTGAAGTCCTTAATCCTTCACAGTTTTTACGCACTGTATTCCCATCTATTTTCAACTCCTTCAACTTTAACCTTTTGACAAGCGAATCCTTTACAACTCTATAATACAGTACGGTGTGCTGCTGTGCTTTATGAATATGGTCAATTGATCAAGAATACCTTCCCAAATGATACCTTGATTAAACAGTCATAAGAGCAATGACCAACTCTTTATTTCTGTATCCGGTTGTAAGCCTTTATATCTTTTTCCTCTATATGGCGCCTTTCCTAAAGACGGCTGTCATTCTGTTTTCCAGCTGACTAAACAGACAACAGTACAAGCTACAGGGGTTGCCTCCAACTTGGTTGAGATCATACAAGGTTCAGGCTTCAAGCTACAAACATTAAACTTGAGCTTTGAAGATGAAGAAGACACCGTGTAGATCTCCCTTTCCGATTTTCACTCATCCAACACTTTTTAAGAGCGAGCTTAATATTGAAGCTCAGAATCCTGGAATCTTTCATACTGAACATTGTACTCGCTCGATGTACGTAGTTCTGTATGCAGCCTTTGTTGAATGGTCTTTGTGAACTTCTTGCATCTGTGAAAGCACCCAAGTTCATTTTCTTAGATGAATTTCTTTGTTGATTGTTTGCTGTCGGAAAATTTATGGTTTCCAGACTCCTCTCTCTCTCTCGTCCCTGTCAAAACACTATTAAAACTTCTCAGAGTATAGATTAGAGTAATCTATTTACTTTTCATTTTTGTACCCAAAAGAAAGGAAGGGCTACTTACCACGGAAAAGCTTCTAGCCCAGGGCAGAGCACTTTCATTCTTGGCTAAATGATTTCTAGAGCTCATCTTCATCTTCATCTTCATCTTCATCTTCGGACAAATAGAGAATGTTCTTGGGGTGGGATTCTCTTTTTCTTTTTCCAAAAACGATTGGAGTAATACTTATTAGTGAATTTGCGCTATATTTTCTGCCTTCAGTATTTTTTTTCCTTCTAAAACTCAGGCCTGGTTCCTCCAAGAGCTTTAATTTTGTTTTAGCTTTTTGAGTTGTCCTTATTTAAACTTTTTTTTCGCATTTACTCCCTCCGTCCATTTTTAAGTGTCCTGCTTCGTAACTCGAACTTATTAAAAGACATCATCATTATACTTTTCACGTCAACTTTTTCCTTAACTTTCCTTACCCATCATCATTACACTTTTACTCATTAACTTTTCAAAATAGAATCTACTTTTAGGGACAAAATAGACAATATATCAACTTTTACCCACTAACTTTACAAAATAGACATTTATTAAGGGACAACCCAAAATTGAATACTGGACTCTAAATAAAGGACGGAGAGAGTCTTAATTTTGCTCTTAACTTTTGTGAATTATTGATTGATCTCGACGAGTGAAATCCAAAAAGTTTTAAAAAAAAATTACTTTTACCCTAACATTTTTTGAAATACCCAAGATAAAACCCAAAGTACTAATTTTTTAGTTTTTCAATTCGTCTCGACAAGACGAAACAATAATCCACAAAAGATTGACACAAAATTAACCAACGCAAAGAAAATTTGAATAAAAACAAAAGTCCAGAAGTCCAGAAAGCCTTAAAGCTCTTAGAGGAACAAGGCTGGCTTTTCGTTGTAATTGTTGTGATAAAGACAGTGAATATGAGCAGCCATATGAAATACTTGTTGCGGTTAGGGAATCCACATAAGACCAGCATGATAGTGCTCAAGGATACCATTAACCGCACACTGTGAAGAACTATCAATAAAGCAAAAATCTCGCCATCATAACTACCCAGAATCGATAGTCCTACAGAATGACTTGTACGCCCTTTAGGATCATTAACGGAATTTTGCCAAAACCCGCCAGGTGGACTAAAAATAACTTGATAAGCCATGTCTGCCATTAGGGTGGCTAACACGAAAGATTGGCCGTGTGACTGTTGGCATGAAAGATGTAACTAGATATGATCGGGCCATGTTTACTTGAAAAAGTATTTTTTTATTACTCGAATAGGAAATAGAGGGATAGAGTATATGTGTTTGAACAGTACCTGTGTAAGCCATTCAAGGTCAACCTTGAAATACTTATTCCACAACGTAGAAATCCAATCTTCAGCATTATGGTGGCAGCGACGTTGAGGAGAAGTAGGAGGATTGTTGGTTAGTGATACGAGGTTAGCATTCGATAAGAGAGGACGATTATCGGGTGGAGATTCGGGGTTGGGATCCGGCCCAGCGGATCTACGGACACCAGATTGTAAGAGAAACTCTCGGATTTTCATGGTTGTAAGGTCTCTATTAGGATAAATATCCACAAAATACAAAGCAACACCGTAGTGGTTTTTTACATTGGCTTGGTCTTTGAATATTCCCAACAAGTATTTGTTAGATAATTTGGCACTTTTCGGGTTGTTCAAAATCTGTATTGGTGTCTTTGTTATATCGACTTTTGTTTTGATAAAAAGAAAAAGAAAGGGTTGCACGGCTGTTTTTGGGTTTCGGTCGAGGCGAGAGAGATTTTGTTTTTAGAAAAGAAAGAAAGGGAGGCACAACACTTTTATCACGTTCACACCATATCATTCATTCATTCACTGTTCGTGGTTCGTGGTGCCGTTTGCTGCTATGGCCAAATCTTTTGGAGATTGATTCGGAGTCGGTTGAATCCGGAAATCGGGCGTGAAATTCGTGGTGCATCTATTGGATCATGAAGAAGCTTGGGGAGCATCAGAGATTGGCGAGAATATGTAAAGGTTTGGGTAAGGTTTTTACTACTTCGCAATCTGTACTTCTTTTTGATTTATAGAATAAATCAATAGTGTTAGGCCGTGGTTTTGGCTTAGGATTATTTAGGACCCTAAGTTTTTCCACGTAAATCGTGTGTCTCTTGTATCAATTTTATTTTACTGCACTACTTGAGTTTAGGTTTGGATTAATCGATAATCAACCCATTCATCTATATTATTTTTTAATCAGTGAATCTACTTTCAAATTGGTAATTTTTTTTTTTATCAAAACTCCTATTCACCCTCCTCTAGGAATAGTTTGAACGCTTCCGCATAATTTCAATATTTTAGGGTCTGCACATCCAAGTAAAAGAACAAAAATTAAAAGCAATTTAGCTTGAGAATTGTTTTACTAGTATCCGTTTTTTTATAACTCAGTAAGCTTCTTATCTATATATACATAGTATACACAAATACTTACATCTTTTTGTTTGAGGCCTGCAGAAAGATGTAAGATTGTGTTGCCATTTTCGTCTCCGGAGTTGAGTAGATACTCCTTGTCCTCTCTCTGTAGATGTTGCACTAGTGTCTTTAAGGCCTCTAGCCTACTATACTTGACACACAAGTGCAGAACAGTATGCTCTATGTCTAATTTCTCAAGAATTAAAGCTGGTGCAACCCCAAGTAATACTACTATGACCTCAACTCGCCCATTCATAGCCGCCAAATGGAGAGTGATTCTCCCTGTCAGAATATACGTTTTCAAAAAAACTCTCAAAAACTTTTACACATTTTTTAGTGATCCATTAGAGGAGTTCTATTTTTTTGCCAGAGGAAGACTGACAGTGATTAATAAGTTAATACTAATATTCAATTAGCTCGAACCCAACACCTACATGACCTTGAGCTACATTTCCTGGCCTTAATTATAGGAGCTCGATGACCTATTTGTTGTAACTAAAATAATTTATCCGTGCTTTTTTGTGCGCGCCCGTGTTTTTTCCGTGCCTTTGATGTGCTTGTGCCACGTTGTCCGATACAACACACCAACCATACCAACCTAGAGTGATTGGTGACACGCTTTCTTCATTGACTTAATTAAGGCTGTTAAGGAAATAGAGTCCCATATTGCTTGGGTGTGGAATGAGTGATCACTTAATAGCATTTGGGACCTCTCCACTAATTGCCAATTGGTTTTAGGTTGGAACCCTCCAAGAAATCTAACATGGTATCAAAGCTAGGGTTTCAGAGGTTTGGGGGGCTTGCTTCATTTCCACTGTACAAAGAAAAATGGCAAACTTTTTTTGAATCTTCGCTGTGGTTTCTTCTTCAAGGTTCCAATGATAGAGAAGGGCCTGCCGGTATGATAAGATTGCTTCATGAGGAGAATCAGCTAATTTCCATAATTCAGGAAGCAGCTCAACCGCCTTGTTTAGAGTCTCTTGCAATTTACAGTCAGCGCCAAAGTTTTCAGGCAAGCCCTTTGGTAATGAAGATTCAACAATGTCCAGAATAACTTTGCATGATTGAGCAGCTTCTTTATACCTCCCTAGAGCTTGTAATGACTTCGCTTTGAGATAAACAGCTTCCAGGAGTAAACTATCGGCATGTATAGACATTGGTGGGGCAGCATTACTTTGCGAAAATCTCTTAGGACATTCTACTCTTCGTGAAAGAGTAAGTCTCGTCTTTGGAGTCACTGCAGCAATATCTATGCATTCAAATACATGCAACGCCTCTACTATGTTTCCTGTAAAGACCCGTTAATTCATAAAATTGATTTAAAGGTTTTAAAAGAAATAAAAGGATGAGATTGATTTGGGAAATTGAGAATTGGAGTTAATGTGTGAAAGTGGAATACTTGAAGGGTGTTTGTGTTATGTGTGTGATGTGTTTATAACATGTGTGTGGGTGAGTAGGGAATAAAAATCCCCCTTTCCTCTCTCTCACTCCCCGTTCTCTCCCTCTCTCCCGGTTCTCACTCTCTCACTCTCACTCCCACCCAAATCCCACCAAAATCACCCAAGACCTTTACAAGGTAACCATCAATCCTTCACCCCATCACGTATTTCAGTCCGTATATCGCCGGTGTGGGCTCGGTGGAGGCGTATCCCTTTCGTTTCAAAAGATTGGAGCTAGGGCTTGAAAAACCTTTCGATTTCGTTCTTCGATCTTAAGGTAGGAGGTTCTAACTATCAACATATGTTTATGACCTGTTTCTTAGAGCTTGAACCTTGCTATTGATCGTGGTTATTGTTGTTGAGGTTGTTGTTGTTGAGAAACCCATTGAAACCTGTTGAAATTCTGCTCGAACAGCCTTGGTATCGATACCATTTCCAAAGGTATCGATACCCATGCATTACTGAACCCAGAAAGCACTTTGGTATCGATATCATTCTCCTTGGTATCGATACCCTTGCGTCTGGAATATTTTTGGATCAAATGGTATCGATACCTCTCTCCTTGGTATCGATACCAGCTGCTTATTTTCAGTCTTTTTGCTGATTTTCCTCGTTCTTCATCGTTTTGGTTCCCAATCACCTCCGACCTATTCCAACACTTTCCGAATGATTCCCAAACTCGGTTACTCGTATTGGATGACCTCGTTGAATGTTTCCATAACTCTAAAGCTCATTTGGACATGAATTCACAAAAATCGTTTTAAGTATTGAAATTGGATTTGAATGGCATAAACGTGACGGTTAAAGGATTTTGAAACTTTATGGACACGAAGAGAACACCTCATGACTCATCGACGGGTGAGTGCCTGGCAGAGGACATCGGGATCCTATAATTGGCCCGGCAGGAGCTATATGCTCATATTTGATGCTTCAGGACCTCTCTTTGGGCAAGGTGCTTGACAGAGGACATCGGGGTCCTTTAACTGGCCCGGCAGGAGCTTCGGCTCATGACACTTTACGAGACACGTTATGACATGTGGTGTTTTGAAAGGTTATTCATTGGTACTCACTGTTGGTTCTGAAAACGGATTGTCGAAATGGATTTTGTTATTGTCGTTTGTTCATTGGATCTTGTTACCATTGTCCATCTTGTTTTCATTCTTACATTTCATATGCATATATTGCTAGACTAGAGCTTTCTACTGGGCTAGTGTAGCTCAGACCTTCCTTCATTTTCAAGTACTAACCCAGGACATTAGCTGCATGTTTGGACTGCTTGGACGTGGTTATTCTTTTGAAAGCTAACACTGAGGAGTTATTTAGGCATCCTTATAACATTATTTTGGAAGATGTATTTGTAACTCCATTTGTAAATCTTTTGAATATGAAATGATGTAATCTCTTAACTCTCTTCGACTCTTGGTATTTATGTTCATTCGGGCCTCGGAGCCAAAGATGTAACCTTTTGGAAATTATTGATTGTTGAAGCGTAATTGTGGTAATGGGAATGTAAACTCTTTTGGGGTATTATTCGGAATATTGTGAGGTTTCTATTTATGAATATCCCTTATAATTATGTTGAAAATCGAAGGTGTGACATTTCCCTTTTGATATTCATATCTTCCCAGCAGTGCTCTTGTTTCCTCGTAATTCAAATAACCACTCTCTTGCAGAGAGGACTCAGCTTCTTCGATATTGCCAGTATCTGGCTTCTGGTCAATTTCGCCAGCATGAGGTGAATACGCACCAACTGCATAATCTTTTGTTGCAGGGGATGCAGGCGCAGGAACAATTTCATCAACTATTAATTGCTCTCCCGAGCAGAGGCACTTCATGGTCTTTCCTAACCTCCGTTTTACCAGAGCCCTCTTCTGCTCTTTGATCCAATTCTTAGTCTTCATATTGCTTCACCTCACTCTCCATGCTGGTTCCGTACATATCAGACAGAGAGACAGAAACGAAGAAGAAAAAAGAAGCAGAGCGGCGGCTCTCTGATCGTCTCTCTCTGTCTCTTTTAGGTTGGAACCCTCCAAGAAATTTAACATGGTATCAGAGTTAGGTCTTGGGTGGCCTCACCTCTCATGGGAAAGTCTCTGTCATCTCTGTCGCCCGAGTCAGTCAGCCAGTCAGCTCCTGGTCTGTCACCTCTACGTGCATCTGGGCTGCACGTGAGGGGGAGTGTTGGACTTGTCCCACATCGCTCATTTAAGCCACCCAAGCTTGGTTAATATATTCTAGAGGCTACTCCACCGATTGCCAATTAGTTTTAGGTTGGAACCCTCCAAAAAATTTAACAAAAGTGACACACTTTCTTGCTGGCATTAATTATAGGATTCATGGTTGTAAGGTCTCTATTAGAATACATATCCATAACATACAAATCAGCACTGTACCGTAGTGGTTCTTTACATTGGCTTGGTCTTTGACAATTCCCAACAAGTATTTTAGGGTCTGCACATCCAAGTAAAGGAACAAAAATTAAAAGCAATTTAGCTTGAGAAAATTTTGACTAGTATCTATTTTTTTTTTATAACTCAGTAAGCTTCTTATCTATACATAGTATACACAAATACTTACATCTTTTTGTTTGAGGCCTGCAGAAAGATGTGAGATTGTGTTGCCATTTTCGTCTCTGGAGTTAAGGAGATACTCCTTGTCCTCTCTCTGCAGATGTTGCACCAGTGTCTTTAAGGCCTCTAGCCTACTATACTTGATACACAAGTGCAGAACATTCTGCCCTCCGTCTAATTTCTCAAGAATTAAAGCTGGTGCAACCCCAAGTAGTTATAGTATGACCTCAACTCGTCCATTCATAGCCGCCAAGTGGAGAGGGATTCTTGCCCATTCTTGAGAATTATTTTTTCCCTTCACATGACTGGACAATTCCAAAAAAGTGTCTCATATGTTGGGGCAAATACTATCCTGCAATTCCCCTTTTCGAAAAAGGG
>JAOTQK010000002.1:2312030-2331405 GCA_025642025.1 Rhododendron ferrugineum
TCCCCTCTGCAAGTTGGCTGATTCTTGCACCGGAGGGCCATCCCGGAGCTCCTCCGGCGTGGTCTTTAGCCGTGCTTTATTTTGCAGGGTTAAGAGAGAATCAAAGACGGGCCTCGAACCATCTCAACAAAGGATCGAGCCATTCCAGATCAGAGCCCCACAAAAACCTCCCCCAAAACCCACCATTGCAAGGTCCGATTTTACACCAAACCACCTCCACTACTACCGGGACCCTTAAGTTAACGATCTTCAATAGCCTCCTCTTTTTTTTTATTGACAGTAAGAGTCAAACTTGCGAGTTCGAAAATAATTCTTACTTGCATGTCATACACTACCTGACAACTTCTTCAATTGATTCCAGATGCACGGTGCACCCCTGATGGCGGAGTCAGGATTTTGGTCTAAAGGAGGAGACCCACTTTTAGGCACATCTAGGGTAAGTGGCAAAGTGCAATTAGACACGCACTCACATGGAAGACCTAAGTGATAGCCTGATAGGAGTGCCTAATCTTCTTCAATATCCTGTGTTTTTATAATTAGGGAAGGTGAATTTCCTGTTTTGAAGGTGAAATGATTGCCTCTTTTGAATGTAAAATAGTTTTGGTTACAAAACCCTAGGGGTAAACAAGTATCAGAATTACATCAAACTGGAAACAAGTTCACAAGAATTATAAGCTCAACCCAACTTATAGCTCCATTAAAGGGAGAAATAATTCCAACAAATACAAGGAAAATAACGCTCACGTGCAGGTGGAGAGATTCGAGCTCTTGACCTCTTAGTGAGATACAACAGTCCTGACTAACTGAGTTAGCCCGAGATAGTTAAAGTAAAATAGTTGCATAACTAGAAATGGTGGGGAAAAAAATCCACTAGCAGATGTTTAAGGCTTAAAAAAATTGATGATAAGTGGACTGTTGTCCAGTTGCAATCTCAATTAATTGTATTTTAAGTTAATAACAATCCAAAATGGCCCTTGGCTCTATGCAATGTTCATCAATTTCAAACCTACATCTAATAACAAAATGTGAGCACATGAATGGAAACACACACATATACAGTACACATTTGTGTAGATTTCTAGATATCCCCTACCTAGGGAAACATTACCACTACTATAATATCACCTAAGGAGGGGTGCAAGAACTTGGACTCTTGGGTTTTCCTTGAAACTAAGCCTCCACTATTCTCAACTAGAAAAAAAGAAAGAAAGAAAGAAGCTATCCCCATAGAGGTCAAGAATCAACTTATAATATAGTAACCATTATCATTGTAAATCTTTTTTTTTTCTTTTCTACAGTCAGGATTTGGGTCGGTTAACACGCGACTAATCTCAAGGCCCTAAAGTTCACGTCGGGCAAACCTCTAATGGCGCCAAGAGATTTTTCGCTGCTAGTGAGGGTGAAATGTGTGAAATTGGGAGAGTAAGCCTCTAATTTGGTGTCGGCTCCCACCCGACTAACCTCTTGGGATTAATCAAGAATCAACTTAATTACAATATACTTAATACTTTTTTACTGTAAAAACTTCTTTTATAATCAATAGTTCAGAACAATTTATGCGCATCGATCTCAACTAATCTTGAGGCACTAAAGTTGATTAGGCTGATAGCTCTAATAGCTAGCTAGGCTCCGGGAGTTGTTTTTCGCTGCCGGTACAAGAGAGTAAAACCTGCAAACTTGGGACTCCTGGGGATTAATCACTGTAAATTAATCTTTGGTTGAGAAAAATTACGTCACAAAAATAACAAAAAAATTAGTGTTGAAGTACTTTTGCTCTTCATTTTTTTATACTTTCTGACCATACAGAAGTTAAAACGAAGCTTTTCAATTTGTAAAGGTTGCTGAGTTGAGCGGAAAAGGTTGGGTTGACTGCTTTAACCCCATTCCGTCAAGGGAAATAAGTATTTATTTAAAAATAATAATTAAATAAGTACTTATTTTTTGAATTAAAAATAATGTATTATGAGAGAATGATCTGTCTCGTAAAGCGAAAAATAAAAACTTCAAAAAAATAAGAATCTTAGCAAAACGGGACCTAATATATTCAATAGGTTTTCAAGTAATTAATTAGTATTCCTTTTGATCAGTATGGAAACTTCCACGTCATGAGAATGGCTCACAATCAGTAAGCTTTCAGCCCTTCATGGGCAGTATGATAAAATATGTCATTTGTGATCAACACTCCTAACTTTGCAGATAGACCTACCCGTAATTGGTTGCGATTTGCGAAGTAGTAACATATCTTATCCAATAATGCTTGGGACACGTGTATTCGAACATAAATTCAGACACCGATGTTGTTCGGTGCACGTGGGTGGAGAGACACGTATACCCGAACACAAATTCAGACACCGATGTTCGGTGTGCACGTGGGCAGGGATCAGAATTTGCACTCGACGTGGGGCTAATTAGAAAAGACGATATTTCATTATTAACTTTGATTCTTCAAATTAATTTCTTCATAACGTCTTTTACAAATTGAAAAGGTAAATCTCAAGAAATTATACCATGCATAAATAATAACGTGGTATCACAATGCAATCGCAAATCGTCACGTAAGCAAAGACAGAACCCTAGAAAGCTTTGTATACTAAGACTAAAATTGATCAATATATTTGCGCTATGGGTCACGATTTTTTTTGTACTTTTTTTCTTTTTTCTTTTTCTTTTTCTTTTTCTTGAGGGAACGAGAAAGACAACTTATATTGATAAGATAATGGAGTATATGAATTGCACGACGCGTAGGCCTAAGAAAACAACTGATATAACGAAGGACCCAGACCCACCCATGGGTTGTCAACATGGTAAGGGCGAATCTGCGCTTGCAACATAGCAGGGTTCGATTCCCCATGGAGACAAAATTATGATTTAAGTGGGGGGCCATGGCGGTGGGTTGCTGTGCTAGTTTCCCCCGAGGTTTGGATTGCGCAGTCGAGTCCAATAGTGGCTCAACTGCAGGGTTATTCCTCGGTTACCAAAAAAAAAAAAAAACGAAGGACCCAGAAGGTCCAAACAAAAATAAGAAAAAACATAAAAAGTTGCCAAAAATAACACCTTTGATGTTGGAGAACACCAATCTTCTCGTGTCATTAGTGTAGAAGCTCATCGTCCTTTCGCCCATCGCGCAGATGCCTGGTGACTAGTGCCACCATGACACCATCGCTCCTACTAGAGAACCCACATATCCGCCCCCTAGACTGATTGGATATGTAAGCCAAATAAGATCTAGGTAATGGGGTGAGTGGTAGAACTTATCTGCTGAGGACGAATTAATAATCTACAAAAATTTGACGCAAAACTAACAAACGTGAAATTATTATTTTTTGAATAAAGACAAACAAAAAAACTCAACTTTACCTTCTTCTTTTTTCCAAAACCGGATTCTTGTGAGTTTTTCTTTCTTGCGCGGGGCCTCCCCTTAATACCTCCGCCCGTGCCCATGCATCACACAGACGCACTTTAAGGTCCACACACACCAGACAAGCCGAGCACACCTCTTTTCGGATATCCATAGCAATGTTGAATTCTAATAGGAACAAAAACATAAACTGATTGAATAGATCACAAGGACAAAAAGACAAGTGACAAACCTTGAAATCTTGAAACAAATCACGTTGTCAAAGGAAAGTCCTACTCAACCAGTGATCATCCATCGGTAACTGGTTCTCTTCATTATCAGATTGAATTAGATAACACTAAATTTCGCTTTCATCTGGGGAAAGCTGAATCTAACAATTCAACTCCCCCACAATCACGGCTTCTAAAAAATGGTTTCTTATTCCCTGAACTGGTTCTATATATACCCTCACAGTTCTGTACCTACTGCCTCATTCATCACTTGCCACAGCTCTCTTCATCACCCCTTTTTGGTTCTTTGATTAATTTGTTCCTTAAAATGGAAATCAAAGCTACTGTGTCATTTGTCTTAGCTTCCTTGCTCTTGGTCACCACATGGGTACGTATGTGAAATGTGATTAATTTGGCTATTTCTGCTTCGAGCAATGCTACAAATTACACACCTTTATAACACACCCCGGACACAACCGTGTCCGGAACCTGGATCCACATACATCTAGCTAATGGTTTCAGATACAGTTGTGTCCGAATCTGTGTTTTAAGTGTGTGTGTTCCTAGACTCTCTTTTTTTTTTCCTGTTCTGAATGTTTCTTTGTACGTGTTAACATTATTTGAAGGTATGGATATCGTTTTTCCAGAATTTTCTTCGTAAAAGTTATAACTTTTTTGAAAAAGTACCAACTTTTACGAATTCGTCGCAGAAAAGGGCCAAATGGGTTTAGGTATTGAAGATACTTTTAGGGAGTTTTTTGAGTTTCGTTATTACATGTAGTTTACAACATCAAGTTTTTTGTTTTTTTGACCTGGGAAATTAGGCCCCGTTCCGCTAAGATTCTTATATTTTTTAAGTATTTATATATTTTCCGTTTTACAAGACATGTCATTCTCTCATAATTTTCCTTTTACTCGTCGCCTATGATTCTCGTGTTTGCATTTCTCAACTTCTGTTGAGGCAGTATTACCTGTGTGTCAACTGTATCCTCCAAGCCGCTGTCACCCTTCTCTCGAGGCAGTTGACACAGAGGTAATACTCAAACATTAGGAGTACTTGACCTTTGAAGCAATACGGTTTTTTTTTTTTTTTTTTTTTTTCTGTTTGGACTAATCTTTTTAGTGATTTTAGGAGTATTGATCAAACAAGTTAATGATTTTTACCTTTTTTCTCATGATGTAAAGGCTATGGCCCCTCCGCCGGATGAACGTCCCCATAGCCACCCCTTGATCAGGGCTCCGGCAGCCCATTCGCCGGAAAAGCCTCGGGCTCCTTGCCCTCCCCCCGAGAACCATCACTACCATCATGCTCCAGGAAAGGCTCCTTTCCACTCCCCTGAGAACCATCACTACCACCATGCTCCTAAAAAAGGTAAATATCATATTCCAGAGATGATATTGTCTCCCCCAAACTAAAACTTTGATTTACTTGGTAGTGCTCTCAGAATAAACGCGGTTTTATCTCACACTGCCGCATTTCAATTTATAAAACGCGGTTTTTAAACTTGAAAGCGATAGTTGTTCGTCTTTCGTTTGATTTTCTAACAACTGTCCAAGTCCAAAATGAGGAATTGAGAATGTTTTATATATTTGGATTTGCCTACAATGTAGAATGCCCATCAAGGTGTGAGGAGCACTGCAAGAAAGATCACCACAAGAAAGAGGAGGAGGAGGAGGGGAGGAAGTGTGTGAAAGCATGTACTGCGTGCTGTTGCGAGTCCAAACGTGTGCCAGAACATAAGATGAAATGCAAGTGGAGTCATAACAAGAAGGAAGGCAAAAAGATGAAATGCCCTTGAGAATCCAGCCGAATCCGGCCGCGTGCGGCTACTTATATTATCTATGTTATAGTACTTGTTACTACTTCTGTAACATCAGAGCTTGTGTTTAGTCCTATGATGTAATAAGCCTGAGTAGGTTGCCTCAGGGGCATTGTTGTAAATGGGAGATCTATATTCCTGTTTAATGCTAAAAAATTATAGTTTTTAGCAGAGGCTGTTGTTACTGGAGCACAAGAAAATTCAGAGCAGAAAACTTTAGTCTTCGTTCAAAAACTTCAACTTACTCGAGATCGGCTCATGACTTAAGTCTTTGTTCAAAAACTTCAACTTACTCGAGATCAGCTCATGATCGGTTCGATTGAAGATTGTTTAAGATTGACTAGCCTAATAAACGAGTCAATCTTGAGCAATCCTGTGTTTAATTACAACTTAAATCTTTATCAATAGTCACTTTGAGGACCCTCATACATTAATAAAATTGTCTGAGGGGCAGCTTCCCTGCAGATACCCCAGGCAGGCCTCTGTTTGATCCCAGTTGTAGAAAATGGGTTTGAAGTGCTATGGGCCTGGACCGCGTTTGGTTGGGCTTACTGAGGGAAGTATCGGTAGCCCGGGCGGTCTACCAAAGGCCCAAAAGGGATGGATTGCCAAAATCAGGAGCTGGGTTTGGGCCAATACTGCTGTCCAACTGACCATCCTGCCATTGAGTACATTGTAAAGTGGTACGTTGTGACACTACTACACTAAGGTCCCATTCCGCTAAAGCGAGAAATAAATATTTTAAAAATAAGAATCTTAGCGGAACGGGGCCTAACTTTATATCTAATCAATCCAATCCACTGCAATTGAAACAAGGCAACTGGAACCATTAATCCCTAGATTCCCTGCTCATTCTCGATCTCAATTCCCTCCTTGCTATCAATCTCCTACGGTATGTAACACATGAGAATAACATGCATCAAGAAAAAACAAATGCTTGCTCCCCAAGGGAGAAAATCCTGGGTCCGCGACAAGGGAAAAATTATTCAATGTTCTAATTTTTCTTTTGGGTGCTTATTCAATGCTCCGCAATATCTTCGCACCACACACAATTTGCGTGGTCTTCCACGTCAGTGTGTGACGCAGAACCCCCGTTGAGCAATACTCCAAGAGCACTGAACTAGCCGGCCGCACTACCGAGAGATGCTCCTCAAGTGTATTGGCGAAATCGATGTGGTCAAAAAGGAAAGATAAGTTGTTGGAGTTATATATTCTGACATGGGTTAGGGAATATATGCTTGGCAGACATATCCATCGAGGGTGGTGAAGATCCAAGCACAAAAACACAAATTTTCAAGACCCAATGCATTTGGGGAATCTCAACTAAAGTTTGCACCAATGCAACCCTAGATTCTCAACTCACATTTCCTTCTGCACGTATTTGGTTTCTTTTAAACTGCAAAAGTATTCAGTTGACACAAAAAAAACTCTCACCCATCTTGTGGTTCTGGTTACAATGACAAGGGGAGTCATGGTTTTGCTCTTTGCCTGCATGCTTACAGTGATCACTGCTAGGGTAAGCGTAATGACACACACAGTCGCATGGAATACACAAGCGGTTGGAGAGACCGAATTTTTCTCGCGTTTCTTTGAATTTTCTTAGTTACTTGAGATTGATGCATTGACCTCAAACTACTTTTTTTTCCTTCTGTAGGTTTCCTCTCTCGAATCTGACTTGGCGGTTGCGATGGTAATAAGAGGATGATAACTGAAAATCTTTTACTGTGAAGGTTTTGTACGGATGAAAGAAGGGAAATCAATTGAGCAGAAATTTACCAAAAATGATGTCCAAATCCTGTGATAGCAGCCTTCTTTCGTTCTTCGAATGCAATGCTAGACATTGTGCTGCAGACCCGTTTTTGTTTTTGTGCGGCATGGTGCATACTGTGCAAACATAGGAGTGTATTAGTATTTAGTAGTAGTTTTGGTTTTTTCACACGTTAATGCAAGTAATGTGTACGATAGCCTAACGTGTCCGTTGTGCTAATTTGTGTAGCAGTAACACGGCATTGTACAACGAAAACGGTACCTATCATTTGTAAAATTGAGTTTTCCTTGAGTAATCATATTGACTTGATTTGGAATTTGGTTATTTTTTGCAGCACCCTCCTGGAATGGCCCCAGCCTACGCCCCGGAAAAGCCTCCACGAATGGCCCCTGCCTACGCCCCGGAAAAGCCTCCGCGAATGGCCCCTGCCTACGCCCCGGAAAAGCCTCACTACCCTCACGCTCCAGAAAAGGCTCCCGTCTATCCTCCAACCAAGTCCGTAGCCCCAACCCCAGAACCGGAGGCTCCTAAACGTGGTAGTAGTTCAAAAATCAAACAGAAAATGAACAAAAAACACCAATTCTTTTCATACTACCTGCTTTTACTATTTTTCGTTGCTTGACAATGTGCATAACTATATTGCAGGTTGTGACGGCCTGTGTTTGGACTACTGCAAGCAGATCAGTACTGAAAAGAAGAGGATGTGCCACAGAGTCTGCACTGAATGTTGCGCAAAGTGCGACTGTGTGCCTGAGAAAGGCGCGACATGCAAAAACTGGGACGTCGTGCTGTACCACGGTGTAAACGTCAGGTGTCCTTGAGATGAACAGAAATGTCCTCAGCCATCGTCTCCGTGTTGTGTCTGGTTGTGTTATTTTCCATCTTTTTTGCGTTCAAGTGTTTTTTTCGTTGTTCACGTGTTGTAAACCCTACGGCGGATGGAAATCGATTGTTGTTCGTAACCTGTTTTCTTTAGGACAATCGTCGGTGTAGAGTGCATGCAATGGAGATTCTATCGAGACTCTTCATTTCTAAAACTCCCTCTCACTACCACATAACTCTCATTAACATGAAAATAAAACTCGCCATTTCTTCAAAAAACTCCCTCTGACAAAATGAAAAGTCATAATCCACTAAAATCAAAAGTCATACATCAGTAAATGTTCTTAGGGGCAGCTTCCTTGCAGATGGCCTAAAGCCCTGTTTGATGCCGGTTCCAGGAAATGGGCGTGCTGAGTGGCATCCCTGCCAAGCGGTCGATCCAGTCATTTATCTCGACACGGACGTCTCAGATTGAATCTGAGTGCATACAAATCTGAGCCGTCGATTGCTCAGCAAAGATCTGAGCTGTCGATTGCCGAGATGATGAATGGCCAGATCGGTCGCTTGGCACCCGCTTGGCAAGGAGGTGCTTGGCAGCATCCTCCATTCTGGATATTTGGTGTACACCAAATGGTACCCATAGTTTTGTTGTCCAATTACATTAAGTTTAGGATTACCGCACCATTTCCACCATTCCATGTGAGGCCCGGAATACAGAAAAATACCCATAAATGTAAAATATTTTTTATGGAGCCATGTAAAAAATCAGATCAATTGCATATTGGTAAGTATGTTTTCTAAATTTGTAGGAACAAAACTGAGTAGTAGCGGTGGAAATGGTGCGGTGATCGTAGCACTTCTGGTCCACTTAATACTCTTGTCCATTGTCCAACTCACCATCCTTCCATTGAACACATTGTAAATGGTACGTTCATAACTAATCAATCCAATCCAGTGCACTTGAAAGAAGGCAACTGGAAAGCATTGATCCGTAGATTCCCTCCTCATTCTCGATCTCAATACCTTCTGAACAATCTATCAACTGTCTGGCATCCTTACAGATAAGGGTGTTGTGTGACGGGGTAATACTCTCTGACGAGTATTACACGGCCTGCACTCCCATTTTAAGCACCGAAAAAAGAAATATAACAATAACATGCATCAAACATGGCGTGTCTGGTAAAATACTTGGACTGCGTCTTACCTCTTTGTCATGTTCAATTATGTGTCAACCATCATTTTCTCAGGTTAAAGCCAGGTGGGGTAACATATGCCCAAAATCATATGTTTGGGCAAATTTCACTGACACCTCCCAAGGTTTGCTTTAATGACAGATACTCCTATCACATATGAGAAATGACTTAAAACTCCATGTGGTTTTAATGGTCATTTCATCAACACCAACTAACAACTGTTCGACCAAGCGCGCGGTAAAATTAGCTTAAAGTGTCTTTTTAATAATAGAATATATAATAAAAAGCTTTCAATTAACAATTTTTTGATCCAAAAGTATTAAATTTGTCTTTTTCTGACAAAAAAATTCTTTTGAATAATAAAAAATAAATAGTTATTAATACATTTTATCCTCTCTCTTTTTTATCAAAACAACTTCTTCAATGGGTTAAAACGTCAATTTGATTCAAAATAAGTGAGAGTTGGTAGTTTTTTTTTTTTTTATCACTTTTTATTATCAAAAAGAGCTAACTTTTAGATCTAAGTGACTTTTGGTTCATTCCATCACGTGTTTGGACATACAATTGTTGATTGAGGGTGCCGTTGAAATGGACATAGAAACCATAGAGATTCATTGTTATTTCTCATACGTGAGAGGTGTACCAGTCATTAAGGCAAATTTCAGGGGTTATCAGTGAAATTTAGCTGCACTAGTCACTACCGAGATGCTAGCTGCTAATGGAGTGACAAAATTAACCATCACGGGTTGGTCGGATGGTCAAGGCATAAGCCTGAGATTTAGGGGTTGAGCCATGCTACCAACGCAACAACTTTTATAATATTGTGCACAATATATCAACTATCAACTCTTATAGACCAGTAGTCGATACAGAGTTTTGTCTCGGGTTTAATAAGGCCTCCGCTAGCCCGCAGTTGGATTGGTGCCCCAAATTAGTAGATGCGTGCGTAAGCCTTCCCGGAGTTTTGGTTTTGCTATCTTTTGACTCATTTAATATGGTATCAGAGCAGGCAATAAATCCTGTATTCAAACCTCACCGCCTACCTAATGTTAAAATATTTACACGTGTTTAGCCCGCTTATGGAGGAGGGCCTGGCTACACGTGAGAGGGCGTGTTGAATGTATAAATAATAAGTTGCTCCTCTCTCTAACAGCTTAAGCTTTTAAATGAGTTGGTGGTTAACAATCTAATAGATACGAGATATCTTGGATTCTCTCCCATTGTAGTTCAAAACCGACCCTCACCCAATGACCACAAGTTGCAAGTTGGAGTTAAAAACTTGAGGTGGGTTAGCGAATATATGCTTGGCAGACATGCAACCATCGAGGTTGGTGAACTTCAAGCACAAAATATCAAAATATCAAGACCCAATGCATTATTAATTAAGGAAATATATAGTCCCATATTGTTTGGGAGTGGAATGGGTGATCGCTTAATATAATATTTCAGCATGCACATGGGGAATCTCAATTAAAGTACTAATGCAACCTTAGACCGGGTTCTCAACGGTCACGTTTTCTTCTACTTATATTTGGTTCCTTTTTAACTGCAAAAGTATGCAGTTGACACAAAAATCTCTCACCCATCTTTTGGTACTGTTTTGCAATGACATGGGGAGTTATGGTTTTGCTCTTTGCTTACATGCTTATAGTCACTGCTAGGGTAAGTGTGATGAAGTCGCATGGAATACACAAGCGATAGGCTTGTCCAATTTTTCTCGCGTTTCTTTGAATTTTCTTAGTTACTTGAGATTGATGCATTGACCTCAAACTGCTTTCTTCTTCTGTATATATGTTTCCTCTTTCGAAGCTGACTTAGTGGTTGCAATGGTAATGACAGGATAATAACTGAAAATATTTCAGCATGAAGGTTTACGGATGAAAAAAGGGAAATCAATTGAGCGGAAAATTTTACCGAAAATAATATCCAAATCCTGTGATAGCAGCCTGGATTCGTTCTAGCTAGGAATGCCATGCTAGCATATTGTGCCCCGTACCCATTTTTGTTTTTTTATTTTACAGGTGTTAATGCTAGTAAGTATACGATAGCCAGACGTATCCGTTGTGCTAATTTGTGTAGCATTCACATGACATTGTCTAACAAAAACAGTACTATCATATGTAAATTAGGGAATTCCTTGAGTAATCCTGTTGACTTGATTTGGAATTTGGTTACTTTTGTAGCACCCTTCAGTAATAGGCGCCCCTGCCTACGCCCCAGAAAATCCTCAAGCTCATGCTCCAGAAAACGCTCCCATCTATCCTTCAACCAAGCCCGTTGACAATGTGCATAGCTATATTGCAGGTTGTGACCAGCTGTGTATGGACTACTGCAAACCGGTTAGTAGTACTCCAATGAAGAGGAGATGCCAGAGAGTGTGCTCTGAATGTTGTTCCAAGTGCAACTGTGTGCCTGGAAGATACATGAGGTGCAGCAACTGAGAGACCGTCTTGTACCACGGTGTATCCGTCAAGCATCCTTAAGATGAACAGAAATGTCCTTAGCAGTCATCTCCGTGCTGTGATTCGTCGTGTTATTGCAAGCATATCATGTTCAATCTGTTCGTTGTAATACCCTGTTTTCTTTAGGACAACCGTCGATGTAGAGTACATGCAATGAAGATTTTTAGACCGTGAATGAATTCAAAATATTTTTAAATGACTGAATATAGAAACTAGATCTAGAGATGCCATGAGGATCCTCATTTATCTAAGCAATTTGAAATTCAACAGGCTGCATTTTACGCATTGATGGAAATTGAAGTAATTATTTGGTCACAATACAAGCTAGCCGTCTAGCTATGGTTTGATAGAACAAATGTGGCTCAGTTTCAACTCACAAATTGTTGTTGTTTTCTTGTGTTATGGGGTATCGAAGACTGAGTTTAGCTGCCAACCCTAGTCAGCAAGCTTAAAAAGCCCTTTCGCCTTTTCCTATTGATAAGGTAGCTTCATAGCTCCTAGTAAAGGGGCTATCGCCGCCACTTACTAGGCGTTGGTTCTATCCCGGCCAAACAACCAAAGCCGGGAACCTAGGTAGGAATTTGAAAGAAAAAATAAACCATCCATATCAAATCATCGATGGAGAGATGAGGTATGGCGGAGAGCTTATCCGGTTGATAGAATACGAGATTGGTAGCCTAATACAACAAACCAAGCAAGTTCATGAACAAAATTATCAACCTCTCTTCCAAAAATAAACTCACAAAATCTGACTGCCTTGAGTATTTTGACTAAGGCTAGCAAAAGGAAACATCACATGTGAAGAGATCATAGGGGGAAAGATCTTACTGGCACTGTGTGTATATTAAACTACAGGTAGTGGAAGGCTCCAGGCAAGTTGCAGTGTTAGGATTTGTAACTTAGACCAGTACCCATTTTGCACTGCTGGCCCTGATGGGTAACAAATTATTATTGTAGCCAGTTCATTGCAACTTGCAAGCCTAACAAACCAAACATTCCAAATCTTAGGAGCCATCGGAGGGTTTTTTCTCGGTCATTAACTCAGGGTCCCAGAACCAGTCAAGGTGCGTGCAAGCTGGCCCGTAAAAAAAGAAGAAGAAGAAAAACTTGCAAGCCAAACTCATTAAAATCCTCACAAACAACCCTTACTGCATGTACTACGCCCACCATTTGACAGAATATTACTAATCCATAAAATTTGCAAAGAGACCCATATCTCCATGAGGCACAAGACTAGTTTCCTTCTATGTAAACTAGATGAGATCAAGCCGAGTAATGAGTTGTTTAAGCGTACTTAAATCTAACCAACTTCTATATGTAGATTAAAAATGACTTGATTATTGTGTGAGGTGGTCTCCACTGTAACAGGTGGGCATATCAGCACAGTCACCTCCTTGGGCATGACCGGGACTTCAGTGACATGGCAGATTTTAGAAAGTACCAATTACTCATGGCCGTAAAGAATTACTCACGGCCGCGAATAATTACTCTTAACCGCGACGAATTACTCTTGGCCGCAAGGAATTACCCTTGGCCGCAAGGAATTACTCTTGGCCGCAAATATTTACTCTTGGCCGCCAAGAATTGCTCTTGGCCGCAATTCTTGGCGGCCAAGAGCAATTCGTGGCCGCCAGAAGCAATTATCTGTGGCCAAGAGTAATTCCTCTCGGCCAAGAGTAATTCTTTGCGGTTAAGAGTAATTTTTCACGGTCAGGAGTAATTATGTACGGCCAAGAGTAATTCTTTGCGGCCAAGAGTAATTGTGATTCGTCGTGTTATTTCAATCTGTTTGTGTTCAAGTGTTTCTGTTGTTTGCAAGCATATCATGTTCACATGTTGTAAACCGGCCTATGACGGATGGAACATAGATTGTTATTGCACCCTATTTTCTTTAGGACAACGCGCGATGTAGAGTACGTGCAATGGAGATTTTTAGACCGTGAATGAATTCAAAATACCTTTAAATGACTGAATATAGAAACTATATCTAGAGATGTCAGGAGGATCCTCGTTTATCTAAGCAACTTGAAATTCAACAGACTGCATTTTACATGTTGATGGATATGAAGTAATTATTCGGTCACAGTACAAGCTAGCCGTCTAGCTATGGTTCAATAGAACAAATATGGCTCAATTCCAGCTCAAAAATTGTAGTTGTTTTCTCATGTTATGGGGTATCGAAGACTGACTTTAGCTGCCAACCCTAGTCAGCAAGCTTATGGTAAAGCCGTAAAGGGGCTATCGCCGCGGCTTACTAGGCGTTGGTTCTATCCCAGCCAAGCAGCCAAGCAACCAAAGCCGGGAACCTAGGTAGGAATACTGAAAGAAAAAAAAAACCATCCATTTCAAATCATAGATGGAGAGATGAGGTATGGAGGAGAGCTTATCCGGTTGATAGAATATGAGATTGGTAGCCTAATACAACAAACCAAGCAAGTTCCGGAACAAAATTATCAACCTCTCTTCCAAAAATAAACTCACAAAATCTGACTGCCTTGAGCATTTTGACTAAGGTTAGCAAAAGGAAACATCACATGTGAAGAGACCACAGGGAGAAAGATCTTACTGGCACTGTGTATATAGTATTAAACTACAGGTAGTGGAAGGCTCTAGGCAAGTTGCAGTGTTAGGATTTGTAACTTAGACCAGTATCCATTTTGCACTGCTGGCCCTTGATGGGTAACAGATTATTATTGTAGCCAGTTCATTGCAACTTGCAAGCCTAACAAGCCAAACATTCCAAACCCTGGAGTCACCGGAGGTTTTTTTTCCCGATCGTTAACTTCAGGGTCCCAGAATTAGTCAAGGTGCGTGCAAGCTGGCCCAAAAGAACCCAATAGTTATTGTGAAGTAAGGTTAGTGATGAAAGCCTTGAAATGCATCTTTAGCTCCAAGTTCCTGAGATAGATCTGGTGTGCCGGTTAATAAACTATTCTCAACACAGACAATCTGATGAGAAGAGATAATGTTAGGTTACAAGACAAAGAAATCTGATGAGTAGAGATAAGATTAGTTTGACAGACACAGTTCTTGTGGCATGTGGGTTGAACCCTTCACAGTCAGAGTTAGCTCAGGGACACACACAGCTAATTCTTGACTAATGTCTTCTCTGTGTTCTTACAGCGCCTCTGGATTGTGTGATTTCATGAGAAAAGAAATGGTTGTGGTCGCTCACAAAATCTCATCCATTTTTGTGAGAAATGGTGAGAAACAAAATAAGCCTTCCATTTACACACGTTCCTTATCATTTCTCACCTATTTATCCAAAAATAAATAAAAAAAGTGGAGAGAATCCCTTTGCTATTCTCTTCTTGTCTCACGAAATCCCTCAATCCAAAGGGGCTGTTAATGAATCTGGCTTTCGATTTGACAGAAAACGGCTAAGTTGGGAACAGTGATGTGCATCTCTCGGACTCTATAAAAGACCCATTAGCTTCATTCTATTTCTATCATCTCCTAGTAAGTATACATCTTTAGACACTTAAACTCCTCTCTGCTTCTTTTGTTCAATACTGACTGTTTTTGGCAATGGGTTTGAAACCTATGCTCTTTCTGCTAGCTTCACTTCTTGTGGTTACATCAAGGGTAATGCCTCTTTTCTTAACCCTTTTTCGTACACTTTTCTCAAAACTAAAACTAAAAATGAAATGAGCAATTAATTACTTGAAAAACTATCTTCATTGGATTCCACAATCATGCTCTCAACATTTTGAAACAAAGATTCTTATTTCCCTTGTTCCAATGAGTTTCTAATTTTGTATGTATTGTTTGCTTTCCTAGGCGTCATGGAACGATGAGGAATCATTGACAGAGGTAATATTAGAAACTATAGCATCATCCTAGAAACTATATGTGTCTGGCTTCTATCTTTTTCTTTTTTTTTCCTTCTTGCTAGATATGCTATCTTCTATGTTACATGTCGGGTGCAAATACGCGTCTAAGTATTGGATTAATGTAATTTTCATTTCAAGGATAAAGGGACAAGCCGGAATATTTGAAATCCTCAATTCACAATTTCTATTTTTTTAAAGATTAAATAGGTTTTTTCACTAGTTGTCTTAGACCCTTTCATGCATATTGTGACACTTTTATTCATAGCTCGCGAGAAATTTGAATTAAGATAGCTAAGTTATTGTCCGACTAAACTTGTTGGACACGGATCCATTCTCTTATCCAAGTGTCGAGTACCCGATGCGGGTACTTTATACATTTTAAACAATCCATGTAACAAAAATTTGATAGCTCACTAAATTGATTTTTCTGGTAACTTGGGGTTAAAACATGACCAATACAGCAAATATTTTTGGTGATGTTTCAGCTTCCCATCACATGAATCAGGGCACAGTTCTAAATAACGGGCCGGACACCTGACTTATCAAAAGTTCTAAATAACGGTCTATAGTGGTCTATTCTTAAGAAGTTGCAGACTTTAACTTCATCTCTTTTTGGAGGATATCACTCAGTAATTAGGCACTTGACGGTCTATTTTGATATGGTAGTTGAATTATTTTCTTCTGCAGTGAACATTTTTAAGCTTTTGATCAAAAACTTTATGAGTCGGAACTCCAAAATATTTTATCCAACCCAGAAAAAGTTTTAAAAAGACAAAAACAGTCTGTTTAGGAAAAGTTAGTCCACATTCAGCTGAACAAGCTATGTCTGGAAAACTAAGCTACATTGATTGAACATCAAATTTGATAACTTGATTTAGGTATCAGGCCCATCTCACAGCCCAGTGGCGGCACCAGCACCGGCTCAAGCTAAACTCCCAGCCAAGGCACCAGCTCCAGTTCCCTCTGTCAAGCCACCAGTACTTCCTCCTCCCCCAGCCAAGAAGCCGACACAAATAGGTAGCTCATGTTTACCCTAAAATAGAAAGGAAAAAAATACATTTTTACAAAATACTTTTATATGTGGTTGACATTGCATGTCAATTTCTGTTTTGTGCAGAATGCAACCCCCTCTGTGTGGGAAGGTGCAAATTACACTCAAGGAAGCAGGTCTGCCTAAGGGCTTGTATGACCTGTTGTGACCGATGCAAGTGCGTTCCACCGGGAACTTATGGAAACCGCGAGAAGTGTGGTAAGTGCTACACTGACATGACCACAACCGGCGGCAGGCCTAAATGCCCTTGAAGTTCAACAAGAAGATTGAAGCCGTTGTTTCATCGGCTGAATAATGTAATAAGTTTGACGCAAATTTGTGTATGGAAAGAGAAATGCCCTTGAAGTTCAACAAGAAGATCGAAGCCGTTGTTTCATCGGCTGAATAATGTAATAAGTTTGACGCAAATTTGTGTATGGAAAGAGAATAAATTGTTTTCCATTGATATGAATGGCAAAGTCTTTTTGCCCTGTGCTTAATAACTCTTCATTTTCAAGGAAAATTTTCCTTTTGGCTGTAGCATGTTAGTCAACTACTATCTTAATTCTTAACACAAAGCAGCAACCTAAAACAATTGGGATCTGCAGAGACCTTCAATGTCAGAAAAAGGAATCAAGGGTTAGTACCATCTTCTTATTCCTAGCAAAGTTTTTGATTGTCCAAAGGACTCAAAAGGCCATAATATTGAGACTGCTACCAAGCTGTTATCAGGTGGATTCATTATAAGGCAAAATAATATTAAGATTTCCTGAGGATAAATTTGAGAGTGTCTCTTTATGGCATAGACTTTGTCCATTGACATATTTATAGGTTTATGTGTTCCCCACTTTTAAGACGACACATAATTATCTCTAAGGGGTTGGTCGAGTGGGAGCATGCCAGCAAGCAACAAGCTGCTTACACCTCCAAACTTGTAGGTTTGACTCCCACTGTCAGCAAAAAACTCTTTCGGCCACTGGAGCCACTAGAGCACTACTTGGTCGTGAACTTCCGAGCTTAAGATTAGTCGATGTGCACGTAAATTGAGCTGGACATCCGGTTACTAAAAAGTGGCCGGAACTCATAAGTTTTTACTATTTCCGAAAGTTGGAGGGCATGACACGTATTATAACTTGTCTCTTTGTAGCAGTGTTTTTTAATGGACTCATTGTCCTCCCTCTCTCTTGTATTCATTTGCTTCTGTAATAGTAATGTCTCTTTTTGTTGATTTGAACAAGAGAGTTGACCTACTAACATGCAGTTGAGAAGCATCCGATGTCACACATTGTCCTTGTTTCTTTGGTATTGCCACCAGGCCTGCAGCGACCCACAACCTGTCACAATTCACGTTCCTCTTTCTGCCTTTTGGTCTTTTGCCTTACAATCCCAAGTTTTGACAAGCATATGGCTGTCACACTAGAAGACATGAAAATAAGCTCTGATGTATGATAGTAAATATGGGTCTTCACCACCGACTCATTGTTACTCTAGATGGTTAAGATGTTATCGAGTGTGAACCAATATTGAGTTTTTTACACATAGGATGGAAAAAAAATACAGTAAACCGAACAATTATGCAATATTTGCATATGTAATACGCAGAGATTATTTTAGCTAATATGTTTACAGAAGCCATAACCATAAATGCACTAGAGCAATTGCAATATTCAAGGTGACCTAGTTACCTAGTTTGATTCCTTTTAGAATTATCATTTTATTTTAATGAAGAATTTTCTTTCTTTTCCTTTTAGGATTTTATTAGTCTTTTATTTTAGTTTCCTTCTTTATAATTTCTTGATTATCAAGAAATTACCTAGTTTGATTCCTACCTAAATTAGGATTCCACTCCTTATGAATAGGGTTGTAAGCCTAAGGGCAAAGCATGTTTTATCCAATCATTCAATAAAAATCAGAGTTCTCTCTATTTTCGTTGTGCTCAAGGGGGTTATCTCTTTCTTGGATTCAAGAGCCCATTTCTCAGAACGATATCTAACCCAATCATCTACTAGAACAATATCTAACCTCTCTTCTGATTAGCGTTTGTTTACCTCACCACGTGCTGGTGCGGGGAGTGTTGGAGCTTATCCACCTTGGTTAAATATTGTTATGCCGAATACGAAATTGAGAATATAATAATCAACAAGCGATAAATAAGAACACAAGGATATACGTGGTTCCGCTCAAGCACAAAGCAAGAACGTACTCCACGGGAAAAAGAGCAAGAGGATTCACTATAAACAGGGAGAGAAACAAAGAGCCAGCTATACCCGTAACTCTACTTGAAGCACCAAACAGATATCTAGGGACGAATCTCTGGTGGAACCCAAAAGGGAGACACAAACCCTTGGTGAACCCTAAGAGATGAACAAAACTCTAATATCTAAGCCCTTGAACAAAAGACCATAACCCTAAGAACCCCCAAGGTCCCTATTTATAGGAAAACACTAAATAAACCTAAACCGAATAGGAATAGAAATAGGAATCCTAGTCAATTTTCAACAAATCTCCACCTTGACTTGAATTCCTTCGAACTCAACACTATAGGCAATCATCTCCTTCAATCGCTCATCTCCCCCAAAAGCCCCCCACGGGGCAATCACCAACGGCACAAACGAGCAAGGCTCAAGCACACCTGCTTGACCTCGTAAACGCGACTCAGGAAACCTAGCCGCACATGCCTCCAAATTGAGCCTCTATCTTCCAATGGGCACCTCCCACCCAACGTATCCCTCCCGGATACACACGAAGATTTGCTCAAACTCCCCACGGAGTTAATTACCGACTCCACCATGGAGTTAAAAACCCAATACTGAGTCAACCTCGAATTCACCGATGAAGAACCCAAAGATGTAGCACCCACAATCGTACTACCATCAAGCA
>JAOTQK010000002.1:2332070-2344136 GCA_025642025.1 Rhododendron ferrugineum
GACGATCTATGGGAAGACTCTCAGCGCACCATTGAATGGGTTTGCACAGAAGACACTCGTGGAGCGGTATAAAATCCGTCGATGACTCCTGATGAAGCAAGGATGGTTCTGGTTGGGGTGATCACATCCAATTGCTTCAGATATATGAGCTTTGGGATCAGCCAAACTACGATGTGGAGTGGTGCAAAGATAACAACTTACAGACTCGAGGTATGAAGTTCGTCAAAGAAGTCAGGAAACAGTTATCTCAAATAATGCAGAAGATAGCGAAAGGGTCCTTAGACATACGAACAAATGGACGACGGAAAGAAAGCCAAGAGGATTATAGGAACTTGAGGAAGTGTTTGTGCATGGGCTATGCAAACCAGCTTGCCGAGAGAATGATGCGTCACAATGGTTACTGGATTCTTGGTTTTAAGCCCCAACTGGTTCAGGTGCATCCGTCCTCTGTGCTGAAAACAGATGAAGAGGGAATGCTCCCGAATTATGTCGTCTACCATGAACTTATTTCTACCTTGCGTCCATTTATGCGGAATCTGTGTGCGGTAGAGAAGGAATGGGTCATGCCCATCTTAAAGAAGCTTGAGAAACTGAACATCAACAAACTCAGTGGTGGGTCTGTTCGGTCCGAAGAGCAAAACCAAGGGAGAAAATCCGAGTTTGCCAGAGAAAGAAGTCGGTGTTGCCAGGCCTCTTGGTGACTGTGAGAGCCGGATACAAGCAGCACGGGATCATTTTCTCTCCCGTAAAAGGGCTAGAGCACAGCAAATTGGGATCGGCCAAGTGGCTGGTGAACTCTCTCGGCAAAAAGTACGTTGTTGTAGCTGTTGAGAGGTGGGCGGGATGATGCCATTTAAAGCTCCAACACTTCATATGAGTAGTTTTTGGGATATTGTAATAGTTGTCGATTTTGGGCATTTATGCTCTCAAATGCTTGTAAGGACTCTGTTATGAAGGTTTTCTTCCATAACTATTTTCAACCATGCAAAGTATATTGAGATTTTAGGGCCCTATTCAAAAAGTTCGCTTTAGGCCCTGTCAATCTCAGAGCTGGCCCTGCTGCCGATTCTGATATAGAGAGAAAAGCCATGGACATGACAATGTTGGTGACCCTTTTAACCAAATCCCTGCTCTGATAATAAAGCTCAAAGCATCCGTTTCCAAAAGGCCATGCTAGTACCGCAGTTTCCCTTGCCTTTTACTGTTTCAGCAGTCACAGCACACTGAACAAGTAGCTTCCCCGGGCAGGCTGTCACAGCATACTGAACAAGTAGCTTCCCCTGCAAGCCTGCCCGGGCCTGCTCCGGCTGTTGTATCCGGGGCACCAGCTGGACTTGCTTCATTTCAATCAACGGTGATTGGATTTGTGGGTGTTTTCATTTTGTTCTTCGTCTTCAACGAGTTTGTCTGAGCTTCTCGCATTGTTATTCAGTGACTCGTCGCATGTTTCATTTCTTTCGATGTGCAGCTGTTACAAGTTATAGTATGGTGTTACTACATGTCATTCATAAGCTGTTACTATGACTTATGAACCTTAGTTGGTATGTGAGTTGGATTCCCTGGCAGTCTCTTTGTTACAGTTAAATGAAATAAATCAATCCCAAAATTAATCTAGTTCTTTGGTGTGAGCCAAAATTCTCAAGGCAGTGAATGTTTGAGCCAAGATTGAAGAAAGCAAGAGAAATGAAGAAAGAAAACAAATAGGGAAAGAGGAAAAGATACAAAATCATCTTTTTGTTTTTGCCGGACCACTTTTCCACACTCTCCCCTAAAATCAATTACTGTTAGGAATGGTCTCAATGAAGTCTTTTATGGTATTCGACGTTATCTCGCAATCATGTTTTTAAAACGGTCGCGAGAGTTGTATTGTGTAACCAAATTTATAGGACAATCTGGGTCTAACAATCTCCCTCATGATGACGCTCCCGCAATTCGAACTCAAGACTTCCGGGCTTTAATACCACTTGTTGGACCGTTTTTTCTGCCATCTCTCTTAAAATCTCGACTGGACGCTAGGAAGGAGAGATAAAGAGAGAGAAAAGGAGAGAAAAAAAAGGAAAATGATATTGGTACTCCAAAAATTAATATTAATGCACACTCCAAAAAGAAATTGGCTTTGGAATTACATTGATTTTGGAGTGCCTGTATCAATTTTTGAAGTGCCAATATCATTTCTGAGGGAAAAAAAAAAAAAAGAGGAAGCACAATGGGGGAAAAAAGAAAAAGAGAGAGCTTTGATTGGTCCGGATACAATTCAAGACCCGTTTTCTAACAGTTCAAGATCCGTTTATCAGACTCACTTCAGAAAACTCCAGCAGTTTGTTTGTTTCCCGAAACAGAGACCCAGAAACATGGGAGGCGATGGGATCTTGGGCATCAGAGACGCCGGTGCCGCCGGCGCAGCAACCAAATCATCTGGTTCCACCGAAAGAAGAAGCAAGTGGTTGAAGAGGAGAGAGACATGGCTTGTTGTTCTCGGCGTAGTACTCCACGCAGTGTACATGCTCAGCATTTTCGACATCTACTTCAAGTCCCCGATTGTCCACGGCATGGACCCAGTTCCTCCTCGCTTCCAAGCCCCTGCTAAGCGCCTCGTCCTCCTCATTTGTAAGCACCCACTAACTGTTCGATGATTTGTCTCAATTGAGGGAAAGGTTACCATACATTGCCCTATTTTGTGTGTGCACGGTATGCACCCATTGAATCATAGTAACATTTTGTAGTGAAAATCACAACATTTTGTATGAAATTCGTAACATTTTTTTTGTAAGTAGTAGGAGTAAATTTTATTGAAAGAACATAGAGGGATGCCACCCATTTACAAAAGAAAGCGAGGAATAAAAAAGAAAAGCTTCCGTCAAAATATCTTTATTCCTCTCTCTCCAGATTAACCACATCAAGCAAAGCGTGATCATAATCCAAAGCTTCCGCTTCTTCTACCAACTCTAGCCCCATACCATTCTTGAAATTCGTAACATTGGTTCAAAGATTCATAACATTTGCAAAGAAATTCATAACATCGACAAAAATTCGAAACATAGAGATGTTAGGAATATCCAAATATTATGAATTGATATACAAAAGTTATGAATTCAAGACTAATGCTATATATTGTTATGGAAATGTTGTGAATTTAAGGCAATTCAAGGAGTGCATACTGTGCACAACAAAATAGAGGGTGTATACCGTGTATTGTAGCCCTCAGTTGATTCCCAAATCCATCACCCTTCCTCTGCGTTTCTTTAACTTGTTTTGTTCCTCCGTCCCCATAAAAAGATTGTCTGGTCTGAAAAAAGAGAACTTTAAAAACTCATTGATTTAGGAACTAGCGGCAAAAAGTTTGGATTTTTTTTTACAAAAATGTTTTATCTTTAAGTTCTCGTTTTGCAGATGGACAATCTTTTTTTGGGAGAGAGGTAGTATGTAGATATAGTAAATTTTCTTTTCTGGGTTTCAGTTTAATTGGTTGCCTATTGGGACCAATGAATTTGACCCACTAGAATAATTTACTTAATTTTGTCTCCAATTGCTGTTGGGACCTTTGAGCTTATGTGTACTAACTCTCTGATACGTAATCTAGTACCTGGTTTGAATTGTGGACATGTAACTTCTCAAATAACTAAAATTTTGTCCTTCCATTTGGCATGTCGAATGAAAGAATGTCTGCCGTCTGATATGTGTGGTTGGGCATTATAATTAAGTAGGTGGGATATGTTTATTTCGGTGCATAGTTATGGCATATAGGCCAGTTCTTTTTTGCTTTTCTATTTACTCCTTCATTGTTAAATGACACAATGGAGCACACCCACTACAATAATTGGCATGATTTTATGATCTCCAATTGCTGAGGTATCATTGGAGCTTATATGTTCGGTCTCAGTCACAAATTCTGTTTTGAAATGTGGACATCTAAACCTCCCATGTAGCTAGAATGCTTTCTTTTTTCGATATGAGGAATTGAATAATGTGCAATGTGTTTTGTGGGGCACTGTAATTCGTTATTGCAGCTGATGGTTTAAGGGCAGACAAATTTTTTGAACCGGATTCAGAAGGAAATTACAGAGCACCATTTCTGAGAAGTATAATCAAAGGACAAGGCCGATGGGGAGTATCTCATGCTCGCCCTCCAACAGAATCAAGGCCAGGACATGTTTCCATAATTGCTGGTTTCTATGAGGATCCTAGTGCAGTTACAAAAGGTAAGAGTCTTATGACTTGTCTTCTTTTTCCTGTTATATTTTTTTTAGCTTAGATGTACGATGTTAACAGAACCAGTTCAAATGTTTCATTCTTGTTAACTTATATAACTCACTACTCGTGAAATGCATTCCTGATAAGAGCTCACTAATTATATGTCTAGGGTGGAAGGCAAATCCTGTGGAGTTTGATTCAGTGTTCAACCGAAGCCGGCATACATTTGCTTTTGGTAGTCCGGATATAATCCCCATATTCTGCAGTGCGTTGCCACATAGCACATGGAATTCATATCCACATGAGTTTGAGGATTTTGCAACTGGTTTGGTTCAATCTCTGAACTCGATTGTTGTGTGGGTTTATCTATTTCTCGGTTATCATTGGTGTACTTCTCTTCTGGCTTTGATAAGTGTACGAAATTGAGATAAAAGAAGGTGTCAGTGAATAACCTGTATACTTAAGCAGAAAATGGCAAAGAACCTCTACATCAAGCTGGACTGCACTCAACGGGCATGTCTAACACTCAACACTTAAAAGTTCGGGATATTTGTTTGGCATGCCAAGCTGGACTGTGCACAACAGGCATGCCTGGCAATTAATTTCATCATGTAAATCAGCATAACACTCCCATTATGCATCAAATGGTCGAGGTTACGTTGTAACACCATACATAGTACCGTAGAGGAAAAGTGAAGAATTACAAAATACCTCTATCTAGCTAGCCATATGTCAGTGTCCTTGGGCATGAGAAGCAAGCTATTCTTCCAGATAATTTAGCCTTTGACATGGAATGGCATGCGGAAACTAGATCATAATTGTACATTTTGCCCTCTTAATGAAAGACATGCTAACGCCTTTTCATAGTTTTTTTGCTACAAAATTTAACTTGTACTGTTGTAGAAACCACTGCTCTGTTTGCATTCCATTCTTTTTGCATGATCCATTGACCTTTGACAGTCTTACTTTAGTTCATGCTTTATTTTATGCCTACTGTTCATGCAGATGCATCTTTTCTGGATGAGTGGTCATTTGATCAATTTCAGAGCCTCTTGAATAGGTCTAATGAAGATCCAAAACTGAAACAGCTACTTCTACAGGATAATCTTGTTATATTTCTACACCTACTTGGTTGTGATTCAAATGGTCATGCGCATCGGCCCTATTCATCTATCTATCTTAACAATGTTAAGGTTGTTGACCATATTGCTGAGAGGGTTTATAATGTTCTTGAAAGTTATTTCAATGACAACCGGACAGCATATATATTTACAGCTGATCATGGGATGAGTGACAAAGGTAGGAAAATCTTTGAGCCTTTTGACTGGTTGGTGTCTCTTTTCCACACTGCAAACTGAAAAATATAGTCTCTCTATGTGAAGCATATGCAAGTTTGTTTTACATAACCAGCTAAAAGATTGTGATGAATGTGCTTTAAGGTCAAAATCCTGTGCTAACCAGATTTGATTGTGTTTACTTCCATAACATATTGAAAATTGACTAGTTGACTAGACAAAATAGGGGCTGGAAGGAAATAAACTTAATCACTCTGACTCATTAAGTTGTGGTTTAAGTACTATTAAGCTAATTTAGCTCCTTAGTTTAACTACTGTGAGCTAGTTTAGTTGTTTAGTCCTTAGAATGTCAATCACAATTAGTCATGAGAAAAACCCTTTTTCCATTTAAAAAACGAAATTCAAAGTCTTGATAAGTACGTCAATGTTTTGAGTGACAACTGAAGCTCCCAGAAAAAGATTATGTTCCCACTATAATACTTTATCTTGGTGGTGAGGTTTGTGGGCCTTGAATGTGAATGATGCTGAAAGTACTAAAGCATGAGATGTGATTTTTTTTTTTTTTTTGTCTCTTCTAGTTAGGTATTCATTGCAATTAAGATGCTGATTATTGTGGTTTTACTCATAGGAAGTCATGGAGATGGGCATCATTCAAACACTGATACTCCCCTTGTTGCTTGGGGAGCAGGTGTTAGACATCCCATGCCAATGTCCAGCAATAAGCATTCTGATTTGGGTGATCGCTTTATTGACGAACATGCGCATGACATGCCAACGCCTATAGAATGGGGCCTTGATGGCATAGAAAGGGTGGATGTTAACCAAGCTGATATTGCACCACTAATGGTTGAACAACTTGCTTCTCTCAGGAATTCTCTGTTTTTAGCGTCCTTATGTCATTTGAAGCATCTCTTCAGCTATGGTTTCTAATGCGCTAATTGAATTTCGGCAGTCAACTCTTCTTGGTCTTCCATGTCCTGTCAACTCGGTTGGAAATTTGCCCCTCGATTATGTTAAACTAAATGAGGTGAGTTGTATGTCACACTGTTGGACTCAATTTCTTGTTTTATACTGAAGGATGATTGTGATTTGTTTTGGGTTTGACATGTTCTTCTACTTAAATCTCCTTTGTTCAATCTATTCAAGTTGACATTATGTTGGGTGCAAAAGTGAGTGGGTTTTTGTTTAATTTTCTATCCAGGCAGAAGAAGTTGAAGCTGTCTTAGCTAATACGAAGCAAATCCTCAACCAGTTTCTTCGGAAGTCATGTATCCCTTTTTGTTCATGCATATTCATAGTATTTTATTTCCGTGGGTTGGTTAGTGTTACTTTCTTTAAGTTTTTTTGCACGTAACATTTGATGCCAGTTAAACCAAATATTGAATGGGGCAGTCACAATCATTTCAGATTCGTGATTTCAGTCGGTACACATTTTCTTTTTTTTGTTGTTTGATATTCTCTGCCATTTTCTGCTTTGCTAACTGTTTACCTGGCATGTGAACTCTGTTACTTTGTAGCATTTTCACGGTATTTGTATTGGACCGCTTACTTTTTTTTTAATTCTTTTTGTGTGTATCCCAGAAGGTAGAAAAGCAACGATTTTGCTTTAAATATCCATTTTTCTTGACAAAACTCAGTATTAAAGCAGTCAAGTTCATTGCGTTTCAAGCCTTTCAAACCACTGGCTAGTTATTCTTTAGTTTTGGATCAAATTGAACATCTGATATCGGTGAGAGACTATGGAGCTGCAATGAAGCTGTCACAAAGCCTCAGGAGCTTGGCGCTGAAAGGACTAAATTATTTTCAAACTTATGATTGGTTGATGCTGATGACTGTGGTTACTCTCGGCTACACGGGTTGGATGATTTATATTATTCTCCACGTGCTGCAATCTTATACTGCTTTTCCGGGAAAACTTCCTACAAAGGAGCAAACGCGTCAGCTGAGAAACAATAGTGGGATGGTAATAAAAAATATTCTCTTGTCATTTTAAACTGTTACTTATGAGCAATAGAGGGAAATTAGGGAGGATAGAGACAAGGAAATTAAGTGTAGATGATCTTTTTCATCTTGGAGCCCTAAAAAATTCTGCCAGATGCTTCCTTTCTACCTTATGTTTTTAGAGTGTTTACTTCTTGTCATTTCAAGAACATGTGGTCTGTCGTTTTTGTACAAAAAATATAATTTATAAAACAAGGAATTAACTAATATTCCGAAGAACAGTGGTTAAGTCCAGGATCGTCCACGGAGAGTAAAAAGCCAAGTTGCGATATGTTCAATTGATTGCTACTTTAATTCTGAAAGGAAAAGGTTTGGATTTGAGTTGATTTGATTAAACTAAGAGAGCAATTAAAGGATTTGGAAACAGAAAAGAGAAAGGGACTAGGGTTTCGATTCAACCTCCCATTGCAATATAATTGTGGCGAAGTCTAGGGTTTCATTCAATTTGTAACCAGACCACCGACAGGGTAGCAAGTCCTATCGATAATCCCCAAAAATATTCTCAAGACTCGTACTCAGTATAGGCTATCTCAACACGGCACGAATCGTCTCACTGGATTTAACCAACGGCACGACCCATCTCACGTCGTATAGTCTATCTCAAAGCCTATCCCAAAACGATGAAAACGATTGTATGATGGTGCTTGATATCCGGAATACAAACAAAATAGATAAATCAGAAAAATAATAGCTTTCATAAAAACTATGAATCATCCAAGTCATTCAATTAATTGTTGGATAAAAACCCTTGAAATCTAAACAATCATACTACTTGGAGAAACATCCTCGTTACCCTAGTCGGAGCGTTTAGCCGATCATGGAGTTTGTCTTCGTGTTTTGCTCCGGTCGCGGCCACTGCCGCGGCGTCTTGCTGCATGGGAATAATATCCCCCAAAGCAAAACCCTTCCTCCTTTTATAATGCTTATGCCGTGTAAAACTTGGGCCCACAAGCCAAGCTTTAATTCTCCAACATTAGCCCATAATCAATTTTGATCCAATGATTAATATTATAAGGTCAACAAATTTTCGTCCCAATTGAATTTGCTTTCTAGGTTGGGCCCACCATATGAAATAGTTCTCAATTTAGCTCCGTAGACCATTTAATTGCTCCACGAGTCCTGAAACGCAATTAACAAATATCAAACCCCAAGTAGCGTACTAAATGAACATAACAAGTCTAAGTTAGAGGGCGTAAATTGGCATATTTACGCACCTATCAACATGTCACAGATATCTCTCTTGCTGCGGAAATCTGATTGGTATGTTATGGTGAGGAAAGGAGGCCTATGCATTATAGCTGCATGAAAACTAGGATAGTATAGAGATACTACTATCTTTCACGGATGAATGTGACTTTGTCTGCCCCCTTCAGGGTGCGGATACGAGTCATGGGAATCAGCCTTTCCATGACTTCCTTTCATTCCTTCAATTCTCAAATTTTTGCATTATCAGTTAGCACTTTATTCTGCCCTAATTTTCACGTGTTTTGAACGTTTCTTGTTTGCTTTGAAGGTGCATCTCTGTGGATATCTGCTCATGGGATGTACTTGTATACTGCTGCTTTTGGAGCACTCTCCTCCGCTTTATCATGTGTACGCTGCAATGACAGGATTTCTCTGGACCCGAATATTTAGTGAACTTCAGTTTCTAAAAGCATTGTGGAGGGATTTACTTGAGAGACAATCTATTTACATCGCTAAAGTTGTAGCCACTTGTGCTGTATCCTTAGTGATTCTTGAATTTTTGGTATGGCCTACTGACACATATATGGTCCAATGTCCACATAATGACCAGTTGAAATCGATAGTCTAGAAATCTGAACTACATTCTTTGTTATTTTATTTGGTATCTTATCAGGTGCATAGCTTCACTGAGAGGAAGCTCTATACTTGGTGTTTCTTGATTGTGGGCGTCATTGCTGCAGTTCATCTTTATTATTCAATATCATGGAAATCTGGGATCCCAATCTTTGTATGGTTTTCATGCTGTTTCTTGTCTACTTTTACTTTGTTGCCTGCAGAGATTCCCGACAATACTCTACTAGTGTAAGGCACCTTGAATCTGCCTATGTGCTTTCATTATGTGGATTTTGTTTTTATGTTTTCCTAGTTATGCATTCTTTGATAACTTTGATTGACGTATCAGAGCATTGGATTGCATGCATTTCTCACTTTTAAATGCAAGAAAAGTGGAAAGGGAGTGCACATACATTGGACAACCAATCTCACCAAATGAGTGATACTGAATACCAGGGTTGTTGGTATGGGTAGTGTTAGAATATCGTAATCAAATCATGATATGATTATGATATTCTAACAGGTAATTGCATCCAATATGGATAGCATCACCGAACGGACTAATAATAACCCCAAACAACGGATGACTAATACAAACCCCTCATCCCTGATTTTATAAGCTTCTGCTATCGGATTACTCTGGCACTCAAATCTCTTTCTCAGCCACTGTATATCCCTCCCTCCAAACATAGTACAAGTTATTCCAAGTTTCATCATCCCAAAACATTCATCATCTCCAAAAACATTTATTAACTTTGATAAATTTAATTTCGTTCATCATCCCTTAACCCTAATTCTGTCCCACAAACCATCTATGTTCACTAATGAAGAAAAATTCAGTCTTCCTTAAAGTGAGATTTTAGGGTGACATCGATGAGCAAATATACTGTATAGTGCGCCCACTAGCTTGTAAACAGCTCCACCCTGGGTTTCTGAAAGCTATTTTGAGCTACTGTGGCCTACTCTGAACAATTGTATAATAGTTCAACTGACCTAGGAATACACCATCTTGGTTGGGTTTGATCATGGTGGAGCACGTGAAATTTTGTTTTAGTTTTCCGCTTGCTCAAGTAATAAGTGTTTCATGTTAGTAACTTAATTTTCACTAGGAAATTATGTTCCATTGCCTTCAATAACAATAGACAAAAATATCGTGGGTGATCAAGCCATAGAAATCTACGTCTTAAAGGACTTGTTACTTGTTAGAACTCAATTGCTACGTTTAGATGCATGATATGGTTGTTGTTGGAGTTTGTCCCACATCGGTTAATTATCTCCTCTAAAACTAGTAATGAGCCTGGTGGCCTGGTAATGAGTTCGATGCTTTAACAGTTGTCATCTTGTGGCTTTATGGTTAAGTGTACCCTGTAGCGCCTTGAGGAAATTTGAAATCATAAATACAGCACACATCACAGTTGTAGCTCATTGCAAGTTACTATAATTACCTCCTATTAGGTCTACTTATGCATTTTCAATTAATTTACCCATAGGGTGGCAAGTGGAGCAATTATTATCGTTATAGGAGGATTTGCAACCTATGTGGACCTGCATGCTGAAGCGAACAAGTATTGGCATGGTCTTCTTAATCATGAGGCAAAGAAACCCAGGTTTCCGATGCTCTTCTACTTGCAGGTCGTTAGTATGTCATAATTCTTGTTGGAAGTGGAAGTTTCAATGTCTATAACAAACTTTATCTGACCACTATTCTTTCTTTTTCTTCATTACACTCAGGCTCTTTTGGTTGGGTTATCATCGGTGATGGTGCCCTTATCAACATCTCACCGAACAGAAAAGCAAGAACTTCTTGCATTACACCAACTGATAAACTGGTCCATTGCTGGTATACATGACTTTTCATCCTACCAGTCATGGTCTTTTTGTTTGCACTGTCAAAGCTTTACTAAGAAGTTTGGAGCTATTGCCTCCTTTTTTCCTTATTTTTATGCTGTTATTCTTGGAACAATTTTTTAGTTGAGATTTTCTCTTTCTCTCTCACTAATCCTTAAGCATACCCGTTTATTGTTCTTGTTTGCTAAAATGAAAATTGAGTTATTGATAATCAGAATTCCAGTCGTCTTAAAAAATGTATGTGGCATGTCTTCAGTTTCTATTATAAAAGTACGACTTCCATTAAGTACCCTATGACTGCTGGTTATATGTCATATATCAGTTGGTAGTTTTACCCAATGCCTTTCATACACTCCATAAATTTTACTGTATGTCATGTCATGTATCAATACTGTGTGGTAATCTGTGGGTATTGTTTGATTTGTTTTTCCGTAGGTTTCTCAATGGTCCTCCCATTGTTCTCATCAACTGGCCTTTTGTCCCGGCTGACTTCAATATTTCTTGGTTTTGCACCCACTTTCTTACTTCTATCAATTGGGTATCTCTCGCTTATGATTACTCTCATTGAAGTATGCTATCATTGAAAAGTTCTATGGATGGCCCAATCTTAAGGTGCAGTTATATTAGATGTTCTTTTTCTCTTTTCATTTTTGCTGAAATGCAGATATGAAGCCGTTTTCTATGCTGCACTTGGCCTTGCGCTTATGGCATGGATACTATATGAAAACACACTTCTCTATATAAGTAAGATGAAAAGGTCTTCAACTTTAAGTAAAGCTGGGGAAGATAACATCATTCTGGATAGCGGTGATAGATGCTTGCAGTTGTCAGACATGAGAATTCCTTTGACCTTTGTAAGTCATACAAATTTTTGTTACTAATGTTTTCGGAAACTTGGGGGGGTTTTTTTTGGGGTCCCCGGAACCGCCCTGAT
>JAOTQK010000002.1:2390254-2405749 GCA_025642025.1 Rhododendron ferrugineum
ACCTGTGTAGCGCTAGCCTAGGCTCTGATCCCAGCAGTCGATCCGCTAGCGCTACATCAAAACCTATGTAGCGCTAGGATGAGCCATACTTCCAACACCATACTTGGCTCATATTACCCAGACAGAGAATGCATTTGGATTTTAGTAGTTTTGATTGCAAAAGAATGAGAGGCACCTAACAACGAGCTGAGGAGAATGCAAATTTGACCAGGGAATTGAGTGTGTATGAGACAAGTAGCTGGAAACAACTTTGAAGCTCATTTCTGTAGTATGTATGCATTTATGTATAGCCAATAATTGAACTTAAGAACATCTAAAACTTGTTTATGCCATCGTATATATATACCATTCGCACACGGTCGAGTCGTCTTTACAAAAGGGTCAAACATGACCGAGTATCATATTTATCAGACCGACAGTGTCCGTTCTCCGCCAAAACCGGTATTTCATTTCCATGCCTTCTGCAAATTCTGTCTTATCGCATTCCTTCTCCTGATTAACCCACTAGAGAATTGCCCTATCGTTCATTTACAAAGACAGGACTACGTACCTTATTGCAAAAGTAAAAAATGAAACACAACTCTATTTAGAAATGAAATGAATATAAAACACAAGCTACAACGGCAGGCTGTTCGCACTTGCATGATGTATCCATGTGACATGCTCACCTGAATCATACTGATTTAGTAAACGAGTTTGTACATTTCGACATCGAATCAAAATCTTCAAATATAAAGAGGCTGAAACTTAGTTTTGTTCAGCATTCTTGGACTAACTACGCCCAACCTAAACCAGCTTCCGATTTTGTGGGTGCTGAAACATTTCAAAATCTACAAATCTATTATGGAATTCACACGACTGCCAAAGGCGAACTGGGGCACAAACAGTGCAAAGCATATCATGTGAAATGAACCTCGTTATTTCACTTCCTCTGGGGTCCTATGCAACCCACATTCAAGTCTAATGGCATCTAGAAGCTCCGAAGAAATAACAGGCCGGAACTCACCCTTTCTTCCTACCGATGTCTTCATGGCGTCTTTTATATCATTCCTCTCAACAGTTTGCCCAGGTTCCACCTCCGCTCCCCAACCCCTGTAAAGTATGACTTTGTTTATTTCATGAGAAACTAGAACTGCACCCGTGGCTTCCTGTGAGGACAACAGAAGGAACAGAAAGACTTTTCAGACAATTTGTCTAGAGCTGCACAAAAGCACAAGCAAAAAGGCATCCTCGTGTGCAAACCTCAAGCTTGGAAACCAATTCCTGAACTGAAGTCCCTTTGGCTCTGCCCTTGACATTGACTATAGCAAGAGGGTGCCTCTGAAAGTGCGTCTTAATAGTTTTTGCAACTCCAGTAACAATATTGCTCTTCCCTGATATACGAAGGAAGTAACAGAGACGCGAAAATGTGATAAGTTGCCACTCTTTTGTAATCGAGCTATATATTAGTTAAAAGAAAGATGAAAAGACGTAGCAAGTAGCAACGTGCTAAACGACAGAATTTCTGCACACAATTGAAGCATGGAATTTCGTACCTGACGGAGATTCAATAGATTGAGTCAAAGATGTAATAGGTTCATATCTAACAAATTGAAATCTAGAAATTTGAGGTAAACATGGAGATATTCAAATTCCAGAAAAACAGAAGCTACGCAATGCAGCAATATAGCCTAGCAAAGTTACTTCAGATAGGAGCATAACTATAAGCATCTATTCTGTACCAGAAATATAAGAATCTAGGCCTCAATTACACGGGCTTCCCTCAATGAGTGAACTACCCATGCGGACACTTTGTCACTTCACTAGGTACATCTGGATATGTGTTTGATATCCAGCTTATTATGCATCTAGGAAGTCTACATATTGAGTAATACCCCAAACAACATGCAAAATCACACGTCACACATACCAAAAAATCTCAAATTTACTTTTCAAAAATAACTTTATGGAAAGGAAGATAAAAAAAAAAAAACATGATTGATTATCTAGCTGTTTTCCTATGTCCTTCGATATAGGAATTAGAAGAAGGAAGCAGCCAACATTATACACATACACGTAGGCCGTAGCATAGCTCTAGGCCACCCCACTAGATATGTAAAGTTGCAAAGAGAGATGCCAGGGGGTAAAAATGCAAAATGAAAAGCAATAATGAACCAAAGTTTAGAACACGAGGAGGTGCAAAGAAGTTACCAACAGCAAGCACAGGGCGCTTTTTCATCTTGAGGGCTTGCTTTCGCAAAAGAAGTCTCTCTCTGTTAGAAAGCCATACAGCTCTGACAGGCACCCCACAAGGGATGTTCTTGACAGGACTGTGAACTGAGTTATTTGTTCCATTCTTTGTTGATTCAACTGGTGTAATGGCCTTCTCGTCACCAACATGTGACTCAGCATTAACAGCCGGCAAATAGCATGAACCTTGTGACTAATTCAACAAATTTTATCAGTTCAACTACCATTTGGAGTCAAACAAACGACAAGAAATGTAGTTTTAAGCAATACCCCAGGATCATCAGGACAAGTTGCAGACTGAGCATCTACACCTAGACCATTCGAGCCCATAAGGAGTCTGTTTTCTTCACGTTCCAACTCGGATACAGGCTCAGGCTCAGTTATGTTAAACTCATCCACCTTATCCAGGCATAATAGTGGAGAATCTCTTAGCATATCCTGCTGATTAGTTTCTGGACAGGCCGTTGAAGCATAAGTACCATCATTTGAGTTGAAGGAACTTGAATCAAATCCAGATCTTTCTCTAGCCTTCATAGAAAGAAAATGCATAACTCAATTGTGAAGAACGCGATAAGATTAAATACACCCCAACATGACACCAATACACAACACCTACGTAACTCACATTGCTATCATTACTAATTTAGTTCATCATCTGTTAAGTGGAGCACTGTGGCCTTATCACGCCCTAAGCTTGGGGTCATGACTGGCAGTGGGCCATGGGTCTTGACCCCCTACTTGGGGCAAGACTTACCTTCTATAGTTTCACTGTCAAATCAGAGGCATCAAACGTCAGTTGTGCCTAAAAATCAAAGGTTAGACATAAAATGCTTCTGAAAACCATAAAGGATCTGGCCTGCTGCAATGACTACAGGGAGATGCAAACCGTAGTAAAATAAAATCCACAAACTGCATGTGAGTACTGTACAAGAGCTGGATAATCATAGTCATATCTCTTCCACACATTTAACTCTATTTTCTCCATCTCTTAGAATGTTAGAACAGGCCAATATTGTTACAATATGAACAGAGTGGGAATATTTGACGAAGAAAGCATTAGGTTGCTCACCAGCTGAAAGTTCGCTCTTTTAGCTGGTTTGTTTGTCTCCTTGTCTTTGGCCTAGGTCCAAAAAAACCTTTCTCATTTACTTAGATGCATAATCTAACTGGGGAGAGATGAAATAAAACCAAGGGAGAAACACAATAACTCACCAACTGAAGCTTCAATTCATCAACATTTCTGGTAAGCTTCAAAACATGAAGTTTCAAGGACTGCATCATATGAGAAAAAGAAATGGACATGTTGAGAAGCGCTACCAATTTGAGTGAAATGCTCACAAGAGAAATGTAAGCTAAGCATTGAGTCACACATAAGCAAGATACAAGAGTTAGAAAAACATTTACGGGCCAAGACAGCTGAGTAACTCAACTCGATGTTCGCCAAAAAGAGACTTTCACGAACGCAATGGACTCAAAGACCAATTTGAGCCTACCTTTTCTAAATTGAAAGAAGTATAATGAAACTATTTTGGATATCAACTTTACACTCTCTTTTCTTTTCCTTTTATGTTTGTGCACACTTTGTGAGTCTGTGTTGGGGTTGGGGTTGCGGAGAGAGGTATAAAACTTAAGGTGTAGCATGTGCGGATGTACAAACAGAATGCCACTTTTACCTCGTGACGCTGTGCTTCAATAGAGCGCTTCAGTGCCTCCCTTTTGCTCAGGAGTGTCCGAGGTCTTAAGCTAGCAGGTTGCTTATAGTTCTTCCCACGGTACACTAGTATTGCAAAACCTTTGCTGATTCTCTCCACTGTCACTAATATGCCACCACTTTCTGTTTCCAACGTCTGGGCTATTCCCTGAACCTCTTGAATGGATCTCCCCCCACATATTACCTTGACGAGTTCTCTATACTTCCAGTGAAGATGCATGTTTTCAACTGTCCCATCAAAAACTCCCCGCCTACCTGATGTCAGCCCAAATATCCTGGAAGCATTTTAGATAAATCTGCTGTTGGAAGAAAATTTTGAAACAGGTAGAGTAATCAGAAAGAAAACTCACCCAACAGAAGGAAAGGCTTCATTCTCAAGCCGACCTTCCTCAACATAAATCTTTCTTCTTCAGTTATACCCTCTTTCTCTATTTCAGGTTCTTGGGGAATCTCTCCCTTCTCCAGCTCTGCTAGAAGCTTCTCCGCCCTGGCTTTCTTCTCTAACGCCTGTTCTGGGAAATATGCCAATCAGAAAATGATTAAAGAGTTGAACAAGAAGGTAGCCAACATTAGCATCCTTGTAGACACATACCACATGCAACTTGTTTCTAGTGCTATTCGTATCTGCTTCCTTAAATCCTAGCTTCTTTTGTTCGGAAACAAGATTCCTTTCGGGGCCCTTTATCCCATCCCATTCATCTTCATGACTAGAATCCACCATTCCATCTTTACACTCCTGCTGAGTCATAACTGATGAACTATAACCTGTTCCCTGCTCCTCCTTAGGAATAGCACATTTTCTGCGCTCTTCTATTGCTGAAGAAACGGCAGCCGGAAGAAAATCCTTTCCTCTGTAAAAGACAATAAATTCTTTATCCCGTGAAAGCAATGTTCCTCCAGTTAGCCACTGCAATAGATTATTTATAATGAGCAGATGTCAGTGAAAGTATAATGAAAATCAGTTATAACAAAATGTGTCACCAGAGAAGTGCTTTAAAATACCTATACTACCAGCAGGTTCACACTTCACATAATATCTCATGCAATTTATATGGTATAAATTAACATAAACTAACAGAGAAGTGCTTTATGTCATGGCACCAGTTGTCATGCATGCCAACTCTTGGAGTAGTACAAAAGCAACTTTGACGATAAAGACTACATGCCGGCTAACACTTTGTCTATTTTCAGATTTTACTCTGCAAAAACTCGCATCTCCCTCAACTTTGCAGGTTCAGACTATAGCAGCGGGTTAAGTACTAATACGAATATTTTACGTTCATGTTTGGGGCTTTATTTTCCCAATCAGATTCAAATGATAGCTCGATTTAAAGTTAAAACAAGAGTACCTAACCCTGAACGTTCACGCCTGGAGCATATGTAATCTCAAGTAAGCTTAGCATCCTCAAGATGTCCAATTTATCTCTGCAAGGCCATAAATTAACAAACCGTGGCTCGCCATATAAGCGGCTTGTGTTTGTTCATTCATTTAACGAGCAAGCCGAGCATGAGTAACATAAAGCTTGGAATAATATGCAGCCTACCCAAAACCCTAAGGTGTTCACATCTTCTCCTTTTGTTGGCGATCCAAAAAGTTTTATTGAAGGAACAAGTGAGGGCAAAGAACAAGGCATTCCTTCCAGTAAAAAGAAAATCTACAAGCTACAACTAATTTAAAACAGCAACAGTGGACTTTGGAGTAATTTTCCAAGAGTGGCAGGTGGGCTTTACATTAGAGAATTAGGACCCATTAATTTTCTGAAAACCCCAATACAACATTTAACAGCAAGTTCCTGTAACTTTTTCTAACAAAACCTGCAACACAGTTTTTCAAAAACAAATCCTAATTTCAGCCCTATTCTTTTTTCCCTATTACAAAACAAAAGCTACCAAATTTCAGTTACAAAAACCAAACAATCTGGTTATAGGCAGCCATGGGCAAAGTTACCTAAGGCTTAACCTTCCTCGGACGTGGCCAGATGCGTTCATTATATGTGTAAAGAAGGTGGAGCATGTGGGTATAAATGAAGTCACCCACTTGCTTGAATCACTGGGACAAACACTATGCCATAGGGATAACTCCCACACAGCGAAAATGACTTCATTCTATAAGGCCTGCCAGATAATCTCTGCTTGCACTACTTTGGAAAGTGAACTAAAAATCAAAATAGCCAAATAGGTAATATGTAGCTCCTAGACCCAACACCTGTGGAAAATAATTTGGAACTGCGGGAAATGAATAGTCATGTGTCACATTTTATTGACCTTTAACTCTTCAGCCATCAGTTCACTGTTGGTGTTTTCAACCCCTCTCTTAACTGCAATTTTGGCAATCTCACTTTTCTCCCACAGCTTGACAATGGAAGCAGCCAATCCTTGAAGATTCTTATTTCGACCTGAGAAAAGGAAAAATGCAAGTGAACGAATTGTCAAAAAGCAGACCTAGCAGCCATGATATTCGAAGTAACTCACCTAGCACAAAATGACAAGGTAAAGGCCAGCCAAGTCTCTTCAAGATTGTCAGTTCATCATTCGTAAGTTTAGGCTTCACCCCATATGGAAGAAGGCGGAAAGGTTTCCTGTATCCAGGAAGAATAGCTGGTAGAAGATCAGCATCAACGGGTAGAGGATCATATCCCCACCAATTAGTGAACCGTGGACCAAGTCCATCTAGTAGACGGTTGACTTCTTCAGCAAGCTGTGCTTCACCAGGTAGTTGAAATCGTACTTTATTTGGAGAACCAACACCTTGTATTAGGTGCGGCTGAGACATTTTGGTGGATGGATTTGTTATGGTAGAATTGGTACCAACTGCATCAGATGAGAAGCTTTCCTCTCTTACATCTACCCCAGAATCCGTGCTTGAACTCAGTGAAGTAGCGGCAGAGGTGTCATTTGTTGAATTGGGATCAGACGAGAAATAAGGAAACTTATAATTAGCTCCTCGATAGAGTACTATGATACCTCCAGACCTCCAAACAACCAAACCTCCAGTTTTCCGCTGCAAGAAAGATTCAAGTTAAGTTTACATGCATGGAGAAAGGTAAAGGCCATGCCCAAACCTGGTACTTTTGCTGATTTCATTCCACGCAATTTGCATTTTATCTCAACTACTACATACCCATTAAATTAGAAAATGTATCGCAAGAAAAATTTAAGAGCAACTTAATAAAGGTCACAGCTTCCTTGAAACTAGATGATCCTGACCTACATAATTGCAAGCCTGTGAGACTATACAAGAATGGCATTACTTTTATAAGTGTCCATATGAACTTCAATAATGCTAATCTGGTCAAACAGGAAGTTCATTTGCAATGTACTATGAGAGTCAGAGACCTACATTAATATATATCTTCGCAAAACAAACCCATCAAGACATGAAAACTGTATCAATGCAGAGGGGACAATTTCCACCTATCCACAATTCCATGGAAACTAAAATCCCTCTAAAGAACTCCACAACAGTGAAACACATTTATAAGTTTCAGCGTGGACACTCAAAGAAAATGTAAGACATATTTCTCTTTTCAAAACACAAAAAAGGTCTCGATGCTTAGAAACCACCCTGTATATGTACCTAAATATCTTTGCACACTGCAATGATCAAGATGGAAGTTCGAAGAGAAAAAAGACAAACAACGTAAACGTGCATAGAAGCCACACAAAACTAGCCTGCAATTCAACAGGTGGTCCAGGGGGGCGGATGGGGGCAAGGGGGTCATGGCCCTCGAAAGTTCTGAAATTTTCTGATAATGCCCTGTAGTTCATAGAGTATTCATCATACACCGACTATAAGTTGGCAATCCCCATTTGACAAACACCTAATCAAGTTGAAAATCATACTCTTTTTTTCTGTTTACCAGTATTATTCAACTCAGAAGTTGTTACTCTGTATTGCTTTAAACTATGTATCCGCCATGCACACAAGTTGCAATCAACCAAACAAGGGACCAAGCTAGTCAAACCTCCAACTATACAAGCTCTAATCTATGGTAAAATCATGGTAAAAAAGGTTGAGCCTCAGCAAAGTTCGTGCGTATGCCACTTGCATAAGCCAATGGTTTCGAAATTTCAAACCAAGACATTAAGTGGAACATCCTATTGCCCGAATCATAATGCACCCTGACCCATATTATTAGCTCAAAAGAACGTAATAAAAGGACTACAAAGGAACCGAGCTGTTGCGAACTGTTCTAGGCTCATTCCATTCATCTATTCAACAAATCGAACCTGAGCCTAAATTTTAGAGTTGTTTAACGAATCACCTAGAAGTATGAACTTGAATATGTTCAACTAGTATATAACTTGTAAATGTAAAAACTCATATATGTACATAACAAAAAAATTATAACTTCTTTACTTATAAACCTTTACATGCACTATAAACTTATATATGTACATTTCTTTACAATGTTGTATTTCTATGAACTTATATATGTATGTACCTAATAAAATTTTATTTGCAACTCTAGATCTTTACGCGAGCATAAATATATGGTATTTTTGGCTCGTTAATTCGTGAACAAGCTTGAGGTCGGCTTATCAAATTTTTATTGGGCTCGAACTCACTGAAAACTTATCAAGAAAACCTGAACATTCTAAAACTCGGCTCGGCTCATTTGCAGCCCTAGTTGGTAATTGTGGTGAAATGTAAGCAGTACTATATGATTCAAACCTCCAACAAGTCATGAGTCCTCTGCATATTCAACCTCCAAACATCCTCAACAAAAAGCTTCACCACCTCCGAATTCCTCCACCTCTCATGAATCCCGTTCACGATCCCCTCCGTAACCCCCGCCTTCCCGACCTTCAACTTCTTCTTGAACTCAATCCCTAACCTCCTCAGCCTCCTCACCTCCTCCCTCGGCAGTGTCAGCTCCGCCAGCGTCGGCACTCTCTCTCCTCTCTCCTCCCCCTTCTTCTTGGACTTCTCCGGCGCGCTCCAGCTCGTGTCAATGGTGTGGCCCACTCGGTGCTTGGGTAACTGGTTGGGAAGGGGAATGAATACCTCGCCGGGGGCGGCATTGGTGGTGGGGTCTAGGGTTTGGGTTGGGGGTTTGCTGCGGCCGTCGTCTTCGACGTAGCCGAGGCTGCGGAGCTTGTCGGCGATTCTTTTGATGGCAGAGTCGGGGACGGTTTGAGTGTCGGCGGAGGCGGAGGGACGGAGGAGGAGGAATTTGGGAGGTAGTAGGGGTTTGGGGAAGGAGGAGATTGGGAGGAGAGAGAAGGAGGTTTGGTAGTTGCAGTTGAAGAGAGGGAGCAACATGAGGAGAGAGAGAGAGAGAGAGAGAGAGGGGAAGTGGATTTACTTCAGTTCTGATGGTATCCTCTGTTTCTCTGATAAAGGAAGACGAACGATGGCGTTTTGAGATTTTTTAAAACTCGTGGTTTGGGGACGCGAGATTTAAAGAACATGAGAGAGACGGGATTTTCGGACTCGCATTACCTAGTGGAAACGATGCAGTTCAGAAACCTCCAAGATTCAGGGAACTCCAACGACGCCGTCTTGAGATTGTTCAACTCCAGCGTGGAGAATGCAAGGTTGAAATAACATGGACGAAGCCGTCATGATTCCTACACAAATCGTGTCCAGTGGACGTGACATTTTGATGACCAAGAACCACATCTTTTTGGTGACTTCGATTTGAACTCCTGTTCTGGGGACACCATACTAAAACGATTAGGAAGATAAACGATTTCGTAGACAATAGGAATTCTTTGTCATGAGGTTTTCAATTCATCTAAAGAGAGAGCAAACACAAATTCTTGTACATCCCGAAAACAGAAAGTATATTTGTGAGCCTGTCTTTAGGCTTACATTTTGTAGCAGTGTAGCAGCAAGTTGATTCTCAGTTGAAATGGTGTAATGGCAGCAATGGAGTGTCATGAAGCGATTTGACAACAAGCAATACTCCATTTCTTCCTTGGCTTCAAAGCCTCCAAGAGGTATAGTAGACAACCATAAGACATCCAAGCCAAATAGCAGTAGCAACAAAAATCAGAATAATAGATTTCCACAGCAGCAGTTGAGAATCGGTAAGCCATAAGACCTCCTAATTTGATCGACACTTTCTTGATCACGAGTCACTGTGGTTACCTTTCCTTTCTCTATCTCTAAGAGCTATCATTATCGGCGCCTATGTTACCTGGGTGAATGCCTGCTTTCCTGCGCGCTATCTGCCTTCTAAGAAGTTGCAGCCCTTCGAGTCAAAGTACGATTTGGTTTCGGCGGGATAGCTTGGTACGTAGCAACTTTGGGCTTTCTCTGATGGGTCCCCCGGGGAATTGCTCCTTACGTTAAGTAAGGATCATACATTCCCCAAGATGGAAGAACAGGAAAGCAAACGCGAAGACACAGATCGCCTCAGGAGTCAGGTTCCCAGAAGGGACCGTCAGTCACTCTGGAACGTTATAGCTAAGGATCGGATTCAGAGCCAGTTGAAGCACGCGTTTAAGAAGCAGCACCACCAATGGCAATTGTTTAAGCACCAGTAGCACCTATTAACAATAAGGAGCCTTGGAATGAAATAACATAACAGACAACTCAAAGCTAACAAACAACTCAACACTCCCCTAATCCTTACTAATAAAGTCTCTCTTGATCGAAGCCCCGCAACTTCAGCAGCATACCCTCCAACTCCATTAGAGAGATTCCTTTATTGCCTTATAGATGAAGCCATTGATGCGAAAGTCGTTCGCTCCCACTTACCCAAAAAAAAAAAAAAAAAAGTCAGGCCTTCCCCACTTTGTTTTCACCCAAAGAGTTATTCTAATCTTGATGATAATGTCCAGAATCTCATCCCATTGTGGTTATGAGTTTTCAGAAAAACATCCATTAGCCATGTTGATAGGTGCCATATTGCCATATCCCTATCAATTGTGTTTGAAAAGTCTCATTTCCATCTGGCCATATTTCGGCAAGAGACATTAGGCTCTTTTTTTTGGTATACAAGTCATAGAGATTGTCAATTTAAATTCCGTCAATCAACAACAAAGTCCGATCTTGATTTTCACTTCGAATTGTAAAATCGTAGGTTTTTAACAACTCCATTAGGGAGACTCTTTTTTGAAGGAGACGATACAAATTGTAAGATCGTAAGTTTTTAACAACTGTTCTCATATCACTATCGAGATCTGTCGTGAGACAACCGACCACAGTCAAAGATCCGCTAATCAATATAGGGCAATAAGACTTCCAAATTCACCTATACGGACACTTATCCAAACACTCAAAGATACTCCATAGAGGCACATCTAGAGAAATGAAAATCCAAGTACCAAAAAAGAAGATAGACCTTAATTAAATTAGGTAACATGAAATGAAAAAATCGATAGCCTCATTTGAATCGTACACGTACAATTCGAACAAAATTGAAGTTTTTGCATATATGAAAATGTGAGGCCAGAATCAGTTCGAAGAGGAAGAGAATTGACGCCCATTTGTGAACAAAGATTCAGTGAAAAACATTATGTATACACACACCCAGAGAGAGAGAGAGACCTTGGGGGAAATGAGGACGATGACTGGTATTCGGTTAGCTGCTCGTACCGGCATTCATTACAAACTCGAACTCGCATATGACAGATGCGAGCTTTGTCTTAACGGCGTCGACCGGTTGCCATTTAAAGATCGCATCTTGAACACGGGAGTTATCCCAAAAACGACGTCGCCCGTACTTGTTAAGACTTCTCATTTGCAACCTGCGAAGTCACTTGAAAACATGAATTTGTCAAATTGTGAGCTCATTCCAGTTTACCACCATGATCAAAACCATTCCTGTTGCAGAGATTGTCAAGAACCTTTAACAGTGTCAAATATCCTTTGAATCGAGTACTCATGATACGTAATCGGAGACGATAAGTGTGAATTTGTTTTTGTAAAAATAGATTTGGCCACATTCTATCAAATCCATTCTGTCAACGACGGAGAACGGTAGAAGAGTTGTTCAGAGGTAAACGACTGGTTTTATTGATACCTCGCATCTTGAAATCACGAGGTTTTGAGAAACGACGTCGGCAACATGCATTATTGGATTTGTAACGCGAGTGAGTGAGTTCGTCAAATTGTGATCTCGTTTCGATTGATCTCCACGATCGAAATCGTTCACGTTGTAGAGCCTGTGAAGAAGATAAACGATGTCAAAGATCATTTGAATCGAGTTCTGAACGATGCATAATTAGAGATGATCAAAGTGAATTTATTTTTATGAAAATAGATTTGGCCACACAGTATCAAACTCATTATAGCAAAGATTAGAACGAGTTCGAGCAACGCCGTTTGCGTATTTTGAAATCGTGTTTTGGGAAAGCGAGACCACTGGAAAGGATGTCGTTTGGGGTATTGCAACATTTGTCACATTTCTTCATACTGGATAATTTTCATACAGTGTCTCAATTCATCTTTGGTCCAAATGTGTTCAAAAAATATATTAATCGACATAATCTTTGTCTAATGGATGTTCTTGACGATCTATGAGAATAAGCGATTTTGACCATTGAGTGAAACGAAAAATAGGGCACGAATGCCAAACAGAACCGTTCTAGAGAGTGTGTTCCCGTTACAAAAATCTGATGAATCCAATCTCTATATCCATTCAGCAAAACGATAATTTGTGACCATGCGCAAAACAAAATTTTGGTTTCAAATTTTTGTGAGCCACAAATGTAATGGCATTGTTCCAAACAAGTTAATTAGACATTTAAACTAAGTCACATGATGCGCGTGCGCAAGTGCGACCAGGAGCATGAAATGCAAATGTGAAAGCATCTTTGAAAACATCTCAATTTAATAAAATTCGCGAGAAAAGAGTTGAGAGTGGGAGGACTCAACAGAAGCAGTGATTTGAACCGAAAGATTATGTGACCGAGCATGTCTATCTACCAATCAAACACAGCCTTACTTCCAATTGCTACAGATTTTTCAACATAAATTCCATTGCAAGACTGCCATCCAAAGTATACTACCAGATTGTTCAAACCTGCAAATGTAACAGAGTAGCCACACACACACACACACACACACAGAGTAGGAATTCTTTGCCAATGAGGTTTTCAATCCATTTAAAGTGAGCAAACAAAAATCCTTGTACATCCCAATAACAGAAATTTTATTTTTGCTGAGCCTTTCTTCAGGCTTACATTTGTCTATGATCGTTTGCGTTATATACCCAGACAATAGGCGGGCGAGTTACACGAAACAATTGACATGCATACAAATGTATCATACACTTATTTACAAATGGTACATTATGCACACTGGAGACTTCACATTGAACACAGAAGTTCATCTTAGGGATCAGAAAGTTATTCGCGCAGCAAAGGAGAGTTTGTTCCTGTAAATGGAAGATACCCACAGGGGAAGGGAGAAAAACAACTGCATCAGGTAACAATTAAGTAGACACCTTGAAGCCTTTTTTCATTTTTAGTCATTCTCAAAGGAGAAATTGAGACTGATGGTATTACATTCATTTGGTGATAATTTTCTTACTCCTATATGATAAAGTTGATTACTGTAAGGACGGCGGCAACCAGTCTGATACTCACATTTCAGCTTGCAGGTACTGCTCCACTGTAAGTGGTTTAGGACCACCAAACCAGTTTATCAGAAATATATTCTCGATTTCTAATTTAAAGAACTGGAAATTGTGATCCTTGGGCCAACCTGTTGAACCACCAAAATAAGAAGATGAAGAGGAGGAGAAAGAATTCGTATTGGTTAGCAAACAAAGGCCTAATGTAAGAGAAACCATAATTTGTCATTACCCTTCATCTCAGGATGCTTCGTAAACAAGGCCTTTTTAGCAAATTCAGCTTCGCCGGTGTTCCCAGCGACTACCTTCAACTAAAATACCATCGACAAAATATTTTAGTTGCAATACTAAATAGACAATTACTAGATAAAATAAGCAAGGCTTAGTTGACAAATTCATCAAAAACTTGAAAAACTACAGAAACTGAAACTCACAACGTGCCAGGGAACTCATAACTAAACAGTCTCTTTCCATATCACTGGCCTTGTAGGCCAATGGATGTTCTCTTTTTTTGCTCAGCAATAAAATGTATACTTGAGAAGTAGTCATGAAGCACAAATACGGTGCCATACATAGGTAACGGACGATCATGCAACACACCTTTCCCGTGAGGGTAATTTTTGAACAGGTGGGGTTCTCAGGGTCTGCTTTGCCACAAGTTCCAACTGGGTATTCACTAATTGTAAGAGAAGACCTTTGATCTTTCAATGCATTACTTGCTGTTGGATCAAGAGTAGTCAAATAGAAGTATGGAATTCCATGACCTTCGTCAGGTAACCCATCACTAAATGAGACCACATTCCTGCATACAAGTCGAACACTTCAGTTGAGTGGAAAGTAAGAGTATCAGGGTACTAAATAAATCTGCTAATAGAGTTGCAAACAAGAAGCATGGTTGAATGGTGAGGCCATGCACAATCCCTGCATCTTAATAGAAACTTAAAAAGGGAATGGATCTTCAGGCCTCACGAAAATTACTGATCGGTTGAGTGCAAAGTATTAGTGCATGATAGCAGCAACTTAATTTTTGCTACTAACGATAATAAGAAGCAGGGCTAAAACTTTGTACTGGATTATGAGCAATTGTGTGTGGTGTTGGTACTAGTCTATGGAACTGTAGTCAATAAGCAATGCCTGATCGGGCAAGTGGAGTGGTAGCCAAGTAGTAGGCACCACGTACTCCATGCTTTTGACAGGGGTTCAACCCTCACGAACTACAACTAACAATGTTGACCTTTACCGAGCACAGCAATGCCTGATTGGCAGCAATGGCATGTCATACTTTGTGGATCTCAAGAAATGTGAAACAATAATTCTCCTCTCAATCAAAAAAATTCAGCGAGGATAAGATTACATGATACACGATAACTTGATTTTATTCATTTGTTTTAGAGCACATTCACAACATAGCTTTATTCTTTAGAGAAGCTCTGCTCAATCCCCAAAACTAGGGGTGATATCGGTTCAGTCGGTTCGGTTATTTGACATTTTCTCGGTTCGGTTACCGGTTTCCGTCGGTTTCTCGGTTTAAGTTAGCTGATCTAAGAAAATAGATAAAGAGGAAACTAAAACAATCTGAGACTGTAAAATGATGAACAGAAACAGATCATTCATTGATCGTATTTCGTAATCCAAAAAAGAAGTAGTAAACCCCCCAAAATCTGAAACCTTAGGCTTTAGAACTCAACCACAAGATCGATAATCAAGGTGCGCGAGAGAGAGACGGAGTCAACGATCTTCAGTGATGGAATTGATCGATCTTCAGAGATGGAGTCAATCGGTGTTGCTGCTTGGTTTTCGTAGAGGGAGGGAAACAAGGGAGAGAGAAGAGGAGTTGAAGAAGACAGCTCACATCTGTTTTGGACTGTTGGGTGTAAAGTGAAGTGTGAACTAGGGTTAGAAGATGTTCAACGGTGGAGATTTTATAAGATATCAATGGTAGAGATCAAACATGTAAAGGATATTGAGTCACTTATGTCAAAGACGGTTCGGTTTTAACCGAACGTTCACCCCTCAAACCAAAAA
>JAOTQK010000002.1:2420631-2436527 GCA_025642025.1 Rhododendron ferrugineum
AATGGTCAAATAGCATGAGGTCTTAGGGGTATAATGGTCAAACTGCATGAGGGCATTTTTGTCCGTAATTGATAAAAATTTTAATCCGCTTCGAGTAGCATAAACTACGCTGTTCGCAGCGGCCAAAAAAAAAACCTCATCAAAGCGGAAGAAAGAAGAAACCCTCACCAGTATCCACTGTGAATTGACTCCAATTTTCCCTCTTTCTACGTCTCTCTTTCTCTCGATCCAAGAAATACCCAGGTGTCCCTCTCTCACTATCTACGCAACTTTCCTATACCCACCAGTTGCTCTGTTCTCCTCGTTTACAGATTCAAGAACTGAGACTTCTGGGTTTCTTGTTTTTGAGTTAGAAATCCTGGGTTTTGCGATATGGGCAGCTCGGAAGAGAAGGTGGTTGCTGTGATCATGGTCGGTGGACCCACCAAAGGTTTTCTGTTTTCCTTCCCTCAGATCAAGAAAATCCAAGAAACTGGAATTTTCAATGGGACTGGTTTGATTTTCTGTCTGTTAAATTACTCATGGTTATCATGTGTGAATGTGTGTACAGGTACTGAATTCAGGCCGGTTTCGTTTAATAATCCGAAGCCTCTGTTCCCTTTAGCTGGTCACCCCATGATTCATCACCCCATTTCGGCTTGTAAAAGGGTAATGCCTTCATCTTATTCAAATCCTTAGTTTATTGTTTCCCAAACAATTTGGGTCCTTAAAAAAGCACAAATGTAGTTGAAAAATGTTGAGTTGAAGGGTCCGTCGGGATATCAATGGGCATCGGAAATTGAGGAGGTTCAAGCGAACCCTTGGGTTCAAAAAATATATTTTTATTTTTATTTGCATATAAGTTGATGTTTCTTCATTATTGTCCACACTGGATCATGTGTACAAATGCAAAGTAAATAAAAGTTCACTTAAGTTTGTAAGTAAATCATTTAGGTCAATAACACAAAATAAACTAGGCCTGATAAGTTTTCAATCAAAATAAATATTTGTTCTATATGTTGTTATGGATTTAAAAATATTTTTATTCCTTATTATCACCACTGAGCTAAAATTCTGCAGCCACCCTGTCAAGGGGTTTGGTGTTCAACTCACAAAACTGTAAGAGTTCTAGTTATAAGTTGCTTGTGAAACTTACGCGGACGATGTTTTTGAAGTAGAATGCATGTAATTTATTTGAACTACAATTCTTAGCATGGAGGATTTCAATACACTCCTGTTGCATTTTAGAGATGTAAAACTCAATGTAGAAATCCCTATGTAAGCTATCAAACCCAAAATTGAGCAATTCTTATTGAATAACAATGTCTATGCCTTGATTCGAAATCTATAGCTATCCAAAAGAGCCGTAAGTATATGCATTTCTTACTTTCAATGCATTCATTTTTTGCCAAACAAAACCTTGTATCTAATCAATGCAAAAAAAAAAAATGGATTAAGGGAGAAAATGCTCATATCAGATTGATTCTACGTGATTTGGTCTCATTGTAGTTGGTTTTGTTGATCACTCTTATGTAGATACCCAATTTGGCGCAAGTTTTTCTTCTTGGATTCTACGAGGAGCGAGAATTTGCGCTATATGTCTCTTCGATCTCTAATGAGCTTAAAGTCCCAGTGAGGTGAGGTGACTAGGATTCTGGATGCTACTTAAATGCATTTCATGTTCTCTTCAAATTTTTGCAAGTTTTCGTGATGGTTTTGATCGCAATGTTTGAAGTGTAGGATCTGAAAGTTGGTTCTTGCTTCTTGTGGTGTTCTAGGTACTTGAGAGAAGATAAACCCCATGGGTCAGCTGGTGCCCTGTATTACTTCAGTGATCTGATTATGGAAGATTCCCCGGTAAGAATGTTCCCCGATTTGTTTTTTTTCTGTTGTGCTTGATCTGATTTGTCAAAGGTGTTGGTGTTTCACATAGTTTTAGATCCCTAGCACATATAATGTGGTTTTCTGTGGAGAAAACGGCAAATAAATGAAAATTCTAAATGACTAGTCTGTTTCGACATCATACAGGCTTTAAAATAAATTATGCATTTTTATCATTTTCTTATCTGCGAATGTTACCCCTGTGGGCTGCAAGTGGGAAACAACTGCTCATACTTACCAACCAGCTAACCTAAACCTCAAGTAACTTAAGTATTCTCATACATTTTCTTTTTTCTTGCAGTCGCATATTTTCCTGCTGAACTGCGACGTGTGTTGCAGTTTTCCCCTGCCAGACATGCTTAGTAAGCCCTTACCGTATATTTGTCTGTATTGCATGTTTCATCTTGTTTCTTGCGACACTCCTTTTTCTCTATGATAATGAGTTTCTGAGTTATTGAGCATTTTTTAAATAGTTAAACAAGATAATATTTGCCAACTCATGCACCGATTATGTATAGATTAATTGCTTTTACTTGTCTTTCTATTTTACAGACGCCCATAGAAGGTATGGTGGGATGGGCACATTGTTAGTGATCAAGGTCAGCTTTCATTTACGAGTTCTTCAAGCTGAGAAGATTTATGCTGGAAAACTAATCAACGTTTAGACTACTCTTTTGTCCTCATGTGCTCAGCTTCTATTATGCTTCTTACCCAGGTTTCTGCTGAATCAGCTAACCAATTTGGTGAGTTGGTTGCAGATCCAATCACCAATGAACTGTTGCATTACACGGAGAAACCTGAGACTTTTGTATGTAAATTGCATTAGCGATCAAATAGTTTGCAATTATGTTTAAGTGATTTGGTCATTGATTGGCTATATGGTGATTTGAACTTCCTTGTCTCGGTTGCATTTCCTATGTTCTGCTTTAATGCAGGTCAGTGATTTAATAAACTGTGGTGTATATGTCTTCACTCCGGGAATTTTTGGGGCCATTCGCGATGTCTCCACACACCGCGAAGACAGAGGTTGGTTTTCTGTTCCTCCTTATTTAGGGGAGATATGTGCCCCTATTCAAGAGACGGAAACTATGCATTTCATCACCCATTTCAGATAAACGCAGTATATCAATGATGATGACTCCTTTTTGTTCCTGTTTGCCATAAAAGCATGTTTCCAAGCAAGATTTATGTATAAAGTTCACCCTTTTCCTTTGACAATCAGGACATAAGACACCAATGTTGCCAACTTGTGTCCTGACTGTTTGTCTCTACTTTTGGTGAATGTGTTATTTGTTCATGTATTAAGTACGAGTCTCTTGCACATTTCTTTGGCTGAACAAAAAGCATGCATGTAAAAACTGAAGGATGACACTGGAGAAATTAAGATGTACTGGCAGGCTTAGATTCAGTTCACAATCGAGACAGTAAAACAAAATCAACAGGTCAAATGATTCAGAAGGGGAATGCTTTGTGGGGCATCATTTGACTCCCTATTGATTAAAGCATGTGCGGAGAGAGAGAGAGAGGGGGAGGGAGGGAGGGAGGGAGTTTTTTGCGTTGTCTTTCCATTCTTGGATTTCTTTCTAATGAAAGTCCTTTGTGTAAATAACATTTGATACATTCATGCGGCAGAATTGGTTGTTTATGCCAGTAAGGACAAGCTTCTCAAGTTGACACCTTTTCTCCTGTTGCGTATTCTATATCTATTTTATGTGCATGGGTACAAATTCTCCTGTGTTGATTTTGTTCTTTTTGCCATATGCAGCTAATATACGGCGGGTATCCAGCTTTGAAGCCCTTCAGTCAGCAACCAGGTATGAGATCGTACCGTTCTGGCTGTGAGCTGTAAAAAACTTAAATATTCTACTTTTGGATTCTGCAGATAACACATGCAAGGACAGGTTACGAAACATGTTCTCACATAACATATCCAAATGCATTCATGAGTTTATTCCCATGAAAATGCTGATGGTGCTGTATTTGTGAGGAAATGACAATTATGCATTCGGAAGTATATATTGAAATGACAGTGATTTATTCAAGTGAACAGAATATGCTGCACGTGTCTTTGGTAGCACTTCTTGATGTCACCCATAGATTATCCTTACCCATATTTGGTTGACAAAGTTTTGAGTAGCTGTTCCCTTATTTGTTGTCTGATGCTAAATTATGATCATTTTCTATCGAAATGCAAGTAGTAATGGTGAAACTATAATTGGCATGCTTCCTTCGATGGACCAGACCCTGTTTGTGTTAATCCTCCTATTTGTCTCATTGGTATTGAAGTATAATCATTGAAGTTCCTCGGAAGTAAGGATAGTTTATGTGTTTATATCCACATGTCGACATATGAAGCAAGTTTTTTTTATATTTTTTCTGTGAGTGATTAGGTGAGTGGGCTTGTCTGTGGTTTAAACGAAGTTACTAACTTATGTTGACAGAATGATGTCAACTACTGTGGTTAAACTAGTCTTTCACAGGTTTATTGACTATATTTTTTAGTTTTCACTTAATATCTGTGTTCCAGTAAAAGTACTATTGGATTGGTGATTTTGTATTTACTTGACTGCTTGTTGTTGTGATTGATATGAATGTTTTAATCTTCAATTTTTCATCCTCCTACTTTATGTGGAACAGGACTCTTCCAACAGACTTTGTAAGATTGGATCAAGATATCCTGTCACCTCTTGCCGGAAAGAAGCAATTGTATACATATGAGACTCTGGACTTCTGGGAACAAATCAAAACACCAGGGTACGTGGAAATCGCTAATTGCGCCTCCTCTTATTTATGCCTTCCATCTTAGACCATCGTATCTACGTCTTTGTCTAACTCTACAGGATGTCTCTGAAGTGTTCTTCTCTATACCTTGCACAATTTCGACTTACTTCTCCCCATCTGCTAGCTAGAGGAGAGGGCACTAAAAGTGCTACAGTTATTGGTGATGTTTATGTGCATCCATCTGCAAAAATTCATCCAACTGCGAAGGTAGAGCTGTCTCATCTGTTTTGTTTCACGTTGCTTAGCAGAATCAGTTACCTTTCTATGCCTTGTTTTTTGCTCATGGCAAGGTAAAGAACTCCCAACTTGCTAAGAAACTTTTTCACAGATACCATCAGCATCACTAAATGTTTACAATATTACCAAACCAAAGCAAATCAAATTAGGCCTTTTACCATGATCACTAATCAATTGAGTCTCGGCTACATGAATCCTTTTTGTTTCACTCTGCTCTATCAAGGTCTATTTCTTATCGTTGCATCCAGTGGTTACGTTGTACGAATTCATGGAACCTTTTTGGCTTTTTCCAACCAAGTATTAGGATTACCTTTTTCCATATGATTGTGACTATCATAGTTGTTAAAAACCTACGATACACGATACGTATCTTATGGTCTCATTCGGAGAATGATACGTATCTCATCATGTATCCTTTTTGTATAAAAATCCTACGATACGATCGTGCATCCTACGATTTATATGAGTATCCTAATTTTGTGCGTATCCTACGATTACTTATTCAAAAAAAGTCGGACCTTATTTCAAGAAGCGGAACCCCAAATGCATTAATCTAAACCGTTTAATCTAATTATGGCATCTTTTAAACCCTTTGATAGAATTTCAACCTCAGTGTAGATCTTGTATAAAAGAAAGAATCATACTTCGATTGTATTTTGTTTTACTTTTCTTTTCCTAACAAAGGGAACATAAAGCCTTATTGTAATAGGCCCCAGTTGAGAGACTTGAAATTTTGCATCTTAATTTTTTTATATAAATTTTAGCATAGTTTGTTGGTGTTATTAGGTGTATCTACTTCTTAATTATATTTTTATTATGATTAACGTTGTTTAAACATAAACTAAATTTAGTATTTTGACAAAGTTCCAATTGACAAAACCCAAATATGATACTAAATTTAGTATTTTGACAAAGTTCCAATTGACAAAACCCAAATATGATAGATATTATCGAAAAAATAAATATCTAGTTTTTAGAAACTCTAAAATATCTAACTCTATAAGCTCTAGAATATCCTTGTGAAATATCTAGAGTTTTTTTTGTGAGAATTAGTCGTGTAATTCTAGAATTACCTCAAAGTTTATCTTGAATGAAAATATCTTTGTACTAGAGTCTTCCATGGAGTAGTACAAATAGGGATGAGTTCTAACCATTTTGTACCAAGCCAAAAAAAGTTTGAGTTCAAGTGCAATACAAATACCTATGAAGCACTGACACCTCTAGAGGTCGAGGTATCGCAGTGTCGGACACGGCAGGGACACGTATGGGACATGCCACGTGGTGTGTCCCATAATTTAATTTGAATTTTTTACGGGGACACGGCTGGGACATGGCAGGGGCCAAACTGCAATTTTTTTAAAAAAATTGGGGGCCAAACTATAATTTTTGAAAAAATTGGGGGCCAAATTATAATTTTTAAAAAATTTCTGGGTGTTAAACTATAATTATTTATATATATAAATAAATAAATAAATATACACGTGGCGTGTCCCCTGCCGTGTCCATGTCCCCATTTTTTTAGAATTCCCGTGTCCCGGTGTCGGTTTCGGTGTCCGTGTCGGTTTCGGTGTCCGTGTCGGTATCTGTGTCCATGCATCATAGACAAATACTCTCCTTTCCCACTCTTGTCTTTAGTATTCTCCCTCTCCCAAAAATATTGTCCAACTACACTACACAATAGAAAATCCTACTCTTCGAGCAAACGTATCTCAAGATACACGATACGTATCTCGATACGAACTATACAAGTGAAAAAACGATACACGATACGTATCCCAATTTGAAAAAATTGGTGATTATCCTTTCTTACAAAAATCTAGTACTTGTTGCCATAGCAAGTGAATGGACAAAGAACACATCATCTTTTGTGGTTCTCATTCTTCCTTTTTCCTCTTTATCTTGTCATGCAGTTGTATTTGCATCTTTTACGTTTTTAAAAACAGTGTTCTTAAAGCCAGAAAAATAATATAATTCTAGTGACTTGCTGAGAATTCATAATGTATTTTAGAGGCCCACACAGAGTGTTGAAAGTTATTTCTGATCGGAAATTTGACAAGATTTTTAGCCTTCCTTTGCCCCACTGTTACTGAAAGCGGTAGTTTGCCTTTAAGCAGATTGGCCCAGACGTTTCAATTTCGGCAAATGTTCGTATAGCAGCGGGTGTAAGGCTTATAAATTGCATCATCTTAGATGACGTCGATATAAAGGTGAGATGGAAGAAAAGTTACATAACAATTCCACCGATGCTAGACTTTCATTCATATGTGTCATATAATATCCTTGCAGGAAAATGCAGTAGTCATGCATGCTATTGTTGGATGGAAATCTTCCATCGGGAAATGGTCACGTGTCCAGGTAAGTGTGGTCACTTGTTGAAGTTATGATTCAGAAATCGTAAGCCATTTGTTTAAATTGATGGTGTGTAAAATTCAGGCTTCAAAATGCCCATCCCATGAGATACTACTAACATCCTAGTATCCTACCACACACTCACACAGAGAGCATATTGTTAGCTTTGTGTTTGAGTTGTAGAATTAAATTTTGGCAGAGGTGATGTGGTGGTTGATTAGTTCTTTGTCTGAAAATTGGACAGTAACCCTATGCAAAAGTAGTTTACGTTCTGACGCCGTACCTAAATAGATTTTTTTTCATTAGCAAGTGAGCATTTCATTATTGAGATTTTGAAAAGGACTTTTCAAGTCCATTAGTGGTGATCTCTTGGTAAACCAAATCTTTAAGTATTCTTCCTAGTTTGTACAGTTGACTAGAATTCCGTTGTGTGGTTCAGGCTGAAGGAAACTTCAACGCCAAGCTTGGAATTACCATTCTTGGTATTGACTCTCGCCTTCTCATCTCTGTGTGCTCCAAAGCAGAACACTGACTCCTCTAAAGATTTTGACGTGGATTTTTCTGTAATGCAGGAGAGGCTGTGACGGTTGAAGATGAAGTCGTCGTGACTAACAGCATTGTTCTCCCAAATAAGACACTTAATGTCAGTGTACAAGAGGAGATAATTTTGTGAAGACAAGAAAATTGATCATATCTTGCTTGGAATCCATGCGGTCCTGTATACTTGCGGCTCTTGTATCTTTTTTTTTTTCCCCGAGTGTAATTAGAGGTATGACATAATAGTAATTCACCTTACCGAAGTATAGTCTCAACAAGGAAACAATTTTTGTTACTATATAAAATGTTGGAAAGCTGATCACTTATTTCTAAACAAGTACAGATAAGGACAGAAAATGAGATTCATGTGCCTTGGCATAGCTTTGATGTGAATTGGATGGGATTGGTGCCAACGTGACTCTTAACTGAGAGCACTTGCAAGGAAGATCTTTTATTTGCCAGGACCACTTTATGTTTTGTTCGGTTATTCCCCGAGTTCAATATTGACAAGGGCAACTGTATGCATTGTGCTTTTCTTTCTAAATTGATTGATGTATGTTAGTCTTGTTTTGATCCTCCTGGGAAGTGGATCCCCATTTTCCTCGGTGTTGGTTTGAACTGATTCCAGTGTCAAATCCAAGCTGGTTGATCGGTTCTGGGAGTCCATCCCCTACCCCCAGTGGCTTAATTAGTGGCTTGAAGATAGATGGTGAAAAGGCCGATTTCCTCTTTTGAGTAAAACCATCGTTGTATTGTGAGTTTTTTTTTGTTTGTTTAAACTAGGCTGGGCTACCATGGCGGGTCTGGCCCAAGGATTTGGACAAGCCGCGTATTTGATGAAAACAGTCCCAGAATAGTACTCATGACCTCCGAAATGGGAGTCACGAGTCAGACCACCAGCTATAATCCAGTTTCCTCAAAATACCAAACATTTCGGCAAAGGACATGGACAAGGTGATCCAAATATTTTAAGCAAATAAAAAATCAATCTGACAAATACTTCTGAAGAAGATTAGGAAAAAAAAAAAACAAATTTGTTCCAGGAAATGCAACAATGGCGTATCTATCCATGCATATTGAAATCTGATACTACATACTCCGTACAAAAGTTCAGCCTCAGGAGCAAAATTTTCTAATGACAATACAAATACTATGATTACATATTGTAAGCGATGTATATCTTCTTGTTATTTTCCAAATAAACTTCAAAAGGATTCGACAAGAATTTTAGGATGACACAACAGCAGCTCTGTCATACTAGAAAATGCCGCGCGAAAATCATCTAGATGAGCTCGGATACCCAGTAATGTCCAACCGCTTCCACAGATGGTCACAAGGCCAGGAGCAGCTTTAATTTGCACAAATATGTACATTGTACAGGGGTAACGATATGGTCCATCTGGTATTCTGAAGTTTTTCCAAAAAACAGCATACTCACCCTCTTCGTCATTAGCCCAGCATAGTTGGCACCAGTTGAGCAAACTGCACAATGATTAGTACTTTGAATCATTGGTGCGGCCGTATTTCTAATTTGTAAGCCTGTATTTCCATGGGAGAGATTAGCACGTGTCCTTCTTGGGCAACATCTCCTTGCTCAGTATACCCAAGCATCTCTGTGTCTTCATGCTGAAGATTCAAAGAGGTAGCTCTTGCATTCAAGACTGCAAGCCCCTTAAACATGTCGAACAAGCTTATTGGCTCATCGCCCACGCTCGAACACTGAGCCCTACCTTTCCGACAATACGAAGAATCCCAATGCCACCTCTGCAAAATTAGAAGAAACCTTGGGTCTTCAGTGGGCTGCAGAGAATACTTAGCTGGACGAGGAACCTTAAAACTCACAATATGTAAGTCACAAGGCAATGAGAAAGCCAAAGGAGAGAATGATCTAGGAGGCGGCTGCACGGATACTTCTTGGGGTTTCTTGGCGATGAAAACGTGCAACGGATAGTTCAACCGGGCACCCACACGATTAGATAGGAGAGAGGGGCTTAGAGGGAGAGGGTTTGAAACAGGATTTGAAGTGGAGGAAATGTTGGATTCCACAAGGATGTGGAAAATTACGTTCATTGGTCGGTTATCCATCACTCCTTGCCCAAGACCACGTCCATCGTCTCTTACCAATCGACGGTCAAGCATGATCTCTAGCCATCCATTTTTAAGGCTTGCCACGCCCAGTGACTGCCTGCTATGGACAGAAAAACGATGACCATCAGGTCCTTGCATATAAGCGAGTGAAGGCATCGGGTAGTAATTTCCCTGTAGAGGAATCTTGTCATAGGTTTCTCTCCGGCTCATTTGAAATCCATTCAAATCAGAATAGAATACCCTTTTGTTATCAAAGTCTGTCTTGTACCTGACTATTAGTTCTCTGTCATTGAAAGCGCTACCAAGTAGCTCAACATGGTATTCTTTCTCGATAAGAAATTCTTGTACCGAGCTATCGCCATGATAAATACGAGTACTATGTGAGATTGGGCTTGTCTCCCATGCAGTCTTCGGATAAGAGTAAACTTCCTGCATCAAAGGACCCTTGGATACCAACAGCTGCCCACCAGGTTGGGCAATAGGATCAGCATCACCATTGGGTTTGAATAGATATGCTCCGCTTTCTGAACTAGAATACATACCTATTTCTTCACCAACATCATTTTGCGAACCATCATCGCGGCTTATTTTCTGCAGCAAGCCTAGATCGACATTGAAAGTGAGAGTTTGACGCCTGTTACGGATTACCACGGTGTCACCTTCTAATTTTGAGCATGAATATGGAGTGGGGCAAGAAAAATTGGTTCCCTTCGTGAAATAGCTGAGTTTCACAGGCTTGGCCTTCTCACATCCAACAAATCCATTAGCAATGTAATACACTTGCAACCCTAGGGGTGGAACCGAAGCCTTCCAATGGACTCGGTGCCTCCCAGTAAAAATCTTGCTTTTATCATGCTGCAATTCAGGAGATACTTGGCTTTTTACGCAAGTCCAGTTTGAGTCCAAAACAGTAACATCCGGCCTATCAACAGTAACCATCACGACTTCATCACTTGTTTGCTCCAAAGGATTAAATAAAACAACTGATTGTGCAGTTCCTTCATTCGCACTGATTGCATTATGCACTGGTTGGGCATCGTATTTAGATCTCACCTGAGCTGGCTCAAACTGAGCTGGGATATGATCGGATTTGTCGTGGCGGATTCCGAGAAGTACTTCAATAGCCTTAGACATGAAAATTTGCAAATCCTGTAAAGCGGTATGCATCCGTGTTCCGTAGTCCTCAACCACATGATCCTTAGCAGTACCAGTTACTCCATCATGATGTTGAAAAAGAGCCAAGTTTCTTCTTGCAGCTGTCAACTTGTAGGAAAAACCAATGGGCAATTTTTCACAGGATCCTCTCTGGCAGTATCCCAATAAGAATGCCATCATCATTTCCGAGGCACGAAGCGTATGTTCCAAAACACGATCCACAGCCTTGAAGAATGGCCTAGATACATAGTAGCCACTCCAGTAGTCCTGTTGTCTATCAGCATAAGTAAAGAAGTCACCTGATAAAGAAGGAAATCCTCCTATTTGACCCGAGCCAACCTCATTGGGCCGTGAATAATTAATTCTGTCGGACTCCTCCCTAAGTGTTCGGAAATAGTCGTCCAAAGTTCCAAACTTTGCCTCGGCATTCAAGCTGGGATTAGAATTGATGTAATCGAATAACAATTGGTAGTTTCTGAATTGTGCTTCCGCTTCATCTATACTGATGTAACGAAAATCATCACCAAGGGGAACAAGAAGGGTGTTTGTTCGGTAAAGTGTTGATTTCTTCTTGTACTGGTCTAGCAGTTTGAGGGCTCTTTCCGCCACATTCTCCTGATTGGTCTCCACGGGATGTTCTCCCCAAGGGCAGAGTTCATAAACAAAGCCACGCATTCTTGCAAAATCAAACTGGCAACAAACTGCAGGCTCTGGCCCACAAGTATGTGGAACATCATAAGAATAAAAGGGCATCATGTGGACGAAAATATCAGTTGTTTCCTCCGCGTCCCAGCTTTGCCGCCACACGTATTCCAAATTTTTATTCAGAGCCAGTTCCTTTTTCAGCTCATAGTGGGTCCTCTGTATAAGCATGTTTTCAAAGCCCATGCGACGTAGTAGATACGCCATGGTAGGTGAGTAACCAAAAGGATCTATTGCCCAAGAATTTTTGGGAACAACCCCAATGGTGTCATTCAACCACATGTTCCCCTCCATCATCTAAGGCATCAACGACACAGAAATCAAAGAGATAGAGAGTAAGATGAGGAATTCTTACTTGATTATCATCAGCACTGAAGTGAAAGAGTAAGATGAGGAATTCTACCCAACAATAAAAAAAAGGAAACGATATATGATTGCACATGCTGATTTGAGTAATCAAATTTCTATAGAGCTAAACAAAATGCCAGAAACAAGTAAAAACAAACACTAAAAGCCAATAGAGTTAAAACAGATAAACATACTAGAAGTACATACTCTTACACTGCTTAAAACAACATAGATAACCATTCTAAAGCAATAGCACAATCCTAGAGAACTATAATTAAGTATAGCTAATACAAAGTCCAACTATTAATGGATATTTACGTTTACTACTTCAGGATCTTGTTCAAAATCAGCCTTTTAAGCTTGATATCAATAACATTATCAACATGTAAACAGCATCAAAAAGATAAACGGACACAACCATTTGCAATCATCTGATAAGGGTCGATGGACGACGGTAAATAATAATACCGTCAACAAAAGCTACGTAGGTTGTTGTTTTTCTTCTTTTTGTGTGTGCCAGTAAATGCAAAAGAAAAACGGCCTAGACCATATGGAGAACGCTCGTTCAGAATTCAATCTTGACACTAGAAACTGTAGGTCAATGTAAGCTTATGACGATGAGGACCATACCTGTTCAATTATAGCAAAGTAATGTGAATTAGCCTGCAACAATGAACATCAAAGAAAATTGGTTAGTCATTCAACATCAATAGACATTCACATAACCATTATAAAAGAAATAGTGAAAGCTCATTCCTTCCTCCCTTGCCATATGAAAATTAAACTGATTTCACTTTGGTATGATGACTTTTTCAGACATGCCAATTTTTCTGCCATTTACTTACATTAATGGCCTACAAACTATTGACTAGAACCCAAGTTAAGACAAAGGCAAAGAAAGTGAGAAGAAATTCCATAATAGAAGTTACAGGGGGTCCGCTGCTAAGAGCTAGCACAAATCATTAGAATGGAAATTTCTGAAACCTCGAACATCAAGAGCACCTCCAGCGAATCCATGTGCTTCCCCATTCATGCGCTAACTACTTTTCCATGTCATCATACAGCAAGACTGCAAGAGCCACTATCCACTTCGACAGCTGGTTAATGAAGAAAATACATGATGTCTAAAATAGACAGCTGATGGTTTATTTCTTAGATGTTACTGGACATCAAGAGCCATTATCACTTGACGGCTGGTTAACAAAGCAACATGTATATGTCTATCTCCAAGTAGTCAATGGGTTGCGTAATGAGACCAGTCAAATGAATCGAACAAAAGTAAAAAACACAGACAGACCCAATCTACTTTAGATCTCCACATTGGTTCAAAAGCCTTTCCAATATCCTGAATTAGGGACTAGCAACTTTTGTAATTTTTCCTACATGTACCAAAACTTCTTTGATTCATCAAATGGATAAAAATCAGATCCTGGTGTTTGAATCCAGTTGAAGTATGATTTAATCTACACTCCAGTACTCCACACCTTTTGCCTCAAAACTTCACTTTCTATGAGGATCAACACAACTGCCTCTATTATTGCCAACCACCTCCCTTCTCTATAACAAGACCCGTACACAAGGAACATCCACAGAACAAGAAAACGTATGAAAGGTCAGCTCTTCAGTTCAAAAGAGCTATGGTGCCCATAGAGGGTAGAACCATCACAAAATGATTACAGGCAAACAATAACAAAAGCAGTTGGTCTAAATTCTTGAGACGAATTAATGAACTGGGGTTCGATCAGCTATCAATGTTCAAGAAACCTTTAGGCTTTTTATCTAATAACTCAAAAATACCGTTATGAAACGAACATAAGAATTCATCGCCAGTTATCAATAATGAGTTGACTTTATAATACAAAATATGCTTAGACCCTACTGCTGTCTAGACCCTAAATTCTCCAGTTAAGCTCATTTACCAACCCTATAACTTTCAGTAGTTGGGACCTAAAATTAGTTAAGGTGGAAATACAGATGCTAGTATGCTTACCTTTTTTGTGGGAAAGTTATGATTACACTTAGACCACTTTTCCCTTTTTGGGAGCTATATACATTACCCTCACTTTCCTTCTTTACCAAGATAATTGAGTACCTTGAACTTTTTACATAGTGCATTATGATGACCTATTGGGCTGTCACACAATGCATTGATCCCTGACCAAAAGTTTATTTCTTAACAATGTGGACTCAAAACAGTGAATAGATTGACTTGGATCACCAATTCTAGCCGTCAAATAAGCATGGCAAATGCGAATTCTTTGATCAATCACAATATGATGACACACAAGCTTGCATAAGTCAACAGATACCAGTACAACCAAACTTCAATAAAATCGCGTCAAATACATGCCCCAAAAGAAGTTACAAGGAGTCCAAGTGAAGAAAGGAAACGCTACTAAAAATACGCATGTTCCCGGATCTTACCTCATCATTCATCACCCAGCCACCTCCGACAATTTCTAACTGTTTATTCTTCACTAAATTAATGAAAGATTCTCTTTTAGTTCCAGAGGCATCCCTCCACCATCTCTCCAAATAGGACATCTCTTCCCATATAAACTTACGGCGGGCATCCTACAAAACAAAAGTTGAAAGAAGCCTAATCATTATATATTGTAAGTGCGAGTCCTAGAAAATGCAACATTCAACATTAAAAGCAGTCGTAGACCTGAAAAAGATAATATTGATAATCTCAAATCCACTAAAAAAGTTTTAACTTACCCCAAAAAAAAGGTCAATGAAATTCACCCATAAAAATAGGAAGCAATCAGGTAACTACAATTCAACCCAAACTAAACTCAGATCAATCAACTACAATTCAACCCAAACTAAACCCAGATCAATCAACTACAATTCAACCCAAACTAAACCCAGATCAATCAACTACAATTCAAAACAGTAGGCAACGAAAAATAAGAATTTTCTATTCTAAATGAAATTCAAAAACTTCAAACTTTCCGACCCAAGATTATTACAAATTTTGATTACTTAATTGTTTCTCACACAAAAAAAAAAAACTTTTCAGATCAATCAAATGCTGCAATTCAACCCAAACAAAAACCAGATCATCTAAACCACTGGTCTAGCTCAATTGCAAGAACACATCACTTCCTTTCAATAACTCCCACTAGGGAACAAAATCTACAATTCTCATAACCAAAAACCTCAAATACCGCATCACTTCCTTTCTGAGTCAAGTCGATTCAGATTATTACAACTTTTGATTACGTATTCAATTATGCACAAAAAATAACTTTTCAGACCAATCAACTACTACAATTCAACCCAAACAAAACCCAAATCATCTAAACCACCAATCTATCTCAATTGCAAGAACCCATCACTTCCTTTCAATAACTCAGACTAGGGAACAAACCCACACGAGGATCAGTCAAGAAAAAACAATCAGATCAGATTATATTACCTTAGAAAGCGTGTCAACAATGGTATCAAGAATATGCCTCGACTGCTTACTATAGTACTCCTCCACCGTGAGCTTCCACCCGGGATCATTATGCGAGTGAGGAACCACGAAAACCTTGAGCTTCTCCTCATCCCACTCGTTCCCTTTATACCCCACCCTCCACCCCTGCTTCCACGGCCCACCATCCACATCCCTAAACTCAATCCTATCATACAAGTCTTTCGTCGTTATATCCACGACCGCGCCCGAAACTACGTCGCGGTCGGCTAGAGCTGGGGGTTTCCGGTAGACGGGTTTTCTAGGGCTTCGGTGGGGTTTGGGGCGGGGAGAGTGGGAGGAGGGGTGGGGGAGGAGGAGGATGAGGAGAGAGAGGATGGAGAGGAGAGAGAGGGTGATGGTGATGGTGAGGAAGTGG
>JAOTQK010000002.1:2464396-2476198 GCA_025642025.1 Rhododendron ferrugineum
ACCTCTAAATGCATAATCAAAATCTGATGTGGCAAACTTTGATTATTCATTTTTGCTTATTCCACTGTGGATGCTCTAAGGGTAGGAGCCAGGGTAGCGAATAAGGAGTACATATTAAAAGGCTGCTATAATTACAAGACCCATATAAGTTTCAGCACCATTCACCTACTCAATAACAGTGCTACTATCACCATGTCTACTATGTCTGCTATGTCTAGTTTCGATGCTTGTCAACTATGACCATATCTCTTATGTCTAGATTCGACGCCTTGTCAACTCCATCACTGAAGATGTTGTTGTCACAATGGTCACCATTCACTACTACAACACAGAATATCACGATGGTCACCATTCACTAATACAACTCAGAATATATAGAAATTTGTTAGTTCTTTCCACCAAAAACTCTATCCTCCCACACCACCTTTCCAAAAACACTCACAATTGCCTATTCACAGCGCCGCCACCATGAGAACAACAAACACATTAATCTTATCGGAAGAGACAAAGCTATCTGAAAACCATTCGTCTAAGCCTCTGACCTACAACAAATATGAGCACAAGTAAACATAAAGCTAAAGTTACACACCAAAAAAAAATAAAAATTAAGTACAATCTGGCTTAGTAGGAATAATTCTCATCACAGGAAATTATAATTGTGCTACAGATGAGTGTTGAACACGTAGAACATCAAAAACATAAGATCATAATTGCATACAAATGCAAAAAAAAATTATAATTTAATAACTCAGGTGTCCAAACCAGCTTAGGCGCACCTCGACTATTCCAAGGGGACGAGTCCCACCGCCCACTTGCAGGCGACCCAATTAAAGCTTAGCAAAACTCTATATAGACTTGCCCCAAAGGAGTTGATAGCACCTGAGAGGTTTCGAACTTGAGACCTTAGGAGGGAGAAAATCCCCAAATCCCAGGCCTTGACCACTAGGTTGACCCATTGGGGTTCAAATGCATAATTCAATGTACTTGTTCATATGATCGGACATTGGTCGGGATATTCCATTAGATCAAGTCAACTCGAGGGAAGCAATTGTCAAAATGGAGCATTTAGGATTTAGTTTCTTTATCTCATTTAACGATGTCAATAGCGACGAAATCCTTGAATGTATGCATAGTTATTTTTAGATGGTAAAACCCATCGAATCGCAGAGGACACAACCCACGATACATATAGAGAGAGATATACATATATACGTATGTATATATAACCACCTGACTTCAGGATTGGTGGAAATGTTGCGCACCAACTGCATCACGCAGATGCCAACAGCAACCCCTGTGGCCGCAAACAGAGGATAAACCTACACGTACACACATCTAACCCCATCAGAATCTTCTCAATTAAACTAAACAATGCCCAAAACATAGCTCAAACCGTTATTTATCAAGCCAGATCTCAACGTACATACATATATCTACACATACATGGAGAGAGAGAGAGAGAGAGAGAGAGAGAGAGAGAGAACCTCGGGCCTGATCCATCGGTTGGGGGCCATCTGCGGAGAACGAAGAAGGGAGATTTTGAGGGGAGAGAGGAAATCGAGAGAATGATACCTAATTTTGACTGTCTCTCTCTATAGTCTATATATTCGCTCTCAGGGGAGAGAATTTGCCGTAATTCGTAAACGTCCCCCTAATCTTTATGAAACTATTGTTTGGGTACCAATACTTCTCAAAATTGCAATTTCAGCTATTTCATGAATACTGGGAGCGGGGGTGGAGTTGGTGGACATCTTTTGGATTTGAGAAAGGATAGGGAGGTATTGAGGTTGCTCCAACATTTATAGAAAAAAAATTGAGGTAGAAAACCTTTTGATGCCGTTGGATTGGATTGGGTTGCTAATGGACGGATGAGATGGCGATCCGTGTGAACGCCATAGGAGGTGTCGTTGGATTCATTTGATTGGTAATGGATGGGTTAATAACGGACGAATGAGATGGTAATCCACGTGAACGCCATGGGAGCCATAGGATTCATTTGATTGGTAATGGATGGATGAGAGGGTAATCCGCGTGAATGCCATGGGAGCCGTTGGATTCATTTGGTTGGTGATGGATGGGTTGATAAAGGACGGATAAGATGGTGATCCGCGTGAACACCATGGGAGGGCCGTTGGATTCATTTGGTTGGTAATGGACCGATGAGATGGTGATCCGCGTGAACCAATAGAAACTAATAAGAAAGGACGGTAGACAAATTGACCTGGAAGGTAGTGGAATTTTAGGGTTACACAGTTGATTTAATTATGTCTCCACCCTCCAAAAAGTCACAACCTTCACAAATGCCCATAACCCTTCCAGTTTACTACTCTGACGTAACCCTCCACTCTTTTCTCGTAAACAATTTAATTGTCTTTGTTTTAAATGAAGTCATTTGTTTGAGTCTGTTTTTGTTTTTGGATCATGTTTGAAGTCTGTTAGTAAATGAAGTCTATCAATAAATGAAGTCTGTTATTCTTTGTTATCTTTGTATGAGTCTTTTTTTCTTTGGATCATGTCGTGTCTGTTTCACAAACCTTAATAGTAAATAAAGTCCTCTTTTAGCACCTTCCTTGCAATCTATGTGCCTTGCAAGTTGCATTGAGTTATGCTCCAAATGTTCTTATCAACAATTTTTGTAATTTTCTACTATAGTTTAGAGTTTATTGGACCATGTACAACTTGATCAGAATAACATTCACTCCTTATTTGTAGGAAAATCCACAGTATGACAGTAAACATGCTCTGAAATTGATTCATTGGATACAAATTTCTTTAAGCCAATAACTTAATTAGTGGTGTCAACCACATGTAAGTGGGTAGGGCCACCAGAATCACAACGATGGAGTGCAGGGCTACAAGGTTTTATAGCCCCAAGTTCCATAAAGAAGCTCAACAAACTAGCAAAACACGAGGCCAATTTCAGCAACGGTATGTCGTAAGGATTGAAATATACCAAAATAGAGGTTCTTTGTATGTATACTTTCATCATTCGTAAGTCGTGATCTAGTCATGCTCGTAGCCTAAGCATCAATGACTGAATGTCCACAATTATGATTTGTCACATAATCTCCTATATCAATGCCCATGCAACATAGACATTAACATGCATCTTTAGTCATTTATTGGCTTGTGTAAATTGAACGTCATACACCAAGAACTAGAAACTTTATATATGGATAGCTAGGGTTTTTTACAAAACTAGTAATGCACATGTCATGCACGTGGAATGCACATGTTATGTTCACTTTTAGTGGCAAGTTATTACCGACAAGTTCATCAACTGTGTCGCCGATCCTGGGTAAGATTTTTCCAAAACCTCGGTGCTGGAGTTCTATATCCCAATGACGCTTTCATACAATTGGAAGGTGGTGTGAACTGGACTAACTTGGGATAGAGAGAGATTCTGCAGGGAGAAATGGATGGGGTCTTTTGGGTGGTATGTGGCATGAGACAGTCTACAGGGTTGCAGATTCTCCCAATTTTGCTAGGGGCTTCGAAACAGAGACCTATGAGATAAAATTGGGAATCATTCTACAACACACCCCATTCATTTGACCCTCCCCTCTCTTTCTCTCCTTTCAGCTTGAGTCGGTGACTGGGTAAGACTTGTGTTGGTCCCCACCAGTAATAAATTCCCCTCCACCACTTCCCTTCTCTCTCCCCCTCAAGCTAGTGTCTCTATCATACGCCATATTTGGGTTTTGACCGTTCTCCTCCTCCTCCTCTTCTCTATCTCTCTCTCATCTTTTCACCAGAAATGCATAATATCTTCTGAACTATGAAACTAGATGCCTCCTACAAATTCAGTCGGTCCCTTTTCCCCTATACTAATGAAAGGTGTTGATCACACAAACAAGGGGGAAGAGGGCCAATCACCGACGTGTTCAGCAAGCCCCAACTAATTCCATCACTACTACGAAGACTCTACTACTACTGTCTTCTCTAAACTGAAGCTACTTCCCTTGACAAATTCCAGAACCCAGTTCAGTAAGTACTTCACCCTTCCTATCTCAATCTCTTGTCTTTAGCCCCATGGGTTAGTTCGGTTGGTTGGCGAGTTTGCTCCCCACAATTGATCAAGTTCAATTTTTCGAGTCAGACCGCAAAAAATAAATTTCTTGTGAATCCCCTAACCGGCCTGAATGTACTGTTTTGACCGAACTGGGGAGGGAACTAGCAAGGGTGCGCGTAAGCTGGTGATCGTCAAAAAAAAAAACTCTCGTATTTGGTTTACCTGTTTGAATGTCTTGTATTTCTTATGCTTATACTCCATCCATCTCATTTTCTCTGTCTTTTTTTGATTTTCGTGTCAGTTTTTAATTATTTATATCTTTCAATATGAATCTCAAAAAATATGCAATATGAATCTTGTTTGATAGTTTTCGATTAGTGCTATAATACAAAGTTCTTAAAATTATGAAAAACATTATATATTGAGAGATATAAGCGTTTAAAGAATGACACGAAAAACAAAAAAGGACAAACAAAATTTGCCAGAGGGAGTATTAGTCTATGACTCCATAATGTGACACACAAAGATCGAAAAACCTACTTTGTTCCTTCACTGCCCGATTTTTCTCTGAAAGCAAAAGAGGGGTTTTGTTGATACTGGGTGTTCTTTTGTTTACCAAAAGAGAAAAGCAAAATTTAGAGTCTGCAAGGTTGCAGGAGAAATGAACAGTAAGTCTGTTTACACAGACTTTTACCACACAAATTGCGCACAGATTAGTATGTGGAGCTTACTACGGGTCCTACACAAACAATCCGAGCCGTTCATTAAACGTAAAATATTTTTTCAAAGGGTCCCACGAAAAACCAGCTCAATCCAATACCTATAGGTCCTCGATTCAATCATCTAACTTTTCATTATCTTAAAATCCGAATGAAAAGTTAGATGATTAAATCGAGCACCTATAAGTATCGGATTGAATTGATTTTTTGCGGGGGCCCTTAAAAAAATATTTGACATTGAATGAACGACTCAAATAGTTTATGTGGGACCTTTAGTAGGCCCCACAATAAATCTGTGCATGTTTGCTAGATATCTATGGATAGAGAGAGATTAGTTTTGACTTTAGGGTTTGTTTTTTTGTTATGTTCGGAATATCTATAGGTAGAGAAAAATGAAAATGAGAGAGAGATAGGGGGAGAGGGAGGGGGAGGGGGCAAAGTTGGTATTTTGAGAATTATTTTGTTAAAAATGTGGGTCCAAAGTTTAGCACAAGTTCACAAAAATAAGCAGATGCAGTGTGATTTTGGAGAAGTGAGAGGCATATAATATGATTTGAGTGAAATCTAGGGGTGCTGGTGAAGTTTTATACCCTCAATTGCCGCCCCGTGTTTTTTTGGGTCAAGCGGAAAATCAAATTGCCGCCCCGTGTTGAACCCACGACTCAGGACTTTTGTTGGATTTGATTCAATGAAGGCAAACCCATAATTATAAACTCAATAACTTCATTTTACATCTCCATGAGATATCTATTCCTATTCGATTAGTATGAATTTTACTAGGGTTAGGGTTCTTGATGATTTCTGCAATATGGACGATTTCGATCTGTGAAATAAACCTATTACAATTCCATAATTTATTATTAATGGAGCAGGCGCTATTTAAACACACTTCGCATGTTGAACCTGCGAAGTGTAAATCGACTAAAACTCGCGCTTTAGAAACGCGACCATCCTTTGGCATATACAAAAGCTCCTCCTTCGTCGAGCTTCGGATCGGAAGGATTAATGGCGAAGGAGAAATCCACTCGTAAATCTCTCTCTCTCTCTCTCTCTCTGTTCTTCAATTTGCGCTTTTCAGGATTTAAATTTGGTGAATTTCCCAGTTAGATATAGTCATTTTGTTGGAATCTCAAATACAACACTTCGATTTCCAAGCAATTCAAATCTCCATTGTTCATTGGGTATTCATTTTCCCTTGCATCTTTTTGAACTGTTTTTTTCCCCTTACATTGGAAATGTACTTTCTCATTGCAGCAGATGAAATGCCAGCACGCGTTGGTTTTTTAGGTCTTGGAATTATGGGTTCACCGTTGGCTCAAAATCTCATTAAGAGCCCCTTTGGCTACTTGGGTGAGAAATGAAAAGAGAGGAGTGTGGTTTCTTTTAAATGATGAGAAAAGAAAATAAAGTAGTCCAATATGTTTTTCCACCATCTCATTTGGATTGACGTTCTACTTTATCTTCTCACCAAATCTCAGCACTTTTTGTGAGAAACAAAATTTGCTCCACAAGGGATTTTTGATTCTCACCCTCTCTCACCACTTTAACCATCCAAACAAGAGAGAGAAAGCTCTTCCCCTACGTTTCTTTTTTTTTTTTTTCTCTTGAAAAGAACTTATAGCCCCTTTGGATGGAGTGATTTCAAAAGAAAAGAAAATAAAGGGTTTTGGTTTCTAGCCAAATCACCCATTTGGATTGACTATTTTGGTGAGAATGGAGAGAAAAGTACAGAAATAAAATGTTCTGATTGGCTTCTCTCCTTTCTCACCCAATCTCACCAAAAATAGTGAGATTTTGTGAGAAATAACTCCCTTTTCTTATCTCACTCTTTCTCACTATCCAAAGGGGCTGTTAGAATTATCTGTCAGCATCTTAGTTATTTCATGATTGAGCTGAGAATCGAAATATTTGGTATTTGTATGAGTTTTTTACCAGTAATTATGCTATGACTAGCGTTAGGAATGATATGTTGTTATTGCAAAGCACTTTTGATATTTCCTGAAAAATTGAAAGACATGCCCACCTGAGTTTCTATCTAGACGATGAAAGATGTTTTGGCAAACTACATTTTCTTTTCTTTTTTTTTCTTATCAGCAGGCGACGACATTTTCTTGTATCGAAAATCAGTATATGATACCGGAGGTTTATTGGTGATTGGCATGTTTGTAGGTGCGACGTAATTGTAGGGTATAGGACGGGGAGCAAATGTGTCCCCTGCATTTTCCTGTATTGAAAGACATTCTTGTCCGAAGGAGTTACAAGTTGATTCTAGCTGCCTGGAGTGTGGGAATACTTAAGAAACTATAGAGCATTTTTTTTTTTATTGCGAGGTGGCTCGAAGGCTGTGGAGAGCTTCAAATCTGGGTTGTATTTCTCCACAAGGAATCCTGTGTCATTTTCTGATTGCTTTCTAACTGGATTAGAGAAGCTCTGCATATTTGAACTATTTGGGAGGCTACATGCATTTTGTGGGTTATTTGTTTCAAGCGGAATAGAGTTTTTGTTTCAAGGGATTCATGGTACTGTCCAAGAGGGTTTGCAGGAGATTTGTAGGCTTTTAAGGCTCCTAAAGGAGGTTCAGAGCAGGATTCCCAAGGGTTTTCCAGGAGTTAATATCGTTGCGAAGTGTAATAGAGTTTTTGTGCTGTAACACTCTTAGGATTTGCTGTGGATGGGGCTTGTTGCCCAAATACTTGGAAAGGGGCAGCCACTTGATGCACATTCTCTCACAATGGCTTCATTCGGGACAAAGGTGTCGCTGTTGGCTTCGCTTCTTCATCAGCTACTATGGTTGAAGCAATGACAATCTTGAGGCTTTGCAATAGGCTAAAAGGATGGGCTTATACAGAGTGAAAATTCTCACTGATTGTACGACTGTGGTGCACGGCCTGGCTGGGTTGTCTAAGGTGGATGCTTTTGTTAAGCCTATTTTGTTGTATGTTATAGGTTTATCTCTTGATTTCCAATATGTTGCTGTCATGAAAGTTCCTTTGCAAGTTGTAAAGGCATCGCCTAGTTTGGCTAAATCTGTAATGACTTAGTTATGGTAGAAATGCGTAGTTATGTTGTTGTTCTTCCATTCTAAATATGATAGACTGTTCGGATCGCGCCCTACAGGATCCCCGGATCCCCCATTTTTTGGCTGCATCAATGTGGTGGCAGTTCGGAGTTTTATTTGCTCATTCTAGTTGAATCAATCATGTATAACCACATAGAACACTCGAGACAAGAACAAATAAATAAATTTCATATCTTACGCTCAACAAACATCATTACACAAAAACTGTTCTCCCGAGGCCACAATGCGGCCACATTACCGTCGTATCTAATCTGTATATACGTCTGTATAAACAAGAACGAACAAAAGAATTTGAAACAATAGGAAACTGTACTGGACAAGACGATCTCCGATCGATCATCGCTACCGCTGTTCCTGGTGATGCGAAAAGGGTCTATATAGATCATAAGGTGCCCAGAGCCGATCAACCGGGCACGGATTGCCTTCGTCGAGCCTCCTCCACGGCTTCCCTTTCCCACTCCAATGCAGCAAACTGACCGGGCCCGGATGCAAAGACCTGCAACTGCTCAGCACGTTGTGTCCGCCGAGCCCGTGCTGGTTCCACCTATGATGGATCGGCTCAACATCTCCGCCAAACACTAGCAAAAAGGGCGGTAGCGAACCCAGCTCGTATATTTTCCTCTCCTTTCGCACCTCCATCCACTGCTCGATTTTCGCCCCGTAACCCCCCTCCCTCCATTTCCTCAAATCCATCACCATCACGCCCGTGTTAAAGTAACACGGCCTCTTCCCATCGAACACCTTTGACAACTCGGGATCGGACCAGAACCCGTCCGAAAAGTATTTTGTGAGATTCGTGTGGCAGTACTCGGGAGCACCGATGACTCTCGACCCGGTTAGCGAAACAGACCATAGCTTCCGGATGTCGTCCGCAACCACGACGTCGGAATCCAAGTAGATCACGCGGTGGACGCATTCGTCGATGATGTCGGATAAGTAAGATCTCGCGTAGTTCAACGGGTTGTCCAGAGCTTTTCTGATCGACGACGAGATCAACTTTTTGACTAACTTTTCGTCGAACGGGTAAACCTTGAAAGCCAAAGACGGGAATGTGGATTCGACAATCCGGGTTAACTCGTTGGCCGTTGGCGAGCCAGAATCGGAAGCGATGAAATGAAAGTAGACGTTTTCGGGGCACGACGTATGCTTGAGAACCGAGTGAACGGCTGCTATCGAGCCTCTCAGGTACTCGCCGTCGAGGGTCATGGCCACGTGCACGAGAAACCTGTCGCGGCAGGTTTCTCGCGCACTAGCCGATGACACCGCGTCACTTTTCGCTGAGACGGGGCATTCCTGTCCGTTTTCGTACACCGGGGCTTCCATGAAATTGCTGCTGGAAACCATGTTTGATTCATCACCAACGACGTCCGCGATCATTTTATCCGGAAACGATCGGATCGCGGACGAGGGACAGAGCAGGGACAGAAACAGAGGAATTATCAAAAGCAGGGGAGGCATGCTAAAAGTGGTAAACTTGGTAGCTGTGTGTTTTTTTTGCTTTTTCTGGGTTTTGTTTAATTTGTATTGGGTTTTGGAAAGAATGTGGAAGGAATGAATGGGGGGAGGTTTTAATTGGGGAAAATGGAGTGAGAAAGATTCAAATATAGAAAAAAAGAGGTTTTGATTGGGGAAATGGAATGAGAGAGAGAGAGAGAGAGAGATTCAAATAGAAGATAAAGATTTTGTTAAATTTTTTCTTGAAATGTTCCAATGTGTGAAACAGAAGGACGCGGTTTCTGGTTGAATGAATTGAGGAGAGGGAAGGTCAATTCAAATCATGGTTTCTTGGAGTAGTATATAATGAATGGAAGAGTTTCTAGAAAGTATTACTGTATAAGTTTTTGTTTGGTTCGAGGAGCCTTACCCATTTGGTTCACGCATCATTTTGAGGACATGTGAGACCACATGCTATGTATGCAAAGTAAATTTTACTACTCCGTACTATTTGCAAGTTTTGTTAATTTCTATGTACACTAAACCTATACATTTTTCCTTTTTTTATTCGTCGATAAGGGTGTCCGGGCCAACTTACGAGTACATTAACCGATTTCCTCTACGGTCCGATCAAAGGGAGATTTTTTATTTTTATTTTTGTCAATATTGTATATAACTATATATCAGTGGACAGTGGGGGTTAGTTAGGTCACCCACAGGAGATTTCAGAAACTATTCATAGTTCTGAATTCCAAATACCCATGACAAGGCTCGAATCCTGACCTCCCAGTTACCAATTGGGACAGAAGCCCATTGGTATCAAAGGGAGATTATCCACGCCGGAATTAAGAGTTCAATAGAACACTTTTCTAACGGTCAAACTCTAAAAATTGAATTTCATGTCAATTGTGAGGAGCAAACCCACCAAACAGACGACACCCATACACACAAGTAGTTTCCAGGATACTTCTCTCTCTCTCTCTCTCTCTGGATTGTTGGTCTGTTATGGTATGGGTATGTATGATTATCAAGTGTGGTTGGACAATATTGTGGGGAATCTAGTATAGTAGTATAACTGGAAAGCGCTCTATTCAAACCCTAATTTTAAATATTAGGTACGTTTAATTGTCATGGGCACGTGGACAGCGGTGCATGGCTCCACGCAGTGAAGAAAACATTCCTCGGCTGCTTTCTTTTGACCATTACATTAAACAGAGGGGGGAATTTCACAGTCCAACCTTAATTAATTACGAACGAATGTGTGTAAAAGAAAAGTCCAACTTTTAATTAAGAACGCGTTTAATGCCATAATTACCCAGGTTTTACCACTAATTTTACCAGAACATCATGTTTAGTAGGAGTATAATACATAATGTGTTTAATAGACAGAAGCATAATAATACATACATAATGTAACATACTAACAGCAGTTCTAAGTGAAATAGATTTGCCGAATGTCATAAAAAATTTAATTAAAACTCATCCTAACACCAATTGATTTTAAAAAAATACTGAAAAAGCAGTCCGACATTCACCGTTCCAATTGCTATCTCAGACGGAAGTAATTCTTTTTTTCTTCAAAATTCTAAGAGTACACATGATGGGAGGGAGGAATTAACGCAGCAGTGGTCACCTGGCAACAAAAACTTCAAAAAAAAAAAACAAAACAAACTTGTTGATCGATTCTAACGTTCGACTTTCATTAGTGTGCTATCAATTTATAAGTCAAACCAATTTTCCCAAATTAAATAAAAACCCCATTAGTGAAAAGTGGGATTTTATATCTCGACTCTGTTTTTCTTCTCTTTTTTTTTTTTTTCAAACAACGTTAAAGGAGATTGATTCGTACAGTAAATTGGAAGGTTAAAAAGTGCAGAAGAGAGCCGACAGGTGAGCAAAAGCTGAAAAAAGCAAGGAGTGGGGCAGCCACGAGACGAGACAAGACAAAAGACTCTACACGTGGCCAGCACGTGATGAATCAGACAAACATCACCCACCTTGAAGTGCTAACTGCCAACCGTCCATTCAAGAATTTTCCCAAGAAACTTTTGAGAGAGCAAACACACAGGGGAATCTATTTCTATACTCTCTTTTTTGATAGTCACTATTTTTTTTTGAATTTTAATGTTGAAAATGTATGTTTATTTTTTTGATAAAAAACTAAAAAAGAAGTATGAATATCGAAAAAAGAAAGTGTAAAAATCAATTCTCCAAACATAAATCATGCAATGTAAATGAAAGGGCAAAAATGTACATTCACTCAAATAAAAGACCCAATTTCGAGAGAGCAAGCATAAATCAAGTAATGTAAATGAAAGAGCAATGAGCTGGCCCATGCAGTAGCAGCAGAAGCAATTAAGGGTTGTTTACCTGTTAATTGAGTGTCATTCCCATCTTCTTTTGTTATGTCTATTGTTACTAGGGATGCTTCTTCTCCCTTGTAAGGAGTTTTTAAATATCCATCCTTATATTTCATCTCATGTAAGTATTCATCCGGTACTTTTTGAACAGTTATGTTTTCATCCGTTCAGATAGTGAATTTCCTATATTGCCCTTTT
>JAOTQK010000002.1:2485448-2510613 GCA_025642025.1 Rhododendron ferrugineum
ATGGCAGAACTCAGAACCAAAAATATAACAAGTTATAATGGCAAAAATGTGCATCATGTGAAAGCAATCCAACAAAAGAAAAGACACCAAGCGATATACTCCAAAGATATGTAGTAAAAGGCCAGCCTATGTCCGATATACACAGCCTTACCCCAGTAACCATAAGTGAAGTATAACATATAATCGAAAGAGATATAGTTAAAGGCCAGCCTAGGTCTTAACTCTTAAACATTTACTTCAAAACAGTTGGATAAATGAATCATACCATGTACTCCCAACAGATACAGTACAAGGCCAGCCTAGGTCAGATTTCAGGCTTAGCCCAGAAAGCTCACAAGCTGTTTTGGTTCCGTAGAAACATAGAAATAAGCCACATTTATACTAATCAACTTGGGGACACCGAGTTCAGGGGAAAGGGACAGAGAAGGGGATAGAGAGGGGCGGAAAGATTCTAATCATCTCTAGAAACCCGAAAATATCCTCAACAAGTACATATAATCAGTTTTCACTTTCACACATCCACAAAATAAACATGAAACATTCTTTAGAGGAAAACAAAAATAAAAACGTTTTGAATCCCACGACATTTAGAAAATCCTTAACAATCATACAAATGCATCTTAAAATCTTATTCCGAAGTACAACAGACTATAATTCACAACTGGACGTAGAAGGCTAGAGCTAGAACAGAGAGAAAAAGTTAAAAGAAATATTTTTTTAGGGCATCTTTTTATTATCATAAGTGGCATAACCAACTCACTTCTCAAGGCATCTTTGTCATCATAAGTGGCCAGAGCAGGATTCCCTCCAAAGTCTTCCACCTTCCGGGCAGATTTCCTTTTGTCATGAGGGTGTTGCATACTGAATTTCCTATTGCTCTCATGCTCAGATTCTCTGTAATCGTGATCACGATTTCTTCTCTCCCTGCTATCTTTCTCCACACGCTTCCTCTGATCCTTTTGCAGTTTCAGCACGGTTTTATCGTCGTCCATATCACTACGGTCAATACTCAAAGCCCGATCTGTTTGAGGAGTCGTAGTCCTCTCTCGACGGCGTTGCTAAAATTAAGGAAGGAGTATATTCTCTTTACAAAAGAACTTGAAATAAAACATGCAAAAACGTGGGGGAAAGAAAAGGTAAGAAAAGCAAGAAAGGAAACCAGAATTTACTTTGTCCGTTGGTGCCTGCCGTGGTATGGCCATGACAGAACTCCGCTCATCGTATCGATAGAAGGAATGTCGGGAAAATGGAACCTGTGGTACGGATGCTGTAGCTGAAGTATCAGGCAAAAATCTCGTGAACTCCTCGAGTAAATCTGGCTGGTCAGTAAAAAGTGCAGAAACCTACAAAGCAACAGCACAAACACACAAAAAATATCAAAACCAATAGAAGCCTTGATAAAGATGGATAGTCTAATAATGAAGTGATTTATGCAACTACTGTGAAAAAGCAAAACAGTACAACTTTACCTCATGGTAGACCTCAGTAATACCCTTGTGCTCCTTTCTATACATATTCAAGATATCTAGAAATGACTTGTATACATGGTCATCGTTTTGGAAACGTTTCTGTACAAAGATTTTTTTTTATTAGATTCCCAATAAAGCAAAATTAATGACCCAACATCATCTTTAAAGACAATGTCACCTTTATCTTGTTTACAAAACTTATAGCTTCGTCAAACTCAACAGTTCTCTTTGCCGGGGCCTCTTCCTCCTCAATGACGGTAATTTCATAACCCTTTGGCAAGAAGGTGTTAAAGCCAAAGATTAGATTGTTGTGACCTTTGAATAGTTCTTTCACCCTTGCTATGACACCAGTAGTGTCAATTCTGCATGAACAAGCCCATATATCAAAATTCATGATATTTATTGTGCTGACTCATTTCCACGTGTATACAAATAAGGAAAAACTGTATACCTTTGAGCCTTAAAATCTTTCATGACATCAAGGAACATATCATATTTTTCTCTTTGATCTTGAAACATGTCCTTAACTTCTTTGAGGTAGGATAAAGCATCATTGGTTGTTAGTTTTTGAGCACCTCCTCCGCCACCACCGCCACCTCCTCCGCCAGGAATATGGGGCTGCCCATTCCTTCATGACAAGAAAGATTGTAAGTTTAACTCGCCATAAAACTCACCCAACAATAATACCAGTAAACTACGATCCATAAAACAGCTGCTCGCACAAATATTTTTTTCCCACTCGTAGATATTTTAAGGTCATTTACTCTGTAGTGACAGGCTTTCACTTCCGAAAGCACAACAACTAAAACCTCCACTATATGTCCTATGTTCAAATATTTAGGTCCCACAATATGCTCTTATGCATTTTCTACTAGTCTTATTGATCTTAATTTTTATCAAATTAAGACAAAGGACTGCAACTGTCTAATGACAAAAGTTTACATTAGCATTCTTAGCCGTGATTGGATCGGCCACCAAAGAGTAAATGACCTTAGAACCTATACAAAGTATTTAAAACTACGGGGTAACACATGATTAAGATCACACTTCTAGCCTGCTATACCATGTAACAACTGAAATCCAGTGTGTTAAACATAAAACCCTATCAACGCTCAAGAAATTACTTTTTTCCTTTTAATGAGTTTCAAGTAATTAATGTAGTGAAAAGTCATAAGGGGATGCCACCATGTACAAAAGAGACCAAACGAACACCGGAAATATCTCACATGTCAAGGAATTGATCAAGGGTTGGTTTCCGCTCACTCAACTCCCAACTAAACTAACTAGAAAGGAAAAAAGTTCTAATTTTAAGCAACAACGTCTCGTCCCAGTCAAAATATCTACGATTTCCCTCTCATGCCAAATAAGCCACATCAAGAACAACGAAATCAACGTCCAAAGCTCAAGAAATTACTTTTTCCCTATTAACAAGTTTTAAGTAATAAATGTAGTGAAAAGCCATAAGGGGATGCCGCCATGTACAAAAGAGACCAGAAGAGGCCAACCAATAAATAGAGCCAATACAACTCTATAAATGCCGGAAATATCTCACATATCAAGGAATTAATCAAGGGTTTGTTTCCGCTCTCTCAACTCCCAACTAAACAAACTAAAAAGGAAACAAGTTTTAATTTCAAGCAACGACGCCTCATCCCTGTCAAAATATCTACTACGCCTTCTCTCTCGCCAAATAAGCCACATCAAGCACAATGGAATCAACCTCCAAAAAGCTCGTCTAACGCACCATAGAACACAAAAATACACAACACAACTACCCAACTAAACAAACTAGAAAGGGAAAAAGTTTTAAAAGCAACGACATCTTGTCCCTGTCAAAATATCAACGATTTCTCTCCCAGCCAAGTAAGCCACATCAAGCACAACGGAATCAACCTCCAAAGGTCGTCTAAGTAACCATAAAACACAAAAAAACACAAAACAACTACCCAACAAGTCAACTCTAGAATCATTTGCCAGTAACAAGACAGATCAGCTATACAACAAAAACTGTGACTAAACAAGACCTATAAACATGAATTCAAAGCCGAAATCCACTTGCATGATACACAATCAACCGAGACCAAACCAACACGCCCTCGTGAATCAAAGAATTGTAGAAACGGATACGTAATTCTAGAGGGAGAAACAAAGATTGAAGCTCACGATTCGGCGCGAGAAGAACCGAACGGCCGCTTAAATTGCGAATTCGCATGAACATCGTCTCGTAATCGCTTCATCTCTGCACAACAACAACAAAAACAACTCATCTTTCATCAAAACAAGAACCGGAAAAAAAAAATAGTAAAAAATAAATTAACAGGACTTAATAGAAAGGAACGAATAGTTTCGAAAAGAAGTCGTGATAGACTCACCATGAGTTCAAAATCGTTCCAACTTCTGAGGGAATTGAGGGGAAAAGAAGGGAGTAGATCTAACGAGGAGGAGCCTGGTAAAGCGAGATAGAGTTGAATTGCTGCGATCAACTTTTTGGAGAGGACGAATGGTTTTGAGGTTTCTTCGTCTCTCTCTCTCTCTCTCTCTCTTATATTTGGTTTTCGCTGTAACGTTGAGGGCACATACAAGTTGAGAAACAAATAGCCTAGGTAAAAGTGGAGAGAGAGAGGTTTTCTTCACTGTTGTGTTGTGTTTATTTAACGTGACACTATTTATCTCTATAGTGGAGGAGGCGGCTAAATAGAAGCCGAATAATCTGATCCTAAAATGTTCTCTGACTTGCATGAGACTGAGGTTAAACTCGAGTTCGAATTTGTGTTTGTGTTCGTTCACAGCTCGTTCAAGATCGGTTTGTCACATAAATGAACTAAATTTGAACATCTTTTTAAAACTTGTTGAATTTTCAAGCCAAACTCGGATAAGCTACTACTCGGCTTGTTCTGCTTATGATGTGTACAAAATTCAACTTACTCGAGACCGGCTCGTGTTCGGCTCAATTAAAACTCGTTTGAGATCTGCTCGTCTCGTAAACAAGCTAGACTTGAATATATTTTGAAGTTCGTTGAATTTTCAAACCAAACATGAACAACTAATTGCTCAACCTATTTTGGTTGGTTTATCATCTCTACTTAAGACATTCCTGATATGTTGTTTTCCTGTTTATATGGGATATATGAACAACAATCTGCTCAGCCTGTTTCGGTTGGTTTATCACCTCTACTTAAGACATTCCTGATATGTTGTTTTTCTGTTTATATGGGATATCTTATCTTATGTACTATTTACTATCCATGCATGTAATTATTTTTAAAGCTGGTTGTGAACAACTTTAAAAAAAAAGGGGAAAATATTGGTTGTAAATGTAATTGGAATAATAAACTAAGTGAAAGAAACACCATGAAATATTAACGTACATATGTCTATATTTTCACACCCTGAATAAATAATCAAGTTCGCTCGTTACAAATAAAGTAAACTTGGACCTTATTTTGAAGCTCGTGAAGCTTTGAAATCAAACTTTAGCAAAAATACTGCCAGGCTCGACATACTCGAGATCGGCACGTGATCGTCTCGATAAAAACTCGTTTGAGATTGAGCTGCCAAATATGAACATGATGTTTAAACAAATTATTAGTAGTAAATCTCGTTATATTTTCTAACCAATTGTAATCCCTCGACTCGTGTTGTGTATCAGGCCTATATGTGGGCCCCTAGTTGGAAATATTCCCATTGTTTGGGCTTTGTCCACTTCCATAGGAGTGTCTGCCACAGCCATTGGCCCATTGGGCACTTCTCCGACAAGGCCCAGAATCGAACGGCCCACCTAGAATATGTTTTTTTTTTTTAATAAAATAAAATATTGTATTGTGAAGGTGAGGTTTAATATCTTTGGAGAAAATGATAGGTAACAACTAAATTGTCCCCGTTCCAGAAGCCCGAATAAGTACTTATTTCTTAATAAGATAATTCCAAACATGAACAACTAACTGCTCAGCCTGTTTTGATTGGTTTATCACCTCTACTTAAGACATTCTTGATATGTTGTTTTTCTGTTTATATGGGATATATGAACAACAATCTGCTCAGCCTGTTTCGGTTGGTTTATCACCTCTACTTAAGACATTCCTGATATGTTGTTTTTCTGTTTATATGAGATATCTTATCTTATGTACTATTTACTATCCATGCATGTAATTATTTTTTAAGCTGGTTGTGAACAACTTTAACAAAAAGGAAAAAATTGGTTGTAAATGTAATTGGAATAATAAACTAAGTGAAAGAAACACCATGAAATATTAATGTACATATGTCTATATTTTCACTCACTGAACAAGTATTCGAGTTCGCTCGTTAAAAGCTTGTTTGAGACTAAAATCTTAACAAATAAACTAAACTTGGACTTTATTTTAAAGTTCTTGAAGCTTTGAAATCGAACATAAAAACAAAAATACTGCCAGGCTCGACATACTCGAGATTGGCACGTGATCGTCTCGATAAAAACTCGTTTGAGATCGAGCCGCCAAATATGCACATGTGATGTTTAAACAAATTATTACTAGTAATTCTCGTTATATTTTCTAACCAATTGAAATCCCTCGACTCGTGTTGTGTATCAGGGCCTATATGTGGGCCCCTAGTTGGAAATATTCCCATTGCTTGGGCTTTGTCCACTTCGAGAGGAGTGTCTGCCACAGCCATTGGGCTCTCCGACAAGGCCCAGAATCGAACGGCCCACCTAGAATATGTTTTTTTTTTATAAATAAAATAAAATATTGTATTGTGAAGGTTAGGTTTAATATCTTTGGAGAAAATGAAAGGTAACAACTAAATTGTCCCCGTTCCAGAAGCCCAAATAAGTACTTATTTTTTAAGAAGATAATTTCAAACTCATAAATCATGTGTTTACGCAATTAATTTTCCTATCAATATGGATCTTATTTGATAGATTTTATTAAGATCTTTTAAACAGTGCAAAAAAAATTGAAAATTTATTTTTCATTTACATTATTTTTTAGTTTGAAAATGTGAAATAAGCTGTTTATTTTTTAAGAAGATTTTTGAAACGGGCTAGAGCTTAAGAAGTAACAGTAAAAGTCTGTGTTTTGCTAAGTGAATATTGGGAAAGGAAAAATTACTAGTAATTGGTTGGGATTTCAACATTAATTGATTAGGGATCTATATTTTAACTGAAATAATTTTATTTCATTTACTCCCTCAGTTTCAAAACGATAGTCTTGTTCACAAAAAGAGGGCTTAAAAATAGTAGGTTTTTTCTGAAGAAAAAATTTATATTTTTTTCGTTAATTTAAAAAACTCAATGATATGTGGTAAATTGTCATGAAAATGTTAAATTTTTCTTCAAAAAATTGTAGTACGATTTTAAGTTATCGTTTTACGAAGAAGGCTATCATTTTCGAACGGAGGAAGATACAAGAATGTTACAAGTACATGAACAATAAATTGTGGCTAATGGTAAAACAAGTACTAATACTGTGGGCTACGGTGGAGTCTCAATCACTTCTAAATGATGATTATAATTAAAGATACCCCAATTGCCCATAACGCGTGAGTTCGATCTCCTCTGTCTCGAAAATTTCTGGTGTGTCTGTGTCGAGGGATTTTCCGGCCGTTGGATTGTATGATTTTTCTTTTATGTTGTAAATTCAACGGTCGAAAAACCCCTCTGCACAAAGACACAGGAGTTTTCGGCACAAAAAAAATCATGTCTCCCTAACACGTCTAGGGCCTAAACTAGTAGAGCTGGACTCTAGTATAAATAAAGGTTCAAATGAGTGCTGATAATGACATTTTTTCTTTTCTGGTAACAAGATCAATATCATACCAAATGTGAAAGATATTTTTTAGCCGAGGTTGCCTTATTCACAGAGGGTCCGCGCCATCCCATCTGGGCCATCTCGCTGTTCGTTTCGGTAATCGACAGTCTGAATTTTAAATAAACTATTTACGATAATAATTTATTTAAAATCTGGACCGCCCAAAACACTTTTGAATGGATAAGATTGTTCGCCTCCGTGAAAACCTTTTTTACGGAGCCTCCGTAAAGAAGTTTTTTTATTTTTAGCCTACTACTTTAGACCATACTTGCTGCCAACAAAGCATTTTAGCACGGGACTTCGAAATTTCATAAAGAAGGCTTATTAGTTAGTTATGTACTGTGTTAATGCATTGAAACAAAGAGTTGATTTAATTCCAAATTTCCCCCACGTATAAAAGCCTATAAGGAAATGATAACCAAGAAAATTACTCCATACCAAGAATACAGAGAAATTAAGCAATTACTAGTAACGACCAGAGGACGTTAAAGCAAGTGGATGAAAAAAACCAGTTACCTAAAAAAAGGACATGACAAATTACTAGTATAATGGAGAAAATAAAGGCAGCCGATTTTGCCACTCTCCTATTTGTTAACGCCACTTTCCTTTTTTATTTTTATTAGGCGAATTTACTGAAACACCCTTGCGCTTTATTTCGAAAGTTAGTCATTTGAACTCCGTACCAATTATGGCCGGACAGAATCTGCAGCTTTGAATTTAGACAAATTATGAAATATATTGGAGTATATAAATGAGAAATGATATTGTCACTCTCCTTTTTACCAATGGCACTCCCCTTTTTGTCTTGTGGTGTGGCAATTACAAAATAGTCCATGCATTCTGTGAAAGCTTATTTGCATTGAGGGGTAAATTAATAAATTCACCCAACTATAAGACAAAAAGGGAGTGCCGTAGGTAAAAAATGGAGTGACAATATCATTTCCCATATAAATTTGGTATGTAATTTAAAAAAATTATCACTTGTGTTTTTAAAAATGTTTACCATTTGTCTATTTAATATTGCATTATCCATTTTGACTATTATTATTTTGTTTATCAAGGGTGCAAATAAGCCAAGCCGAGTTTCAAAGTGCTCGAGCTCGACTCATTTACTAAACTAGCCTAAAACTAGAGCTCGAGCAAATGAGCCGAGTCCTTAGCAAACTGAGCCTGATTCATTTACCAAAGCGAGCCTTCATAAACAAGCTAAACCTATACAAACGAGCCAAGTTTTTCGAGCCGAGCCGAGTTTTACAGTGTTAAGCTCGGCTCGTTTCCTCCACGAGCCTAAAACTTGAGCTTGAACACAATTCGATTACCGAACAAGTTGAGTTGTGCCTCAAACTACTCGCAAGCAGCTCGGTTTGTTCGCCACCATCTTGCTAGCAATCCTTTTGCACCTAGGCTAATATCATCTCCTTTTGATTGGTCCAATATTCCGGATAGGGGCTATGTTCCTTACGTGTCCAGGCCCATAAAATCCACAAACTTGTGGGCCTAAAAAAGTCCATAGAAAACCGCTGTGTATATATAAACCTCAAGGTGAGTTCGTTCTCACCTTCAGTTGATCTCTACAGAGACAGAAAGCGGGAAACGGAACTCAGAAATCCATGGCGGGAACTGATCCACAGAAGCAAATCTTCACTCTCATTCGCGACTTCGCTACGGAGAATTCACACGGAGATAATGAGTTTCTTCCTTGCGACGCTTTTCCGTTTGGTTGCACGGAAAACGCAGAAGGACCGGAAATCGTAACAAATCCGTCGTTTCGACAGCGTCACTCGAGTTTGATTGACTGTTCGTGGAATTCAAATTTCCGTACGTTTTTTATCTCGTAGGGAGGTAGTTTATCGCTCATCTGCTTTCGTTTGGTTGCACGGAAAGTACAGGAAAATTTGAGTAGGAAACACGAATTGAAATTTCTATAACTGATCCGTTGTTTTTTTATATTTTTTAAACAGCGATCCGTTGTTTCGATAGTCTCACTTGAGTAATAAGTTAGGGCTGCAAACAAACCGTCGAAGTTCGGCTCGGCTCGACTCGTTTAGTAAACAAGCCAAACTCGAGCTGGAGTCCCGTTTGGTAAACAAGTCAAGCTTAACATTATAAAGCTCGACTTGTTTGTATAGGCTGGGCTCGTTCTTATAGGTTAGACTCTTATAGCTTGGCTAAATGAGCCGAGCTTGAATTCGAGTTTTTGGCTTGTTTGCTAAATGAGCTGAGCTCGACAAAAAAAACTCGGCTCAGCTGCACCCCTTGAGTTGGATTTGTTTTATCTCGAGCGAAATTCAAATTTTCCCTACGTTTTGATCACTAGGAGCTAGTCTCTTTCTCATCGCTTTCCATTTGGTTGCTTGGAAACAGAGGAAAAATAAAGAAGGAAACACAGAATTTAACCATAACTGATCCGTTGTTTCGATTGCCTTACTTGAGTGGATTTATTTTTTCTTGTGTCAAATTTAATTCTGTCCATACGTTTTGATCACAACGAACTAGTATATTCCTCGTTGCTTTCCGTTTGGTTGCATGGGGAACACAGGAAAAATAGTGATGCAAACACGAATCCAGGAGCATAGTTTCAGATTGAGTTGGATTTACTCGATCCATCCGTTGTTTTGATAGTTTCAGATTGAGTTGGTTTTATTTCCGTTCATTTTCCGACATATGCAGAGAGGATAATAGTCGGTCTCAAGAAGCGAATCCAGGAGCTACGGTGCTGAACTAGAAGACGCCAAGCGTCTCAAAGAAAAGATGGAGCAAGAGATTAAAGGATACGAAGTCGAATTGGCCATGAACGAAGCTTCGATTCAAACCTTAGAGGTTTCATTCTCTTGATTCGCATGGCTCGTTCAAGCTTCTGATCAGATTTTTTTGATATGAGATTAGGTTTCATGGGGTTTCTTCACAATTTTTCTTAGCTATTACTGAATGCATTCAAATGGCTTCTATTTAAATTAATCCTTCCGGGCTAGGGTTTCTCTCACTCAGGAGGAGATATCAGTTGCTGGATCTGATTTGGAGGCACTTAAGGTAATATAGGTTTTAGTTAGACATCGATTGTCTATTGCTTTTGTTAGATTGTTTTGTTTTTCATTCTCCAATGGTGTTTGTTTTTTCTTGCTTTGAACCTACCGGCATATGAAACCACAATTGGGTAGAATGAAGGAGGGGCTTTGCGGTACAGATTTATTGCCTCCTTTTGGCTTAACTTAGTGATGTGATTCATGTGAATTGTTGAAGTATTAAAACAGAAAGCTATTCGTGATACTGTATATTGCTCAATGATATTGTGTTCTCGATGCAGGGATGACTTCATCGACAAAATGTTTGCGCTCAACGTTGATATGAGGTTGGTCTCATGTACTTCAAAATTGGCCGTATCTTGCTTTTACTGCCTTTTTTCTCTTTACCCTTCATTAGCTTCACAGAACGCAAGACTGGGAACAAAACAATTTCTGGATGGATTAGATGCGTTTTGATGAATGTCTGCCTATAATCATTAATTTTGTTTCCTTCTGGGAAATAAATAGTTAGCGCGGGTGTAGATTCTTTATCTATGTCCTAGCTAATGGTACTGATTACATTAATTTTGTTTCCTTCTGGGAAATAAATAGTTAGCGCGGGTGTAGATTCTTTATCTATGTCCTAGCTAATGGTACTGATTACTGAAGGCAGAAAAGCGAAGGCCATGCATTGATTTGTAAAACTATTTATCAAGATATCAATTATCACTACGTAGGGAATCCATAAGTTAAATTAAGGTAGAGACTTGGGGATGGAAAAGAGATCTCTGCATCAAATATGGATCTCCCATGCAAAAACAGAACCATTTACCAGCTTTTTATCCAGTAAACAGGCACTGTATCTCTTCACTGTTTCTTTCTCTTTTGCCTTCATCAATGAAAGTAATGTGGCAGAAGTTCTCCTCAAATAGTTTTTCTTAGTAGCATAGGTGGTAGTTCATACTTTGCATAAAGAGATGCCCCACACATTTATATCCCTGAACCTTCAGCCCCCAACAATGGGATGCCTTTTCCACCCAGTGGGAAGTAGGGGAGATTTTAATGCGAATTTTGTGTTAGAGTTCCATTTCCCCCATAACCTCCTCCGTTTTGGAGATCCAAAAGTGTAAGTGGTGTTTGGCGCACATGAGTAGTAAACAATTTCAAAGTTTACTGTACTAAAAGCAGCAGAGTCCTGATGTTGGAACTATTCGTATAAAAAATTGCCTACAGAATTTCATGAGGGTGTTTTCTTTTCCTTGTTTAAAAGCTGTCGCAAGTAAGAGGTTGACGGTAGTGGTTTCTAGGACTGCTATTTTATCTGAGTCCATTTTACTTGCTAATGCAGGAAGTTCAAAGAGAAAATGGCTTGTGCTTTTTCTGAAGACTACTCGATTGGGAGTTCAATGAACATTGGTCTGTGCATTTTCTTAAATGGTGCTTGGTCCGTACAATAGAAATGTTTCTTTTCCTAGATGTTTTTGCTTTGTGGTTTTAGATCTCAGTTTCCTATTTGATTTGTAGAAGTGGAATTGGAGGTTTAACAGTGTACTGTATACTGATAAGCTCCCATTTCTTACTGCTTCTGGGTGAATGATTAATAGTGGCACTAACATTAACAATTGGTGTTAGCCGTTAACTGTATGACTGTTCTATCTTCTTTTTCTTCCATCTCTCCCAAATTTGTAGTGCAACTGTCGTTATATGGCAGGGATACATCACTTCAGTTTATGATTTCGTTTCTAAAGGACCACTCTTACTTTATTCCAAAAGCAGGCAAAGAACTATGTGATGCAAAAGATGCTGAAGTTAGCAGAAAAGCCCTTGACAATCAGATTGCCAAATTAGTTTCTCAAACCAACATTGAGGAACAGGAGTGTCAAGCAGACCTAAATGCTTATAATCAGGTGGATCAGTTTTTATGTGCCTTCGAAAAACACATACTTTACTGCTTTCTTTTATCCAGATTTCCAGATTTTGAAAAATAAGTGCCATTCGTTGCTTCCTTCCTTTGTTTCTATTTCCCCCACAGTTTCTCCTGAAGGTAGTCTATACAAACTGACCAATATGAAACTCGTGCAGGTTCAGGCGGAACTAATTGATTTGGAAAGGAAGGCGTTATTGATGGAGGCAATTATGAAAGAAAGCATAGAGTTGCAGGACTTGACCAGATATCCTTACTAAATTTATATTGGTACTATCTACGTAATGTCCACTTGATTCTCACACTCAAAGATTTTTCGGGTACTATAAGTTTGTCCTTTTGACCTTCTAGAAAAGAGTTTGGTAAAAAAATAACCATCTAGAGAAGAGCAAAAAACATTCCAGGGAAACGATTTATCTTTTTCCTCTTAGATTAGGAAGTTTGTGCATGCTCTCTTCCGTTCTTTTGTAGATGGAGAAAATGACATTGGCGGTTGGAGTCTGGACTTCATAAAAGTATTTTGAATTATTATCCGGGGTTTTTTGACCGGATTTTTTTGGTACCACTTTCTATAACCCACTGATAGAGTGCCTGTCCTTGATTGGGAGTAAGCAGAGTTCAGAGTCGGAAGAGAAAAGTGCTTCACTTGGTGAGGAGTTGCACAAAAGGTGCTTATGTCCGAGTTGTGGTCTAGACAACGCGGAGGCACTGGGTGGAATTCTTCAGGCCAGTGACAGGAGTTATTAAACTGTAAGATCGTTGCCTTTGATCACTGCATCTCTCTACACGCAACGGTCGTATTGTAAGTGCGGATATCTGATTCTACAGGTACATTTGACTTCTGTTCATAGTTCATACTGTAGTTGCTGCGATTGTGTCTATACAAAGCAGAGCCTAAAGCTTGTTTCTGGAAGATATATTTTTAACACGAGTACTTGCGATTGCCTTGTGTCTTTTCTCAGAGTTGTAAAGCTCTGGCATATATTTTTGGTTAAGCTCATTTCTCCTGAAAATTCATTAAATTCTTCTGCTTAAACCTTAGATATTCTTACCCTTTTTTTCTGCGAGTAAAAGGGTGTTGCACAATTTTATGGTATGTTTGAGCTTGGGGAGGAGAAGGAAAAGAAAGTGAATGGGGGAGAAGTTACAAGGGAAATGATGTAGTAGTTCATTTCCTTTTATTTGGTTCTAATAAGGAAGAAAGAAAAATGAGGACATTAGAGCATCTCCGGTTCTGACCATTTCCCTTTCTCAAATTTGGGTCAAATTTTGAGAAAAAAACTCATTTTGGGTAGAAGCATCTCCAATGGCAAAACCCTATTTTGACCCAAATTTATCATTTTTTAAATATCCAGTGGCATTTATGTTAATAAGACAAGAGAGAATCCTCAAATCAATAGCTCCAACGCAGCTCCGGCAAAACTCCGAACGTCTCACGTGTAGGTTGGAAGAGATGAGGTGAAAGTCGTTGGGGCCATTTTTCGATGAGTCACAACAGAGGGAGATGTTGGCATCGTTGAGCTTGAGAGCGTCGTGGAGTGAATCGAAAGAGCTCGGGCGAGACTAAGTTTCGAGACATGAACATACAATGAGGTGTAGGTGTGAATTCGTATCTACAATGAGAGAGAGAGAGAGAGAGAGAGAGAGAGAGAGAGAGAGAGAGTAGGTATGAGTCTGGTTTGTCTCAAATTTGGGGAAGAAAATAGGTAAAATCCAAAAATGGGGTAGGGTTTGGGTCATGATTAAAGATGAATTTTTGATGATTTTACCCAAATTTTGAGTTTAGATTTTAAAATGAGTCAAGGTTGGAGATGCTCTTACTTTCTAATTTTTGGTTTTTAAAGAAATAAGGGAAGACAGTACAAATATGAAAGGTGGGGTAATAAAGGAGGTGATGAAGTAACAAGGAAAAGAGAAGAAAACCGACTTTTCATTGTAGGAAGTAACAAGGAAAAGAGAATGAATATACCAGTGAACTTTGATGAGGCGAGACTCCGGTCGTCTCTGCCTTTTATTTTTCTCTGCCTATAATTTCCTCATTCCGGTCAACAGTCTTGGTCATCAAACACTCCAAAGCAGCTTTTAATAATCCACCACTCCCCTCCGATAAACACTTCTAATACCATGACTTGCTTCAGAGGACTCATCTGCGTTTTACTCCTTGTCCTTGTATTTGGTTGCGCTATTCTTCCTCCGGTCTTCTCCGAAGACGACACGATATGCCTGCAAGGCGTGAAGGCCGCCGTGGCGAATCCGTCGACCCTCAACTCGTGGAACTTCTCTGACAACACCAACTGGGACATCTTAAACAAGTTCGTGGGCGTATCGTTTTGGAATGATCGCGAAAACCGCCTCATTGGCCTCAATCTCTCCGACATGTCCCTTGGCGGCCGGATCCCCTCGGCCCTGAAGTACTGCTACAGTCTGCAAAAGCTTGATCTATCCGGTAACAATCTAACCGGTCCGATCCCTCCTGCTATTTGTGATTGGTTGCCTTATTTAGTATCCCTAGATTTGTCTAATAATCAGCTCACTGGACCGATTCCTGATGATTTGGCTAACTGTACGTTTCTGAATATATTGATATTGTCGGATAATATGTTGTCTGGCTTTATACCGAGTCAGTTAGCTAGTTTGGGTCGGCTTAAAACGATTTCTGTTGCTAATAATGAGCTTTCTGGTACGATCCCTTTGGATCTGAGTTCGTATGATTCGCCCGGCTTTGAGGGGAATAGTGGACTCTGTGGGGCGCCGCTTAGAAAGTGCCCTGGTTTGAGCAAGAGGAGGCTTGCGGTTTTTATCGCCGCAGGGGTGTTTGGTGCCGTCACTGTTGCTGCATTGTTGTTGTTTGTGTCTGGGGTTTGTTTGTTCTACTTCAGCAAGCCTAGTTGGAGGAGGAAGAGAGGGTATGAGGTTGGGAGTGATGGTGATGGGAGTTGGACTGACAGGTTGAGAGCTCACAAGCTTATTCAAGTTAATTTGTTTCAGAAACCGCTTGTGAAGGTCAAGTTGGTGGATTTGATGGCTGCAACCAACGATTTTAGTGTCGACAACATTATAAGTTCGACTAGGATGGGGACGACTTACATGGCCGTTCTTCCTGATGGGTCTTCCCTTGCAATTAAGCGGCTTAACACTCGTAAGCTAAGCAAGAAGCAGTTTCTTATGGAGATGAATAGGTTAGGGCAGCTTAGGCACCCAAACTTGGTGCCCTTGTTGGGATATTGTATGGTGAAAGGAGAGAAGCTTTTGATTTATAAACGCATGTCGAGTGGGACTTTGAATTCGATGTTGAACGGAAATCCAAGCGAATTGGATTGGCCGACCCGGTTTAGGGTCAGTTTCGGTGCTGCTAGAGGGCTTGCTTGGCTTCACCATGGTCACCAACCTCCTGTCTTGCACGGGAATATAAGCTCTAATGTGATTCTCCTCGACGAGGACTTTGATGCTAGGATAATAGACTTCGGGTTGGCAAGGCTCGTGACGTCTGATGATATGAACGAGGGTAGTTTTGTCAATGGAGATTTGGGTGAATTTGGGAACATGGCTCCAGAGTACTTATTAAGCACAATGGTTGCTTCGTTAAAAGGGGATGTTTACTGCTTTGGGGTGGTGCTTTTGGAGTTAGCTACCGGGCAGAGACCTCTAGACCTCAGCAATGCAGATGAAGGATTCCAAGTTTATTTGGCGGACTGGGTAAGCCAGCTTTCTAGTTCTGGCCGATTGAAAGATGCCATTGACACGAGTCTTTGTGGAAGGGGCCATGATGAGGAAATTATGCAGTTTCTGAGAATTGCTTGCCATTGTGTGGTTTCCCGGCCTGAGGATAGGTGGTCAATGTTCCAAGTTTACGAATCATTGAAGAGCATTGCAGAGGAACATGGATTCTCAGAACAATATGATGAATATCCACTCCTTTTTGGCGGGCAAGATACCAATAATCAGACAAAAAATTGGAGCAAAAGTTTGGAACAATATGATGAATATCCACTCCTTTTTGGCAGGCAAGATACCAATAATCAGGCATAAATTTGGAGCAAAAGTTTGGAGAAGATCTAGCCTGGTTTACATCACCCAAGATCCTGTACCCAAATTTTTTGATGTGCACATGTACTATGTGAGTTTTAACCGCAAGATCATGTTTTGAGATTCATGATCTTGCGGCTGAAACTCACATGGTACATGGGTACCCAAAACTTGGGTGCAGAGGACCTCAAGTGAATTTATACACTCCATCTTCTCAAATATAGTGACCAAAAGTAGACATGAGCTCGGTGCTCTTCAAAACTAGAAACAACCAAAAGTAGAAATGGTCAAAAGTAGGAACTATTTTTGACTATTGCTTTCTTGATGTTGATGATATTGCTCTGGATATTATGATTAAAGTAATTGCTTTTGTCATGACTAGAAATGATTCTTCAGGCTATTAGATAAATGAGTCCTAGTTATTGTAATAAAATAACTACTTATAATTAATTTATGTCACCTTTGGAATCAATCGATAAGGGATTTTGCTCTGACTTTAATTGAATCATTCACTAGTTGAGACGTGCGTAAACTGGACACTTGAGTCACTCCCATGAAAAAACATTTCTTAGGTTTAATCTGGTATTGGACTGGACTCTAGTTTAAATAATACAAAGGTTCAATGAACGCATCAATGATATGTTCCTATATAAAATAAACTCCAAATGATAGGATCGATACCATAAAAAGTGTGAGGGATATTTTGAGCTTACTTATTTAATCCATAAATGATGCCAACAAAGCTTTTTAGCAAAGGGACTTGCAATTTTATATCCTTACCATTGCGGCTTTAAAAATCACGAGTGAAGGCTTAATGGTGCACTGTGTAATACATTCAAATTTTCGTTATTATATCATTGCCATTGCGGCTTTAAAAATCATGAGTGAAGGCTTAGTGGTGTATTGCGATATACGTTGATATTTCCAATTTTATATCATTACCATTGCGGCTTAGGCTAAGTTTCACTAAGTTTTTTTTGGCTTTTTGGGCGTTTTGTTCTTATTCAAAAAAAATTCACCTTTGTTAGTTTTGGGCCAAATTTTTGTGAGTTATTTAATTCGTCTCGACGAGAGAAATTGAAAATGTGAAATTATTTTGCTACTATTACCATATATTTTTACAAATATTCCAGATAAAGCCCAAAAGTCGATTTTTGGGTTTTTTCTTGGATATTTTCAAAATTATTTGGGTAAAAGTAAAAAAATTTCACTTTTTCGTTTTATCTAATCAATAATTCACAAAAGTTTGGCGCAAAACTAACAAATGCGTTTTTTTTTAATAAGGAGCAAACACCCAAAAAGCCCAAAAAACTTAGCGAAATAGTCTAAATTAATGGGAAAAATGACGGTCAATGACGTGTTTTGATAATTAATACCTACTAAAGACATTTTCAGTATTAACAAATGTTCTTAGCTTGTCCTTGGCGGGTATTAATTATCAAAAAACGTCATGGGCCGTCATTTTTCCTAATTAATGCTTCTTCGAAGTGAGATTTGAGCCCGGTAACTAATGGGGTACTAATATAAACCGTTTTTTCCCTCCTGTAAACAACGTCGTTTTGCACCTGTTAGCCGATATGATCTCCTTTTCGCTTTGGGCCAAAGTTTCGGATTTGCGTCGGACCGGACTATTTGCAACCACAAATTTTCTGAACGTAGCCTATTTATACTATGGTACACACTTGTATATAATATGATACACAGACTACGTTCAGGAAATTTGTAATTGCAAATAGTCCGACCATTTGCGTCCAGGCCCATCAACTAGGCTCTATGCCCATAAAATCCACAAACTTGAGTTTCGGTTGTGTTTGTTTGTCATTTTACTTTAATTTTATTTTTATTTTTTAATTATTATCCTATATCTTTCTCCAATTATTAATTTCATTTCTCCGTCTATCTCTCTCAAATTATTATCTCTCTCCAACTTTTTTTTTTTGATAATCAAAAAAGGATGGGAGGGGCGACCAGCGTAGTAACTCCCCATTGGGCGTGACCATAGGGGCTCCCTACCCGCCAATGGAATGTTCGGTTCAAGCCATAGCTACCGTCCGGAAGAACGGGCCGTCACCACGGCACCACCTGGTGCACAGCGGCGAGAAATTCCCCTCTTCGGTCCACCTACGGGTTCGAAATAAAGCCTATTAGTGGCACCACCGAGTACAAGCACAAATGTGCCTCCCGGAGCTCGAACCGGCGCAGGTGTTAAAGAGAAGTGGTGACTCCCACCAACTGGACTACTACCTAGATGGTTTATCTCTCTCCAATCATTATCCTATTTCTCTCCCCATCTATTATCAAAACTAAACTAAAATGTAAATCAAACAAAAGCTTTCATTCACCTTCAGTTGATCTCCACAGAGACAGAAAGCGGGAAACGAAAACTCAGAAATCCATGGCGGGAACTGATCCACAGAAGCAACTCTTCGCTCTCCTTCGCGACTTCGCTACGGAGAATTCACAAGGAGGTAATACTAGGTCTCTTCCTCATGACGCTTTCCGTTTGGCTGAGTGGAAAAAACCGCAGGAAAATTAGAGAAGGAAACGGCGGATTGGAAAATCATAACTGATCTGTTATTATTTCCATAGCCTCACTTTGAGTTGGATCTGCTTCGTCTCATGCGAAAATTGAATTCTTCCGTAGGTTTTGTTCGTGATTGGCCGTAGGCTATCGCTCATCTGTTTTCATTTGGTTATAACACGGAAAAATACAGGAAAACTAGAGAAGGGAGAATCATAACTGATCCGTAGTTTAGATAAGCCTCACTTGAGTTGGATTAAATTCATCTCAATTTAAATTCAAATCTTCACGTACCTTTTCATCACAAGGAGGTAGTCTCCTTCTAAGTCGCATAATGCGTAGCGTAAGCATGCAAACGTATTTCAAAAACATCAAACCACTAAAATCTGTGAGATCGAGGATTGAAGAGCGAGCTCAGAGGGAGAATTGAGAGCGCAAGCGGAGGGCTCTACCGAAGGATGATTTAACTAAGGTCTCCTCCTTATCGCCATTTCGTTGCATGGAAAACACAGGAAAAATAGAGCAACAGACACGAACTTGATATCATAACTAATCTGTTGTTTTGATAGTTTCACATTGAGTTGGATTTACTTTGCAAGAGTGAGGATTGAGAGTGCGAATACCGAGCGAGGCTTGAGAGCACGAGCGGAGGGCCCTACTGAAGGATTATGCGACTAAGGTCTCCTCATCGCTTTCCGGTTAGTTGTACGGATAACACAGGGAAAATAGAGTAGCAAACACGAATTGATATCATAAGGGATACGTTGTTTCGATAGCATCGCTTGAGTTGGATTCATTTTTGTCTCGCCTGAAATTGAATGTGTGCATGTCCCGAGATACGCAGAGCGCAGAATAGTAGGTCTCAAGAAGCGAATCCAGGAGCTTTGGTCTGAGTTTGAATTGGCCAATGCTGAACTAGAAGACGCCAAGCGTCTCAAAGAAAACATGGAGCAAGAGATTAAAGGATACGAAGTCGAATTGGCCATGAACGAAGCTTCGATTCAAACGCTAGAGGTTTTGTTCTCTTGATTCACATGTTTGATTGCTTGATCGAGCTTTTGATCAGATTTTGTGAAATGAGATTAGGCTTCACATAGTTTCTTCACAATTTTGCTTAGCGATTACTGAATGCGTTCAAATGGCTTCTGTTTAAATTAATTCTTCCAGGCTAGGGTTGCTCTGATTCAGGAGGAGATATCAGTTGCTGGATCTAGTTTGGAGGCACTTAAGGTAATATAGGCCTTAGTTACATTGTCTCTTGCTTTTGTTAAATTGGTTTGTTTGTCACTCTCTAATGGTGTTTTTTTTTTCCTGCTCTGAACCTACCGGCATATGAAACCACAATTGGGTAGAATGAAGAAGGGGCTTTGCGGTACAGATTTCTTGATTCCTTTTGGCTTAATTTAATGATGTGAATTGTCAAAGGATTAAGCATTTAAGTTGTTTGTTATGTTATATATTCTTCAATGAAATTGTGTTCACATTGCAGAGATGACTTCATCGACAAAATGTTCGTGCTCAACGATGATATAAGGTTGGTCTCATGCAATTCAAAAAGGTGGTATCTTACATTTACTGTCCTTTTTCACTTTGACTGCATTAGCTGCACATAAAAAATGACCCGAAACAACACAATTTACTGATAAACTGGATTTGAGAATGTTCTTTGATGAAGGTCAGCCTACAATCATGAAATTTGCTTCCTGCTCGGAAATAAAGAGTTCATGTGCGTTCAAATTCTTCATCTATGGTCAAAGTAATGGTACTAATTACTGAAGGTGAAAAAGCTAACACCATCCATTGATTTGTAAAACTATTTATCAAGCTACCAATTATCACTACATAGGGAATGTATAAGTGAAATTAAGTAGTGACTTGGAGATGGAAAAGAGATCTCTGCATAAACTATGGATCTCCCATGTAAAATCAGAACCATTCATCAGCTTTATAGAGTAAATGGGGACTACGTCCCTTCACTGTTTCTTACTCTTTTGCCTGCATCAGTGAATCTAATGTGGAAGAAGTTCTCCTCAATGGATTTTCTTAGTAGCAAAGGTGACCGCTTGATACTTTGCCTAAAGGAATACCAGACCCCCTGATTCTCCAGCCCCTGAAAAATGGGAGGCCTTTCCACACAAAATATGTGGGAGGTAGGGGGGATTTTATCATCTTCCGAATTGTGTGTTAGTGTTCCATATCTAGTACAGAAGTTTGGAAGTTTACTGTACTAAAAGCTGATAATTTGGATGCTTGCAATAGTCCTGATGTTGAAACAACCCATAACAAAAAATTGCTCGAAGTATTTTGTCATTTTGTGGGGTTTTTCTTTTCCTTGTCTAAAAACTGCCTCTGGTGACAGGTTGACGGTAGTGATTTCTGCAACTGCTATTTTATCTAAGTCCATTTACTTGTTGATGCAGGAAGTTCCAGGAGAAAATGGTTTGTGCTTTTGCTAAAGACAACCCGATTGAGAGTTCAATGAACAATGGTCTATACATTTCCTTAAATTGAGCTTGGTGGAAATGTTTCTCTTCGTAGATGTTTTTGCTGTGTGGTGGTGTATCTAAATTCTGTGTTTTATTTCTAGATGTGGAACTGGAGGTTTATCGGTATATACTGATAAGCTCCCATTTCTTACTGCTTCTGTGTGGATGATTAATGGAGAATCATAAGAATCTAGTGACAATAGCATTAACAATTGGCATTAACTGTATGACTGTTGTGTCTTCTTTTTCTTCTCTCTACCAAATTTATAGTGCAACTCTGGTTAAATAGCATGGCATACATCACTTCAACTTAGGATTTCTTTTCTAATGAAACTCTTACTTTATTCCAAAACTAGGCAAAGACCTATGTGATGCAGAAGATGGTGAAGTTAGCAGAAGAGCCCTTGAGAATCAAATTGCCGAATTAGTTTCTCAAACCAATATTGAGGAACAGGAGTGTCAAGCAGAGCTAAATGCTTGTAATCAGGTGATTAGTTTCTCTGTGCCTTCAAAAAACACATACTCTACTACTTTCTTTTATCTGGATTTCTAGATTTCGAGAAATACATGCCATTCGTTGCTTCCTTTCCTTTGTTGGTATTTCCCTCACAGTTTCTCCTGAAGATAGTCTATACAAATTACAAACTGACCAGTCTGAAACTCGTGCAGGTTCAGGTGGAGCTAATTGATATGGAAAGGAAGGTGTTCTTGATGGAGGCAATTATAAAAGAAAGCATATTGTTGCAGGACTTGACCAGATATCCTTAACTATACTGACAGTATCTATGTAATGTCATTTGATTCTCACACTAAAAGATTTTTCCCTTTGATCAGGGTGCTATAAGTTAGTCCTTTTGACCTTCTAGACAAGAGTTTGGTTAAAAATAACCATCTCGAGAAGAGTAAAAAACATTCCAGGGATACGATTTATCTTTTTCCTCTTAGTTTCAAAAGTTAGTGCATGCTCTCTTCAGTTCTTTTGTAGATGGAGAAAAGGACATTGGCTGTTATTTTTGAATTATTATCCTGGGTTTTTTGTATAGCTTTACCACTCTCTGTAACCCACTGATAGAGTGTCTGTCCTTGACTGGGAATAAGCAGAGTTCAGAGTTGGAAGAGAAAATTGCTTCACTTGGTGAGGAGTTGCAGAAAAGGTGCTTATGTCCGAGTTGTGGTCTAGACAACGCGGAGGCACTGGGGGGGATTCTTCAGGCCAGTGATGGGAGTTATTAAACTGTAAGAAGTTGCCTTTGATCACTGCATCTCTCTATGCTCCACGGTCGTATTGTAAGTGAGGATTTCAGATTCTACCGGTACATTCGACTTCTGTTCATAGTTCATACCGTAGTTGCGGCAATTGTGTCTATACAAAGTGAAGCCTAAAGCTTTGTTTTCTGGTAGAGGTATTTTTGTAAACGAGTACTCTTGATTGCCTGAAGCCTTTTCTCAGAGTCGTAAATCTCTGAGATATATTTTTGGTTAAGCTCATTTCTACTGAAAACTCAAAGTTCTTTTGCTTAAACCTTAAATATTATTACCCTTTCTTCCCGAGTAAAAAAAAAGGGTCTTCGGTGTGATTTCAGGGGTGTGGTGACATTTACTAGCTTGTTCTTCTGGCACAACTATATGCAATTTTACTGTTGTGGAATTTCATGGTATGTTTGAAGCTTGTGGAGGAGGAGAAAAAGAAAGGAAGAGAAAGAATTTGTTTTTTATTTTTTGTTCTAAATTTGGTTCTAAAAAGAGAGACAAAAATGAGGACATTACTTTCTCATGTTTGGTTTAAAGAAATAATAAGGGAAGACAATACTAATATGAAAGGTGAGTAGTAAAGGAGGTGAGGAAGTATCAAGGAAGGAGATTGACTTTTCATTGTGATTTATTTTCTTTTCACTTTATGAAAAAATTATTTTATTTCCTTTTTTCTAAGAACCAAACAAAAAAGAGAGAAATATTTATTTTCCTTTTTCTTTTAGTATTTCCTGAATTTTAAAGAATGTGTTACTCTTTCTCTCCACTAGTGTTTGAATGTTTCTAAAGAGTAATTTTGATATACCTAAGGCGATTCTTCTAAAAAAACCCTCAATGGAGAAAATTCAATTTTAAACACAGCGATAGCATGCTAACGTTGTCACACTATCAACACATAATCACCATTGCCACAATTGCCACAATTGCCACATTGCCGCTATAGTGACGCTGTTGTCCTAATTTCCTTCTCCAGTCAATAAGAACGTTGAGTTTTTGATGATGTCTAAACTAATACGACTTTTAGTTAAATAAGCCCTTGCATATTGATGTAATTTTGAACTACGACATTCAAAGAAAGTCAATGCCTTACTCTTTGTAAGGGCAAGCCATTTTCTCCTCTTCTTTTTTTTTTATGATGCAAAAGGTTTAACAAACGATTTCCCTGGTTATGTCGTTGCTTCTTTTGCTCATCCTTAAGACATAACGTGAGTCTCTTTCATAAGGTCGTCCCATGCAACATAGAGTCGTGTTCTAGAAATTGCTCATGTTTTTCTTAATTCCCAAAAATTGTCCTTGTCCAAAAAATTTATTGGTTCACTTTTCATCATCGTTTTGTGTTGACTATTCTTGAAGAATAATACTTTTTTTTTCGACTGTTAGGGATGTCTGGACTATCTTATGCGCATCTCTACTATTTTCCTCTCCAGTTCAGTTAAAGGCAGACCCTCCACACCGGAACTAGAGGGATTTACTAGAGATTTCTCTCTTATAGCTTGGCTCCAGGAAGTTGCTAAGTTTCGAACTTAAAATGCCTGGATTTACAGCTCATCCATGTTGTCACTTGAGCTAGTCCCTGTTTCGAACTTGTGTTTGAAGAGTAAGGCTCCGTTCCGGAAACCTTCTTAAAAAATAAGTACTTATTTCACCCATTTTTTTTTCGAAAATAAGAACCACCTTCTTATTTTTCCCAAACAAAAAGTTTCTTTCACATTTTCAAACTCAAATATAACATAAATGAAAAAAAATAAAAAAATTTGGTACCGTATTAAAGATCTCAATGAGATCTATCAAACAAGATCCATAATAGTAGGAAAATTATTTGCGTAAACACATAATTTTTGAGCTTGAAGTTACCTTATACAAAAAAAGAAGACTGGAACAGAGGTAATTGGCGCCGGCGGACGGAAATCGTACCGGCGGCTGGCCGGGCTGTCTCCGGCCACCGGACGGCCGATCCGAGCCGTCCAAAAATTCTATAAAAAAAAACCAAGGGGGCATACGCGGGAATCAACGACATCCGAGGTGTGTAGGGTGCTTGATCCGAGCACCCCTTTTCCGTGTACATATGAGACGGCTCGGATCAGCCGTCCTGTGGCCGGAGACGGCCCGGCCGCCGCCGGTACGATTTCTGTCCGCCGGCCCTCATTCCACCTATATAAATTCTTCCAAGCCTTCTTATTTTTCAGGAACACCCCTTCTTATTCAATAAAAAATAAGCTACTTTTGGGTTGTGGAACACAACCTAATACTACTACTTTAACACATGAGCTAGCACACCAAGGCTGTCACACTGGCGACGCCAAGAAAAAAACATAAGGAAAGTGTGGGGTCACATGATCCCATGGTGAAAACAAATGGTATTACTGTTACTCTATGCTACAGTTCTCATTGGCTAAGATCTGACCCCATAAATAAAGTATCAAATCCAACACGGTACGCAAAACACCGGATAATTACAAACACACTGCCTAAGAATTCTTGAATATCTCTTGGACAGTGGGCCCTCAGATCATAGAAGACAACTCCATATATATAAAATAAGGGCAAATTTCACTTACCTCCCCCTGAGGTTTCTGACAATTAGAAACACCTCCCCTCAGGTTTCTAAAATTACACTTACCTCCCCTCTGCTTTAGTTGTCGGCTGCAGATTCCCCCATCCGTTAGTTGACCGTCACTAAGTATGACGGAAATTGCT
>JAOTQK010000002.1:2512784-2523645 GCA_025642025.1 Rhododendron ferrugineum
TTTTTTTTGAATAAAGACGAAAAAATTGACTTATTGGCTTATTTTTGTCTTTATTCAAAAAAATTAAGTTTCGATTGAAATTTTTTACTTTTTAGATTTCTCTCGTCATAAAGATGTAATAATCCCTAAAAAATTGACGCAAAATTAATAAATACAAAAAAAATTTGAATAAAGACAAAAAAAAATAAGTCAACTTATTTAGCGGAACGGGAGTGCCGATTCTGCCGAATCCAACAAGCCATTTAAGGGACAAAAAACCCATTATTTTATCTTCCCAGTCAAATGTATAGACTTTACCCGTCTTATTTGTCAAAGCAGCATTAATAACCAACCCCACCCCCCTCAACAGTTCTAATCCACTCCCCCCAAAAAGCACTTCAATTCAATAATCTCAAAAATCACAACCTGTGAATAATAAATTTCTCTGCAAAACACCTCCACCACCAAAACAAAGTCAATCTCTAGTCCCCCCCTAGTAGTTCCTACCCTCTCCCATCTCCATCCCACAAACCCTAATCCCAGATTCACCTAATCACCTATTATTCCACTTCCTTCTCTTTCTTGTATTTTGATCTGTTTCTACCACCCAAATCTGTAAAACCTCAACCCCAGCTGTACCCAGATCATGACCCACTCTGTTCCATTCCTTTCTCTTGTGTTTTGATCTGTTTCTACCACCCAAATCTGTAAAACCTTGACCCCAGCTGTACCCAGATCATGACCAACTCTGTTCCATCCCTTTCTCTTGTATTTTGATCTGTTTGTCATTTGTATTCCAAATCTGTGAACCTTAGCTGTACCCAGATCATGGGTTGTTTCATACTTGTGCTCAACTCTGTTCTGCTCCTTTCTCTTGCATCTTAGACCTTTTTTGTACTCAAATCTGTGTGCCTTTAAGACCCAAGCTGTACCCAAAACCATGGCGTATTTCAGAGGATCCTCGTCTCTCGTACTCCTTGCGCTCGTGTTTTGTTGCGCTGTTGTTTCTCCGGTGTTCTCCGAAGACGACCTGGCGTGCCTGCAGGGCGTGAAGAAAGCCGTGGCGAATCCGTCGACCCTCAGCTCGTGGACCTTCTCCAACAGCACCGTCGGATTCATTTGCAGCTTCGTGGGTGCAACATGTTGGAACGATCGCGAAAACCGCCTCATCGGCCTTGATCTCGGCGACATGTCCCTCGGCGGCCAGGTCCCCTCGGCCCTGCAGTACTGTTACAGTCTGCAAAACCTCGATCTATCCGGTAACAATCTAACCGGTCCGGTCCCTTCTGCTATTTGTGATTGGTTGCCTTATTTAGTATCCCTAGATTTGTCTAATAATCAGCTCACCGGACCGATCCCTGATGATTTGGCTAACTGTACGTTTCTGAATAAATTGGTATTATCGGATAATATGTTGTCTGGTTTTATACCAAGTCAGTTAGCTAGTTTGGGTCGGCTTAAAACGCTTTCTGTTGCTAATAATGAGCTTTCTGGTACGATCCCGTCGGATCTGAGTTCGTACGATTCGTCCAGTTTTGAGGGGAATAGTGGACTCTGTGGGGTGCCGCTTGGAAAGTGTGGTGGTTTGAGCAAGAAGAGTCTTACGATTATTATTGCTGCGGGGGTGTTTGGTGCAGCAGCATCGTTGTTGTTAGGGTTTGGGATATGGTGGTTTTACTTTACGAGGTCGTCTAGGAGGAGGAAGAGTGGGTATGGGGTTGGGGGAGATGGTGATGGGAGTTGGGCTGATAGGTTGAGAGCTTACAAGCTTGTTCAAGTTTCTTTGTTTCAGAAACCGCTTGTGAAGGTCAAGTTGGCGGATTTGATGGCTGCGACGAACGATTTTAGTGTTGATAACATGATAATTTCGACTAGAACGGGGACAACTTACAAGGCCATTCTTCCTGATGGGTCTGCTCTTGCAATTAAGCGGCTTAATACTTGTAAGCTAAGCGAGAAGCAGTTTCGGATGGAGATGAATAGGTTAGGACAGCTTAGGCATCCAAACTTGGTGCCCTTGTTGGGATTTTGTGTGGTGGAAGAGGAGAAGCTTTTGGTTTATAAGCACATGTCGAGCGGGACTTTGTATTCGATGTTGAATGGGAATCCAAGTGAATTGGATTGGACGACTCGGTTTAGGATTGGTTTTGGTGCTGCTAGAGGGCTTGCTTGGCTTCACCATGGTTGCCAACCGCCTATCTTGCACCAGAATATAAGCTCTAATGTGATTCTCCTTGACGAGGACTTTGATGCTAGGATAATAGACTTTGGGTTGGCTAGGCTCATGACGTCGGATGAAAAGAACGAGAGTAGTTTTGTCAATGGAGATTTGGGAGAATTTGGTTACATAGCTCCAGAGTATTCAAGCACAATGGTTGCTTCATTGAAAGGGGATGTTTATGGCTTTGGGGTTGTGCTTTTGGAGTTAGCTACTGGGCTGAAACCTCTAGATGTCAGCAATGCAGATGAAGGATTCAAAGGTAATTTGGTGGATTGGGTAAGTCAGCTTTCTAGCTCTGGTCGAATGAAAGATGCCATTGACAAGAGTCTTTGTGGAAGAGGCAACGAGGAGGAAATTGTGCAGTTTCTGAAAATTGCGAATCAATGTGTGATTTCTCGGCCTAAGGATAGGTGGTCAATGTTCCAAGTTTACGAATCATTGAAGAGCATTGCAGAGGAACATGGATTCTCAGAACAATATGATGAATTTCCACTACTTTTTGGCAGGCAAGATACCAATAATTTGATGTGATTTTGGAGCAGAGGATTGGAGAAGCTCTGACATGGTTTATGTGCTCCGTCTTCTCATAGACCAATTCACTCATCTTGTGGAAACTCCACAGATGCACTTCATGTAAATTGGTATGGTCTTCATTTTTTAATGTTGTTTTATGCAACTTGTTCACATTTTATCAGATACGTATGTGTGATAGAATAAGCTCCTCAACTGTAGGTTCTTGTAATTTATGAGATCGTAGACCTTTATTATCTTGTTTCATTTGCTTTTAGTACTTTCCTGTTGTTGTATGTCTTAACTGATTCTTGCTTGGTCTTGTATTCACTGACCATTTTGACCATTCACAGCAGCTTGTCATGCATTAGTTTTCCTGCATGGCATACTACAGGCTGCCAGAAAGTTTACTTGTTAATTTGTTTTGCTTGGCTGAGGAGTGACAAGCATGGTGTCACATCAAAGTTGTACTAAGATTTAAGAATAAGGAAATGATGTAGGCTTGAACTGAAAACTGGGGCTTACGAAAAGATCCTTCAAAAGACAACGTGAATCATTCGAAGAGACTAGGAAATATAAAGAAAGTAGCAGCATTCCAACATTCAGAAGATTCAGTTTTTAGGGTGTATGTCCAAAATACCACGTACAACTAGGGTGTGCATTTGAAAAGTTAGAATGATCTCTTATGTCAACCCTAACTTCTAATGTCTAGTTAACACTTGGTTCCTTGGGTATATTTATCGTGAATGATTGATTATTATGCAACATTTTATCTTGCATTGAACCCTGTTATCTTCAGTTCTAACTGTTTGCAATGTGCCAGCAGTGGAATTCATCTGGCCAATTTCTTGGTTTTATGTGGGATACTTTAGAAGTTAGACGTGTTGTTACATTTGAAGTAGCTCAAATGAAAACTGTGATATCAGCTTATGTCGAGGGTACTAGAATCTATTCCACCGCATTTGATTATTGAAGAAAATTTTGCTATTTATTTTTCTGTTGGTTGAGCTTTTGGTGTAGGATTATGACCCCTGGCTGTGGATATGTTTCTTAAGTGTGGATATGTTACTGCTTAAGAATTCTAACGGTAGTGAAGTTGAGGTTGTTTTGATCAGTAAGGTGGAGGCGTTTGCTTTTTTCTGGGGATGATGATCCATGTTTGTTTAGGACAGAGTAAAAACGTTCAACATGACCAAAATCAGTTGAATTAGGCCATTCGAGGATTCTTCGCGCTTAATGCATCCATTTGATGTCATCTAGAGAAACTTCCCAGTATCTATGACATTCTGCTTTAATGCATCAATTCTGGTGGTTTTTACCCGATGAGAGCAACATAATTGAGTTTAAGATATGCATCTCCTGCACAGAATACGTTAAACATCTTTAGTAGGTTGTCGTCTTACGTCTTAAAATTTAGGGCTTAAAGCATCTGCATGGTTGTTGTCTTCCCATTTCTATTTCTCTTTTTCCTAGGTGATTTAGGGTTTATAGTTGAAACAACGGTTACCGACTGGTTGGTGGGTTTGCTCCCCCACGCAATTGATCAGGGTTCGATTCTTAGGCTCTATACTGTTGTTGGGAATTTTGGGTGAGAATGGATTCTTAGGAAAAGTGAAGTGAGGTGAAGTAAAAGAAAATGAAATTTATTTTCCTGTGTGTATTCTCTTGACAAAAATCTCATAGGCAAAACTAAAATTCCTTATTTTTGGCAAGACCTATTTTGCAGGAAAGTGTTTTCCGGTGGGAAAGTTAAAACTGTGTGTCGTACAATTTTCTTAGTGACCTGAAATGTAGAAAGTTATGGGAAAGTTGGTTTTCCATCATTTATGTGCAACTGAACGGGGCATTAGGATTAGGCCGCAATGAAGTAATTTCTTGTGAAACCCAAGTCCCGGTGTGAAAGGCCTACCTTTGACCGAAACAGGGAGAGGAATAGTCAAGGTGCGCGCAAGTTGGTCTGGACACCTGACTGTCGAACCCAAAAAACCCCCGAGAAAGAGACTCTTCTGATAACCGGGGTGACGTGGTCAATTGAAATGATGGACTTTGAACCGTAGAAGTTTTTCCAAGTCGCCAAACTAGACCTTAATGGCCATCAGTTGACTGCAACAAAATGGCATGAGTTGTTTTAGCATCATGGAACCTGTTAGCATCATGGAACTTTCAAGGGCAAATGCTCCGTGTACTAACGTTAGTTTTCGCTTTTGTTTTTTTTCCAGAGTTTGTTTCATATTGGTTAATTATAACCTCTAAAATTAGTGTATGAACTTGGGCAATGTCTCCACGTTATATTCATGATCAATTGTTGTTGAGTGGGGTGTTTTAACATGGTACCATAGGTAGCTTTTCATAGTGTTTTGGCCAAAGACTCTTTTGATTGCTCACTTAGTTGTTCCATAGATGCACTTTGTATTTCAAAGTGATACCCATGTAATGAATCTTTTTTATTTACCGCGCATCTGAGCCAATGATTGCTCATGCACGGAGTGTGATTGTATGTGCACGGAATGATAGAGTTCGTCTTATATTGGTTAATTTAACTTTTAAAACTAGTATGTGAGATAGACCGACCTCTCTACTTTAGATTAATTGATTCTACGAATTGGGCTTTAGTAGAGATCAAGCCTTTTTTTTTTTTTTTTTGGTTTAGGTAAGGGTGGGGAGTAGAAGAGTTTTAGAGATCAAACATTTGTTCTTGCCTTCTGGTCCCAGTTGCGCGTAGAATCAAATCAGATCTGGTCTTTGTTCTTCCTTTTGAATCCCAGTAATCAGTAAGAAGACAATCCAAATCACATCAATTCTAAAAAGCGTAGAGACTTTGGGACACGCGGAAAGTGTAAAGAAGCTTTGTGCCATTTTCTTTCAGGACCCGACTCCTCTGCAATCCGGGCTTAGATAGCAGGAAGCAGTTGCATCTCGACGGTCTATTTTGAGTGTCAATGGTCTGGGTTTGTGATGAATATATACCGATTAGATACGTTTCCCTTGCATATAAGAATCTGTCAGCAAATTTGTAACCACTAAAAATACATTTGGGTGATTCCGATTGCATGGACTGCTATCTGCAATTCAAAAAAAAAGACTCTGGAGAAGCCAGATTCTTTTTAGCATGCTTGCATTTGTAGGGATTTTGCATTGACAGTGTAAAGGGGGGGTTTAAAAGCCATAAAAGCTAGAGATCTGTCTTCTTTGAAACATCCAACGGTAGGTGCCCACTTCTCCTTAGCATTCATGTCCAACACTTTTGCCCTAAAATTGTGCCCTTGTGCCTTGATAAGAGCTCCAGTTGGACCAGTTCTTTTGTTTGTTTTTTGTTCGACGGTAAGAGTGTTCGGATCAACTTATGCATACCTCAACTATTCCCCTCCCTGTTTTGGTCAAAGACAGGGCATCCATGACGTCAAGACTAAGGCATCACAAGAGATTCTCAAATGCAGCCCGGCTTCAAAAGGTTGCTAAGTTTCGAACACGTTTGGATTTCCAGCTCACCATGTTGCCACTTGATTTCCCTTGGGGTTCAATTCTTCGCAATTGTAAGAAAGTAGCAAGTGATATAAATTGTACCTTTTTTTTTAATCACCATATAAGTTGTATTTGGAGGGTTTTTGGCGAGCTCTTGTCAAATTCTGAAGGTGGCAGCCCAAATAGATCACCATAATAGAGCTCTGAACAGCAACTCCAACGGGTGAAGTGTAAGAAATCATGAAGTGTATGATATTACTAATTTCAAACGGTTAATTTAACGGACTCTATAAGATTACATATTCCTGCATTATTGGTTCCGTCAAACAAATGGACCCTTGAGGTCTTTTCTTCTACTCGATAGCATCACATTGCGTAACTCGAGTTTTAAATCTCGATAACAATTACGGATATCCACAAAACGGGTCCTCAAACAAGTGTGATTTCTAAGATCGTAAAACAAATGAAAGTTACTAGAACCCAACGTGTATAAAGCTCGTTTGGAATAGCTTTTCTGGTTCCTAGTTTTTGTAATTGTGGGAAAAAAACGAGTTACTTCACTTATTCTATGAGCCGGATAAAAGAGCAAGTTACTTTAGCTCTGTAACGTAATAGAGCAGGTGAAAATCCTCTATTCCACCAGCAGAGCTGCAATGCTAGTAACACGTCTATTTATGCATCCATTTCTACATAGGACTATAGGAGTAATTTCTTAAAATTGTTGTGGGGGCCAAAATCCCTTCGGCCCTATTTGGTTTGGATTTTGAGGGAGGTTTTTTAGAGTAATAAGTGTGGAGAGAGAGAGAGAGAGAGAGAGAGAGAGAGAGAGAGAGAGAAAATTTATTGGAGACCCTGTCCAGAGGGGTTTTGAGACCCCAAAACGAACAAGGTCTTCAAGATTGAGAAGTTAAACCGTGAATAAGTTCGAAAGATATAGTCCTAAAATCAATCTAATTTTGAGTAAAAAGATTGGACGGGTGGAGCAAAGTAAATACCTTACGGTGCCACCCTTTTTAACCATGAAAAACTGCACGAGATTGGAATCTGTCTCTCATGCAACAAGAAAAGGCCTGTAAATTTCAATATGAGTGTTACTTTAGACCAAGTCTTTACTATACTTGAAACCGTCAAAAATCAAACAAAGAGAAAGTGAAAAAGGAAACCCAAAGCAAAAAAACAGAGTTACTTTGATATTCACTTTGGACAGGCATCTAAAAGCCAATTATCTTTGTTGACTGTCATTGAGATTAGGAGATTTCTTGTTAGTATGAAATTAGAAGATTTCTTATTGGTTCGAAGAAATGACATTATAAACGTATATTGGTCGTGTTCAAAACTACTAGAAAGTGAACGAAGAAATTGACTCTATTGATTTTCATTTAATAAATGGTCGAAGAAAGCCAATTATCAAACATCTTTTTCGACTTAAAAGTATTTTTCAATGGATCAGTTATTTACATATAGTTGTGTTCGTTAATTGACATCTATTTGGATGAACAATTGTGACCCTTCCTTTTATGACTATCCGAATTAGTCACATTACGTCTATGTTTGTGCACGCTGCACGCGTGGCTTCATATGGTACGTTGTGGAGTTTTTGGATTGAGTTTTGGCGTGTATTCATTTGAGTCTTGAGTCTTCATGCGAAATGATACAAAACATAATTTGGTTCGTTAGGTGCGTTGATTGCAGTGTTGTTTTCGATGGAATTTCAATCACTGTATTCCGAAAGAGACTGTCCAACAATTCCGTAAGCGCCCTATTGCAAGGATGCATATGCATACAGTGTCAAACACTATCCTCGATCATTTTTTTTTATGCAGTTTTAAAGTTATATCCATGGCAATAAAATTTTGATTTTATCGATTTATTTTCACGGTTAAGCAAAAAGTAAGCATATTTTCTGACATTCCTGTCTCAACAGATCGTAAAAAGCTGTAGTACAAAAACTTCATGTAATTTGGACTCTAGGCCCTAATTTTTGAATTGGTGGAGCCTATTGTGCACAACATGCGTGTTGTGCATAATTCAAGCCATTGGATCGTTCGTCTGATGACTCGGATCTCATCTTGGCAATAAATAGCTCTCGGTCGTCCATTACCAAGATGAGATCCGAGCTGCACACTACACACCCAGGTAATTTGAGATTATCAAAGCCCAATCCAAGGCAAAAAAAAAAAAAAACACTTTGGAAACAGCACCTTTAATTGATGGAATTGCTTTAATATGGGGGAACACAAGGCCACTCACAATAAAAGAAAGCAAATCAATAGAAAACTAAAAGGCGGATAAAAAAAAAATAGTAGAAAACTAAAAGCAATTTCTCATTAACACACATGTATGGAGACTAGCTAGCACATTTTCTTGGGTTGTGTTCCATATTTCTCCCTGCATCTTGCTTTCCTTTCCTTTCCTTTTCCATACAGGGAAAAAAAACTCTTGAATCCATGAATCTTTCTTTCTCAATCTTTGAACAGGGGACAAGCAAATACGCAGCGAAAGTTTAGGCTTTACCAGGGTTCTTGTACACGAAATTCATGCACAAGAGAAGAGAAGCTTCAACGAAACTGATTCCGTAAATTCCTCTGGTTTTCGCTTCTCTGCAATTCATGAAGCGTGCGCTGCAACTGAAGTATTAAACACCAAGTCCATCCATCGAAGCAGAGTGACAATTACTACCTACAGGATAAATTCCGGAAGTACCTAGTCCACTAGAGGTCTAAACTTACTCATTCTCACTCAAATGACTGGCCATAAGTCTTCTGTACAAAGTTCTGAAGCCTCTATCTTCGTGGAGCTTAAACTCGACCAGGGGGTGTTCTATTCTTCCCTGCTCCCCTGCACAAAATCTATTACTGTGAGACTGTACATGTGTGTGTGCACGCGCGCGCACGTGCGTGTGCGTGTGAGAGAGAGATCAGTACTTGCATTTCATGAAATGGAACCACTTGTAAAATTCATCATGTGTCTTCCAATCTTTATTTCGAGTTTAAAGGGACAATAGTTTTTCACAAATACTTGATTAAGTCATACGCGTGGAGATACAATCAAAACACCCAATTTAGAAAGTGTTCCTATTTGGGTACTACACAGTGTCATGCAGAGCCTAAACCAAAACTACGTTTAGCAACAAGCTGTTTACTGAAGCTTTAAGGGGAAGAAAATTCCTCGCAGAAGAGGTTGCGAACATCTGAAAACATGTTGTTTTCATTTCAATTTTGAAACAAAGGAGCTGTACCCATAACCTAGCCTGTAAATAAAGTGGTCCACCCTTCCCCAAATGTCTTCAGTTTTTTGTCTCATCATGAAAATAAGAGAAACTAAAGAAGCTTTCTTTAAAAAGTAGGTTACAAATGTTTTTATTTTATTTTATTATTATTTTTGAACGGCGAAAAAGATTTATTAGTCTTTGGAAACAAATTATAAAGATTAAAGGAACCCTAGGCACAAGGCATCAAGTCGGAGAAGAGCAAACCCACAATAGGCAACAAACAACTCCAACGCTAAGACCCGAAGGGAGAGAATAACCATCCCCAAAGCTGGCAAGAAGCCAATAAAGACAAAAACAACACCACTCCCAAAGAGACACCTGACACCTAAGATTCAAAACAACACCATAAGACACACCTAAAACTTCAAAACAACACCCAAGAGACACCTCCCTAAACTAACACCTCAAAATAGAACAAAATTAATCTGAAGCCAACATGGCTCAATAATTCTCCTCATCAACTTCCACCATTTGCGCAATACTTTTTCAGTATTTTCCGTCTCTGTTTTCTATCAATCACATCCTCCTCCTTACCATCATTGCCAATACCTAGAGTCTTCTGTGAGTAGGTGACAAATGTACTACTCATAATCCTTCTTTTAATCATTCAAACATCAAGAGAATAGTGAAAACATATCCTTTTAACGAACCAAGTACTTTACTAGAGGTAAAGAATCAATAAGGGGTAATGGAAATAAAGATCGAAATTCCTTCCTGTCTGGCCTTCATGCATACATTTGCTATGTCGATATCCAAAATATCTAATTTCAAAAAATCCCAAAAGCGAAGTTCAAAAAACAAATATCCCGTAGATTGTCATGAATGTAAGTTAAAAATTGGTCACGTTCAAGTCTTAACAATGCAATACTCATTCCATACTCCAACTGGTTTGAGTACTAGTCATAAAAACTGGGAAAAAATATTAACCACATTCAAATATACACATGCATGAGTGTTTGTGTGATATGCATCGTGTTTTATGCATAAAGATACGTAATATGCACCTGTTGTGAATAGGATTAGGCCCATTAGGTACTCTTCTCTTGCTCACATAATATGGATCACAATCGAACTGAACTCCATGTCTCTTTGTTCCTATCAACTTCAGGAGCTCAGATGATTTTGTGGTTATTGTAGTTTTCTTTATCACGCGTTGGGCTAGAACACCAACAAATAAGAACCAGATAAAAGCCATGAAAAGAACAGCTCCTAATGAAGCCCTCAATACCCTGCCTCTGCCACCCATACTTCTCTCCCCTCGTTTCCCCCTAATTTCTCTCTCCAAAGCAGGAGGGCGGATTTTTTACAGCCGTGTTTGAAGATGAAGTGAAAGCAATCATTTTGATGTAGGAATGACGATAATGCCCAAAGACCCCTCTGATTACAAGTAACGAGAAAGATGAAAGTAAAGAGAGGAG
>JAOTQK010000002.1:2540631-2551457 GCA_025642025.1 Rhododendron ferrugineum
TTGACGTAAATTAATCAGTTTATGTTTCAACCCACTTCATTTATGTCTATCAACATGAAGCCAATGTTGCTTTTGGTCACAGGGATAAAAAGAAAGATTCTGCTTCAAACCATGCTGCATTTTATCCTCTTGGTGTAGATGTGTTTTTGTCTCCGCGTAAAATTGATCATATTGCTCGTTTCGTGGAACTTCCAGCCTTGAATTCTTCTGGAGAAGTCCCTGCTATTCTTGTCGTTAATCTTCAGGTAATGTACCTCGCATATTTGGGTGAAATTGATGACATATATTACTTGGCGATCGAGTTGGTCAATATCTTTGATGTCCAAGTATTATATCCGTTAAATGTATCCAGCTTGAATTTGTCAAGCTCTCTCAATATATTGTGGCAAGGTGCTGCATCGCCTGCATACTAGTTTTGTATTCTTGATGTCTATCACCCAAAGAATTTCTAGTGTGTCCAGGGACTTTTAGTCCATCAGGATAGGGAAAATCTTTATTAGCAGTTCATGAAGTTGGCCTGCAGAAAAACAATTGACAAATGTACAGTAGTTATTTTTCGGTTTTCTCTGATGACTCTTTTTCTCTCCCTTCTGCCCACTTTCTGTCTCAGATTCCGCTGTATCCTGCCAAAATCTTTCCAAATGAATATGACGGAGAAGGAATGAGTTACGTTTTGTACTTCAAGCTATCCGACAATTATTCGAAACTTCCACTCAATTTCCAAGAACAAATCAGGGTAAGATGGTTTTTGCACTTGCAGGTTTACAATGTATGGCAAGTGATAACTTATACACAAGGGATAACTTGTACATACAGACTAATCCCTTCTTAATCCTCCATAAGTTTTTAATTTGTTACAAATTCCTGATTAGTCCGTGGAAATATCCATGCTTCTCTCTACGACAGAGGTTGATTGATGACGAAGTAGAGAAGGTCAGAGGTTTTCCGTTAGATACAACTGCACCCTTCAGGGAAAGGTTGAAGATCTTGGGTCGAGTGGTAAACATGGAAGATCTTCATCTAAGTGCAGCTGAGAGGAAGCTTATGACTGCTTACAATGAAAAGCCTGTTCTCTCACGTCCTCAACATGAATTTTACCTGGTAAATTTGTCTATTTTAAACAGATTCAGTTCCTGTTATGTTCTATTCTAGTATAATTGCATCTCATTTATCTATATGATTTACCTTATCTTTCCTGATAGTTCAATCCCTCCTGGACATGAATCCTACATTTTGTAAAACTTTTACCAACTGTAAAGGAGAGTTTTCTTAAAAAGATATATGGAAGTGCATATCCTACGTTTTTTGGACTGTTCATCTATTAAATTTTTGTTGGTAAGTACTCCTGTGATCGTCTCATAGGGAGTAAAAGCTTGTTTTGTTGAAAATTTTGAACTACTATTGCTAACTATGTATTTCTCTCTGATTAATCTTAAAGGGGCAGAACTACTTCGAGATTGATTTGGATATGCACAGATTCGGTTATATCCCTAGGAAGGGTTTTGAAACATTTCAAGAGAGATTGAAGAATTGCATCTTGGATTTTGGCCTGACTATACAGGTACTTGTCTTCAACGAGTTTATTGTCAGTGCTAGTTTTATTACTACTACATTTTATCCACATCTGATATCATTTTCGCATTACTTTTATGAATTGAAACAGGGAAACAAACCAGAAGACTTGCCGGAGAATGTGCTATGCTGTATGAGATTGAAGGAGATTTACTACTCTAATTACCACCAACTGGGGTTTTGAATCAAGGGCTTTCGTACCCAGCTTGGGTTTTCACTGAAAAGCCAAAGATTCCCGCAGATGAGAACTAATCAAGACTCAAGAGGCGTTGTTTGAGTTGTTTCGTGGGTTATTTATTGTTCCTGTTTTTAGAGGTCTTTGAATAATCTTGCAGTCTCTTGAATTGACTTTGAGCATCAGTATTTATCTGTAAATGATTGCTTACATGAGTGTACAGTTCAAAACCTGATCGATATGAAATAAAAAGCAAGCATTTTCACGATGTTTATCACATTCACATCGGAATGCCGAGTGGTATTAATTACTATCTTAAGTGCAAAATACCCATGAAATTGCAGGAAATGAGAGCAAACAATGAGATCCAAATTATATAGCTGAAAAACTGCAAAATACCCTTTAAGAGATCTAAACAGGCTGAACCCATGACAACTCTTTTCTTCCATCGCTCATTGTGGTCTAGTGCAAGCTCGATCGACATAAACATAAAATTAACTGCTAGTTCTGGTTTAGCTAAAAAGTGAGAACTTAAGGACTCAGTAATTGAAATACTCATTCATGAACTCAGGGAATTCCATCTGCATCTCACTATCTCTATCCAGAATGGCCTCGACAAATGAACTTGCAGAAGATGAAGCAGCTTCGGACAAGTGCTTTTTCTGACCTCCATTGGACATTGCTCCACATGCTTTCTCTTGTCCAACTTCATTCAACTGGGGAGAAAAGGCTGAAGAAAATTTCTCTGTATCCGTGGACTGAATAGGGTCGCCGACAAGAAACTCAGTACTCCAATGAGGAGAAGGCGGTGTGATCACTGGAGCCTGAGCTTGTGGGCAGGGAAAGGATTGTGGGGACCTCAGTTGTGGGAAACTACAGGAGCCTGATGATGATGAAGCTGAAGACGAAATTTCTGTGTAGAAATACGGTTGGTTTGGAAAAGACTCGTCTTGGAATTGCTGTGGAAATGGTTTACTGATTGAACTTTCCATTGGAAGGAAAGTCAGTCCAGAGACTGAAACTTGCATGTTGTTAGTGGACGGAATCGGGTTTCTGGTGTTTGGGAGGCTGCTGATTTTTCCGTAGTCGGAAAGGATCTGAGAGAAGGGCTTATGGGTTACCGGATCTATCCCCATTTTGGAAAGCTTCTTCTTCAGCTTGGTGTTCCAATGGTTTTTCACATCATTGTCTGTCCTTCCGGGTAGTTGTTTTGCTATCAAAGACCACCTATAATCATTTTCGGTTATATCATCAGTAGTACCATCTTTGTAGATGAAATTTTCACTTCATACGGTTCTTTCTTACGAGTATAAATTTCAAACAAAAGAGCGCAACCCAGTGCATGAGACTCTTCCTCAGACCATTAAAGGGTTGTTCTCCTTTAAAAGCTGGCTTTTTTTTTTTTTTTTTCTTTCTAGCAGAGAGAGAGAGAGAGAGAGTAGATCAGTCCACCTGCTGCCAATAGCCTGATGAAAGTCAAGAATAAGCTGTTCTTCCTCAGGGGTGAAATTGTCATGCTTGAGGTCCGGCCTCAGGTAATTCGTCCACCTAAGCCTACAGCTCTTACCACATCTATTGAGTCCTGTCCACAAACTCGTCCAACAATAACAAATTATGCACAAAGTCTACAACTATATTTCAAAAAGTATCTTTGAACATCACACTTTTGAAAAACGAAAAAACACTAGTCATTATTCGGAAACATCTTTAAGTTTTTGCGACGACTTTTGTATAAAAAAAAAAAAGGCGGGTTGTTTTCAAAAGCTTAAATGAGTTCGGGAAATTGTTCATCAAACACGTTTTTACGAAAATCAAGAACAGAAGACGAAAATGATACCAAACATGCTAGAACTTAGATACCTGCTTTTTGGGGAACCAAAGTCCAGTTGCCAACTCCATTGTTGCCTACGTATGCAAGTATCTTTGCATCTTCCTCCGGTGTCCAAAGCCCCCTCTTCACATTTGATTTATCACAACAAGGAGGCCTCCCCATCGTGTATTTGATTACACACAACACTACGTTGAGAGAGAGAGAGAGAGAGAGAGAGAGAGAGAGTTGATGTAATGGTGGTGATGCTATATATGCTCTGTAGCCTAGCAAAGTACAGTCTGGGAAGGAGGAAACATTTAACAAGAGAGGAGGCAAGAAATGCATGTAATTTTGGAGGGCTCCCATTTTAACCACAATTGCATGATATTTTATCATCAAATCACACAATGGTTTAGCATGACATCAAAAAGAAAGCACGCAAATCTCTCTCTCTCTCTCTCATCATGCACTTGGCTCCAAGGGCATTACATAATCCAGGTACAAATTGGGTGACTGCAATATTTTTGTTAAAACTTAAATTTAACTAACTGCCTTTTTTGATGCACTGGCGCCATCATGTGTGGAAGCAAAACAGTTTCTATAAGCATGCCAAGGAATATTCACAACTGTCATGATCTTAACTGAAAAATCAGCTCAGAGTGACGCATCTCTTCTAGAGCCCTTTACCATTTTATTTGGCACCATTTTCATCAAGGAAAAACAAGGATTCGTGCATGAAGATGAGGCAACAAAAAGCGAAAAATACATTTCGCCTCGTTTCGTAGCCTTTTTTGGGATTCTATCGCAGAAATGCATCTATTTTACCATTTCTGGGATCAGAACATCGTCTGTCCTAAATTAGCGTTGGCGTATATTCTTGCTACGGTAAGAGAAGCCGGTCACCTGTTCCTATGTTTTTTCTTTTTTCCCCCTCCAAATTTGACAGCAACAAATCTATAAATTTGTACAACCATAACTTAAACAAATAGCGAGGAGTCAATATTTCACTGCTCACCATCAGAGAGAATAGAAAAAAAGAAAGTTCAACAAAAAAATGAGAAAGAGATCAGATAACAGCCATATGCTTCACCATAAGATCAATAAATGTGCAAGATGCCAGCAGCTACAAAAGTTCCAACAAGTATGATTTCGATTCTCCTTGCGGCATTCTTCCTCCTTATTTTGATTCCTTTAGTTTCTAAGAATAGTTCAATGCTATTATATACAACAACAGGGGCCTGTTTGGTAGCCCTTGCTCATTTGTTTATTTTGTGCCTCACTCAAGACGAAAAATAAGAGAAGATAAGCTAATAAGCAAGATTGCCAAACGAGCCCTTAATCTAGACAACTCCTCATCTTGTAAGACAAAATCAAGATGCAAAACACCCGAAGAGGAAGCCTAGGACGAGGATGAGCAAGCCTTGCAGCTTTTCCTACAAAATCCACCCACATCTTCGGAGCCAACCATATATTTAGGATTCCTTTCACATTCCCCAGCGGCAGCCCACTTTGCACAGTTCTCATTCTCATCACTGCAGTCTCCATTTGCTTTCTTTCCCGCTTTCTCAAAAGACCGTACGTGAATCCACTTGGTCGCTGACCACTTCTCACCCTCTATCACGGGGCAGCTCCCGTGCAAACTCAATGGGTCAGTGGTTGTGTTGGGATGAAGACTAAAGAACAGCAAAGCATCCCCCTTGTTGGGTTTCACTGCAAGAAAAGGAATACCAGTATGTTATCCTGATTGAATAAGTAGCAAAATCTAACTCACTTTACTGGAACCATTGATCTATCAACACCCGACTCTTATCTTTGTTTTGATTATGTTTTGTTATTTGCCTATGGACTCTTAACCCAACAAAGGCAACATAAAATTATACAAAATTAACATGGTTCTGCACTAGGGTTATACTACAAATTTTTTTTTTGATCGGCAAAAAAATTTATTAATCTCTGCAATATTACAAAGATTAAAAGGACAAGGACAAAAAGTAAATTAAAATTACTTAGTCTCTACACTTCCCGAGACCCAAACGCTGGTCCGAGACCAAATAGAATCATCGAAATGGGTAAAATGAAAGAGCATTGGATCACTTTATCAACATTCTAGGTCTTGAAAAGCTGATATGTTAGACAATGTTACCAGGCACCTTCATTCAAGTCGTTCTCTTATTCAAGTCATATCACCAAACCCGTCACACAAACCCTCAACTCATTTTGGTCAGATGAACACAAACTATTTTGAAGGCAGTTCGCCCAAATGAAAAACAAGGCGAGGGGAACGATTAGATTCTAACAATTAATGTAAAAAAGCAACTATACCTGAGTAGCCATTTTTAGCAGAGTCAGACCAATCATCGTCCTTTGGTTGAGTAACTTTAGCCTGTAGAGAGTTAACAGCTAGTAGTTGGCTTCTACAGATCAGAGGAAAAACAGAAGCAAGAGAGACATGAAAGAGCATGGATATACCTCAGAATCAGGAAAGACAGTTTCTCCGCCCCTCTTAACATCAGACAAATACATGAGAACAGTGGCTACCCGGTGCCCACCAAGTTCTTGGTTGATCTTGTCATAAAAATAGTCGAAATGGGGCTCATACTTTTGACCATGCTCGTAATGGAGTATTTGAATGGACTCCCCATTATCTGATCATAACATCAGGTTAAGGTGAATTATGAGAACTCTTTTCCTATATGGTGAGATATGAAGTCCATTGAGTCATTGACACAAAGCATGGTTAAGAAAATTGAATTTACCTTCGGGAAGGAAGGTCCAAGCGGCAATCCTAGCCTCAACACCGGCAACTATATCATCCTTGAGATGTGAAACAAGGAACAGAAAATGAGCTTCGCATTTTGAATTTTAGATTATTTAAAGTGAACCATAATATTTTTGCAGCCAAAATAGACAAAGATGCTTTATCATACACCTCTCAGCCAATGAACAGTCGGTACACATATATGTCGAGGAAGTTTAAAGATGTCACAAGATAGCAATCGATGCACGTATATGTTGAGGAGGTTAAAGATGTCAGAGGTTACAGTTCTTACTCAATCCAAAATATCAATGCATTTGTTGTTGAGCTGTGAAAACTGATCCAGAGGTCGCTGAAAATCCTGCCCAGGCAGCCTGTGCCTGGAGTGAGTGAGCAGGCTGTGGTCTTTGAAGTTTTCGCCCGGGCGGAGACCCAGAAGTTTTCGCCCGGGCGGAAACCCATTTTCGCCGGGGCGGAACCCATTCCCGCCCATGCCTTCAGGTGCAAGAAAAAACGAGTGTTTCAGTGTTTTTTAGGGTTTTCTCATGTATTAGTTTGCTTGGACTATAAAAGCAAAGCTAGGGCAGCCCCAATATGTAACTTGTTCATCATAGTGAAACCCCCAACATCCCGTGGAGTACGATTAGGCAAATTGCTTAAGTCGGAACCACATATGTCGCGTGTCTTGCTTTTTCGATTGCTTGTGTGTTTGTTCTCTTGCCCTAACATTCGTGCACACAACAATTGAAAACTGGAGAAGTTTTATCCAAGTCACAATTTAGGGTTGTTTCATTTTGTACAGTTTTAAGGCAGAGTAGTACTTCCTGTCCGCCTATTCGAAACATTGCAAGATTGTAGTTTTAGCGGCGCCCATTAGTTAACATATGCTTTGATGGAAGTGAAATAGCTTTGCCTCTCATTGTAGCTTTTCGTAAGATATGAGACAATTTTGCTTCGAAACAGACTTCTACCGAATCCAACAAACATTGTTCTTGCTACCCTCTACTACTGACATCAAACTCAAAACTACGATGCCTTGTGACAAAAAAAAAGATAACAACAGATGTTTACACTCGGTCAAACCAAACAATACTAAATATAGAAAAGACACATGATCCTATATCGTGTATACTAGGATCAACAAAAATCAAGACTTCCATCTTTTTTCAGTAGAGTGAACAATAAGGCTACATGGTGTTCATTCATCCAACACAATCGATAACCATGTAAATGAACACGCCTAATATTAGCCTAATAGGTATGAGATTTTTTATTCAACCACTGAACTTTTCAAACCTATAACACTAATAAGAGATCAAATTATGAAACTCAAGTAACAATGTATCGAGACACAAAATCATATATGGGCTAATGGATAATTCAAATTGGACAAAGAAGTTCCCCTGACCTGGGCCTTAATAAGAAACATGCCAGAGCTCGTCCGAACTTCACTTTCTATGCTCTTGCCTGAATTATTGTCAGCCACCATGGATTTCTCTAGCTTATCCTTAGCCTACTCAAGCGAACAAAGCCAAGTCATATACCCAATTAGAAGATGCATAACTTTTCAGGAGTCATTGAAGGAGGAGTTTTCCCTTGACAATCCATTTGGTAACCAAGAAAAAGAGGGGAGAGGGAAAAAGTTGAATATTTTCCTTGATGATTTGATCATAAATATCTGGCAAAAAGGGATGGTCTATTTCTACAAACACCTTCGTGTTTTTTTCCTTCTGGCGACAAGGGAGATTCATTGACAGAGCACAACAAACAAGCATCAAGGTGCTTAGCAAAAAACAAACAAACAAGCGTCAAGGAAGGCAAACCCTCCTTTTACAAGAGACTAAAGACTAGTATAACAAAAGTAATAAACACCTTTGTTTGTCCACGTTTCTTTCATGAAATTGTGACAAAATCGCTGCGATTATCGGATCAAATTGATGCTTTTCATGACAAGCTATACACTGGGACTCGCAAAATGAGAGGTTCAGATCAATGAAATGGGACTGGTATGTCCCGTGGTCCAGTTCATTAAGTGGACGCAGGCCTGGTTCCAAGAAAGAAAGATCAAGATTTCCAAGTTCTTCCAGCAAAATGATTTTCGCGCTCCAATTTTTATCTGTGTTTTAGTGCTTAAAATTACACGCAAAACAATTTCTACAGCCCACGAAAAACACTTGATTTTAGAATGCATTTCCCAAAAATTAGAGCGTGAAAATCATTTTGCTTCCTCCTATTTCCCCACTTCTTCTAGGCTGCTAAGCACACAACGAACTGGGTACAACTGGCAGGAGGCATTTGGCCCAAGGACATCAAGATTTGTGCTTGAGTGAGGTCCGGGTTCAACTCCTTGTTCAAGGTGCTAATCTAACTATTCTAACTATTCTAACAATACTGACGTCCGGGTTCAACTCCTCGTTCAAGGTGCTAATCTAACTATTCTAACAATACTGACTTCGGCCGATGAAAAAAGAAGAAGAATTGGGTACAACTGAATTCAGGCAATAGGACGTAAGTTTAAGGAAAGCAGAATCTAACCAGATGAATGAGATGATCACACTCCTCATCAGTCAAAAACCCTTTGTAAATGAAAGCCCTGTAAAATCAATCCCAATGCATCACCACCATTCCCATATAAAAATCCTGAACCCAAATGACTCAAGAGAAAATTGCAACAGAATCGTGATTCTAGAGAGAGAGAGAGAGAGAGAGAGAGGGACCTGGGACGCCAAGAAATTTGGGTGACCCGAGTGGGATCAAAAGGAGCAGATGAAACCCCAGTCGTCAATCTAAGCACCGACCCTTGTCTGAAAAAACCACAACAAATTCAGATACAAGTATACAACCAAATAACGATATATATATGTCCATGTATGTAGAGTTGGGTGTGTAAAAATTTACGGTCTTTTGTCTGTAGCAGAATGAGCGAGATCCTCGGGGAGTAGAGAGAGGAAACAGAGACAGAATGCGAGCAAGACACGAGAATCCATAGTGTAAATGTGAGCTTTACAGAATTTTCTGCTCTGTTGACAAAAAAACAGAGCAAACAGATGAAACTATTTTTTTCTTTCTCGCTCTTGTTTTTGGCTTGTTGGCTGGTGAGAAAGTAATCACGGGATTACAGAGGAATTCTACCAAGAAAAAGCAGAAATCAAGAATTCCCTCTCTCTTAAGACCGTGTAAAAAGGGCGGGGACGCCCACTGGATTTGCCGATTTGGCAGTTTGGTTTTGTTTCTGGAAATTTCTCATGTGCGAAAGCGTGTACTGTCTGTATTCCTCCCCCTTTTCGACAGTCAGGTTGTTCAGACCAACTTACGCGTCAGTCTAATTAAAGGCACTTTCATTTATGTCGAAACCAGAGAATTTACAAAAAATTTCTCTTTAATGGCGTAGTCTGCCTAACCTCAAATAATTAAAGACATTTCCATTTATGTCGAAACTAGAGAATTTACAAAAAAATTTCTCTTTAATGGCGTAGTCTGCCTAACCTCAAAAAATTGCGAAATTTCAAACTCCGAATACCTCAATTTATCGTTCTTGCCACTCGAGTTACCATCTAGTTTAATCCATTGACGGAAAAAGGACACATGGTTTCTTGGAAAACAACTCAAAGGAGTTCAAAACGGTGACTTGGGAAAGGGTTGACTAGGAGAATTTGGGAGAATTCGCTGAATTTAGGGGGGACCCGGGGTGGGTGCTGCGCAGCTTGCTGCGGGGCTTTGCCGGCATCGATTCGATGATCAGAGACGTCCACTGTGAGAGCTCATCGAATACTATAAGTGTACCAAAAATTAACTCGATCAAATATCTTTAAGTGCCTCATCGGAATACATATAACTTGAAAAAAAATGAATCCTAATGGATACGAAACACTGGATCAAAACCACTGAATCCATTCTTTTCATGTTATAATATGTGTTCCGATGAGGCACTTAACGATATTTGATCAAGTTGGTTTTTGGTACACTTGTAGTACTCGACGAGCTCTACGCAGTGGACGTCTTCGATCGTCGGACCGATGTCGGCAAGGCCGCGCAGCACCCACCCCGAGTTCATTTAGGGGTGGGATTTGGCATTAATTACATGCTCTTTTTCAGCAAATTTATTCTAAAAAAAAGAGGGAAAAATAACACTTCTCAAGAGTTACCATCTATTATACGAGTAATTTTACAGACACAGATAGAGAAGTGTATACATTTTGACATTGACAAATTCAAAAATATTCGGTGCATGTGAGTCTCACATGATAAATGTGAGGGCTATATACGTCGAAAGATTTCAAACTCATTTGTATTCGGGTTTGTGCACTTTTGTTTGTATGAACGCAATTTTAATTGCTCTAGTAAAAATTTCTAAATGATAGAAAAAAAGAGAGACAAAAATGCGAACAATGTATTATTCCTTTATGCCATCCCTTTGTTGGGATTTTTAGTCCCTCACCGCAACGGAAGCACGCCACAAAATTAAACAAGCACAAGAAAAATAAAGAACACAAGATTTCCGTGGTTCGGTCTCA
>JAOTQK010000002.1:2618232-2628261 GCA_025642025.1 Rhododendron ferrugineum
ACTATGGATCTTATTTAATAGATCTCATTGAGATCTTTAATACGGTGCAAAAAAAATTAGAAAATTATTTTTTATTTCATTATTTTTGAGTTTGAAAATGTGAAATAAGCTGCTTATTTTTTAAGAAGGTTTATGGAACGGAGCCTTATTGTGTAGAAAATAATTTTCCAGTCTCCAAAATAGATATGTGGGTTGGAGATGCTACAAGGAGTAAACCCCAACAAAAACAAGTACAGTAAATTTTTTGCTTGGAGATCAACACCAAAGGAGACTGAAAACCCAACAAGAATGCACACCCTTAATTCTTCGTCTAAGGTCTTTTATGATTTAGGCTTGCTCGGCTTAATAAGTTATTTGGCTTATTTTTTTTATCCTTATTCAATTTTTTTTCCTCATTTGTTAGCTTTTCGTCATGACGAGAGAAATTTAAAAAGTAAAAAATTATGATCGAAACCTAATTTTTTTTAATAAAGACGAAAAAATGGCTTATTTTTGTCTTTATTTAAAAAAATGAATTTCGATCGTAATTTTTTACTTTTTAGATTCCTCTCGTCACGAAGAAGCAATAATTCTCAAAAAATTGACGAAAAACTAACAAATATGATTTTTTTTAATAAGGACAAAAAAATAAGCTATATGGCTTAATTAAGCCGAACAAGCCATGTGAGTATGGGGTTTACTATGAGGTGCATAAACATGTAAAGGGACCATCGCACGGCCTTGTTCGTTTTGGGGTTTCAAAATTTTTTGGTATGGTCTTCAATAAAAAAATTTCCTCTATCTTTCCCGATTCATTACTTTCAAAAATCTCCCTCAAAACCCAAACCGAATAAAACTGTGCAAAGTTTTAAATAGAGTGATACAACGATATAAGCTCCAGTACATCAATTTTTTTTTAATGGCAAAAAATGATTTTATTAAGGGAAATGATTTTGTCACTCACTTTTTTGTTAACTGAACTCCTCTGCAAGTGTATTTTTGCACCAAAAATACACTTACAGAGGAGTGCCGTTAACAAAAAATGAAGTGGCAAAATTAGCAGCTTTTATTAATCTTTGAGAGTGGATACAAAGACCAAAAGGAGCAGTATAACGTTGTCGAAAATGTCCAACAATACTTAGAGAAAATCGATTTTTAATTGCTTTGTGAATTTTCAAAAATCGTTTTCAACGAAAACGCTTTAAATCGCCTAAATCAGATGTAACGATTAAAGAGAGCGTGAACCGGTCCGGTTCGTTTCAGCTTGGAGGGTGGAAAAAAGGAAACAAACCGATTTTTTTGGTTTCGCAAAAACTAAAATCGAATCGAACCGAACCGAACCATTTAACTTCAGAAACAAAACCAAACCACCGGTTTGGTCCCGGTCGGTTTTCGGTTCAGTTCCACCTGTAGACCATGCATTTATGGTGTCTTGAGAAATTTTTGGATTCCGGGTGCGTCGACGATCTCAACTGTCCAAACATATTTTAGACGGTCCAAATTTATTCACTTTCTCCCGTCACCGCACTATGGCGTCTCCTTTACCTTCCCCCAACCAATACTCCAAGTTGACTGCTACAGTACTGGGAAGTCATCCCCTGTGTCTATAAAGCAGACCCCACTTAAAACAGAGTATTGCACAAAAATGGTGAACCCTCTGCCTTTCATGGGCCACCAGGGGTCTCCAGGCCATGAAGGGATGAGCCAAATGGGTCTGGGCATGGCAATCGCGGCCTCCATGGTGGTCCTAACCATGTTCCAGCAATTCCTCTTCAGCCACTTCGGCGGCTACCTCGAACGGTGCCTCCGGAAACTGGTCAGCTCCATGGACCCTTACGTCCAGATCAGGTTCACCGAGGAGTCGACGGACGGCGGGGGCCCCAAGAACTACGAGGCCTACGCCGCCATCGAGACCTACCTGAGTTCCAAATGCTCGGCCCAGGCGCCGCGGCTGAAGGCCAACTCGGTCAGAGACATCAACGCTCCCGTGCTGTGCGTCGACGACGGCGAGGGGGTTTCCGATGAGTTTAACGGGGTTACGGTCTGGTGGCATCTGGGGAAGGAGAAAGACCAGGGTGATATTTACCGCGGCTCGAGGAGGAACAGGTACTCTACTAAGCTGAGGATATTTTTATTTTATCGGATAAACATGCCCTGCGGGCGTACTAAGCTGACTTTGATTCAGACGCAAATGGGTTCGGAGCCGTTCGATGTATTTAGATTTATCGTGCATTATGTGGGGCTTACGTGTAGATGGTCCGAACCCAGCTGCATTATGTGGGGTATTTGACATTATGATGGTTTTGTAACAAGAAAAACATGTTTTCAGATAATAATAATAAAAAAAAAGAAATAAAGAAAGATACTCCATACTCTATTAGGCCCGTTTTCGCTGAGATTTTTACTCCTTCAGTCCTAAAATGCTTGTTCGGTCCGCAAAACGGAGTGATAAAAATAATGCAAATTTTTCAAGAAAAAATTCATATTTTTTTCACAAATTAAAAATACTTACTGATATCTAGTAAGTTGTTAAAAAACTTTTGATTTTTTCTTACAAAAATTGTATTATTTTTAACACTGTGTTTTGCGGACCGGATAAGCATTTTGGGACGGAGAGAGTATTTTTTTAAAAACAACTACGAACGTAATTGTGTTTAGAGTCGTTTTATGGATATGAACCTCCGTGAATCCAGAGGCGGATCTCGGTGTGGTCCCCGCGTCGTTTCGGGTGAGTTTTTTTTTATAATCTTTATATTAATATTAGTAATTTTTTGTTTGTTAATAACACCCAAATATTGTATTTTGTATTAGCTATAGCTACAAGTCTTGGCACGCCCGCGCTTTAAAAAGCTATTCATTTTGGATCTCAAAACCCAATTTCTCTATCTGCGCCACGGTTCCATTAATTTTTTCTTCAATTATTTATTTCATTCTTCTTTCTATCTCTCTCCACTTACTACTCAAAAAACCTCCCTCAAATTCTAAACCGAACAAAGTATTAAATTTTCGAACCTTGAAATTTAAAATCTTGTTCATAGTTCGGCCCCGACATTTACGAAATCCTGATTCCGTCCCTGCGTGAATCAACCGTCTCCTAACACAGTTGTGGTCGAAATTACGTTATAGAATAGTTCCTAAAAGCATCAGTTGTTGTAATATCCTGTTTTAAGTGATCAAACTAGCCACTGATTTAAAAACAGGTACTATGCCCTTACCTTTCGGAAAAAGAACCGGGAAATGGTGGTCGGGGAATACGTGAGGCATGTGATGGAAGAAGGTAAGGCGGTGGCGGCAAGCCATCGGCAGCTGAAGCTTTACTCCAACAGTTCCAGCGAGCACGGAGCCTATTGGAATTACATAATGGATTTTGATCATCCGGCCAAATTCGATACTCTGGCTATGGAGAAGGAGAAGAAGGAAGAAATTATTGACGATTTGATCAGGTTTTCTACGGGGAGAGAGTACTATATGAGGATCGGAAAGCCATGGAAGAGAGGGTATTGTTTTAATTTTGACATTTAAAAGTTTGATTTCCATGAAAATATTTTGATTTTTTTTTTCCCAATAGGTACCTGTTCTACGGCCCTCCAGGCACTGGTAAATCCACCATGATCGCGGCAATGGCGAATTTACTGAGCTACGATGTGTACGACCTCGAATTAACGGCAGTTCTGAGCAACGCCGCTTTGAAACGCCTCTTAAACAGGATCCCTTGCAATTCTATCCTCGTGATCGAAGACATTGATTGCTCGAGCAAAATCACCAACCAGAGGGAGATGAATAACCAGGACGAAGAAAAAACAGTCAAGATACTGGAAAAGGTGACGCTATCCGGATTGCTAAACTGCATCGACGGACTTTTCTCGGCGAACGACGGAGGGAGGCTGATGGTTTTCACGACCAACAACGTGGAGGCGCTTGATTCGGCGCTGGTTCGTAGGGGGAGAATGGACAAGCACATCCAGATGACGTACTGCGGATTCGAGGCGTTCAGGATCCTGGCGAAGAATTACTTGAGGATCGAGGAGCACGAGTTGTTTGGGAGGATTGAAGAGTTGTTGAAGGAGAGCAGCGTTACCCCGGCGGACGTGGCTGAGACGCTGATCGAGAGGAGGGGGAAAGCTGAAGATTGCGGCGGGGAGTACTACTTGAACAAATTGATTCAAGTGTTGGAGAAGAACTGCGAAACGAAGAAATCGTCCAACGAAGAAATGTTGGAGAAGAAAGGGAAAGGGGAGGTGGAAAATGGGGAATGTAATTGAACCGGTAGTCTCGGGTATGGTAGCGTTATGTGATCGTTTTACTTCGGTTTCGGTTGTTTAAGGTTTATTAGAGCAAGAGTACGAGGTTGTGCGTAACCTTGCTAAAAGTCGCTCTTGTTGAAGGTGGTTAATTTTGTACTCGGCTATTTTATATGAATATGAATGAAGTTTTTGTTATGCGTATCATGTGTGTGACCCAGGGGCGGAACCAGGATTTCTTGACAGTGGGGTCAATTACTTATAACATACAAAATCTTTTTTCTACTCCTTTCGTCCTGAACCAGGATTTGTTTGTCCCATTTTTGACTTTTACTTATCCCAAATTGATTGTCCAATTTCATAATCAATAGATTAGATTATGTAAATTTTCAAATTAATGGTTCAGATTTGTTTCCTTAATAAGTTGGAAATTCGAGATTGGATAAACAAATCGGGACGGATGGAGTACTTTGTAATAAAAAAAATACACTAAAATGTTAACAAAAAGGAGTTAAGTAGATATCCATGCACAACATATACCTTAATTTACATTTGACCAAAAAAACACTAAACTGAAAATGCCAACAAAAACAGTTAAGTAGACATCTATTCATAACGTATGATTGTGTTTAAAATTTCATTGTGCACTTAACTATATTTTTTCATTTTCTCTCTGAAATCAAATAAGGGGAGAAATTTTTTTAAACTATCCTTTCTTTTCCATAAGGCCCTACTTGGATGGAGTTAAAAGAGGAGTGAAAATATAATAGGGGGTAAATGGGGTGGGGCCCAAGCTGTTGTCGTTGCTTGGATGCATCATTCGTTCCCCTCTTTTCTTTTCATCCATTCTTCATTTTGACGCGTACGAGGGTTTCAGCCTTGAAAGTTTTGGGTTCCTCTTGGGTTTCCCAGATTTTATCCGGCTAAAGAGGGGTGAAATTTGGACGAAATCACCCATGCTTATCCCCTTTTCCTAAATAGTCATTTGACAGTTTTTTCCCATCATCTACCCCTTCTTATCCCCCTCTTTTCATAAATCATCCAAACAAAGTCAAATTTTATCCCCCTATTTAATATCTCATCCAAACTATATACTATTTTATCCCTCCTCCATAAACATCAAATCAATGTGGGTCAGCCCATCAAAAATAATATCCTCTACTATCTTATCCCCTCATATTTTTAACCCCCAAAATTTTACCTGCATCCAACCAGGTCCTAAGTTCAAAATAAACCATAAAATTAGTATATGCCAAGTCAATGTACAAGTTAAAAGAGCAACTAAAAAGTCAAAGAAGCAAAACAGTATTGATGGGCATGAGTTCAATTTTACTGAGAGAGAACAATCCTGAGTTGTAAAGGGTAATGAAGCGTAATTTTTGCAAAACCTTTGGGCAAGAACATTGGAGTTTAAAATACCTTGGGGGCAAGTTTATCAAATTCCCAAAAATATGACACTTGTCCAATGGGTAATTACAACAAGAATACCTAACCTGGGACAATTTTTTCAAATTCCCAAAAAATATTACACTTGTCCAATGGATAATTGCTATGTCAGTGGGGTCAAATGACTCCACTTGACCCTATATACCTCCGCGACATGCGATTGAGACACTATTTAATGAAAGCTTTGTCCTAATGAGCAGGACAAAGAGAACTTAATTGACACAAGTTGAATACTTTAAGAAACTAATAAAGGGAAATGATTTTATCACACTTTTTCTTTTGTTAACGCCACACTCTGCAAGTGTATTTTTACACCAAAAATACACTTATAAGATGTGGCGTTAACAAAAAAGAGTGTGGCAAAATCACTGGCCCTACTAAATCAATCTGATTGAAACCTTTAGGAAACTTGAGTACTTTGCCCTTTTTCGATTACTAAAGTCAAGGTTAGCTGTCTTCTTTTAATTGGTAAGCTAGTCATCAAAGTGTAAATAAGGTTGGATTTATGTAAGCAAGTGTGTACAAAAAGTCTTGCCCTGATGATCATAATTTTGTTTGTGAAGGAAGCTATATATAATGGTAAATGGGCTCCAAACAGACTGGAGTTGCTCACAGTTCGTGGCTCGGCTTGACTTGACTCATTAGTAATCAAGCCGAACTTGAGTTTGAATTTTAGGCTCGTTTACTAAACGAGTTGAGCTTAACACTCAAAAGCATGGTTAGGCTCGTTATATAGACTTAGCTTATTTAAAGAGGCTCGTTAAGTAAATTAGTTAGGCTCAGCTCGTTAATGGCTCGATTTGTTTACAAACAAGCCAAGCCCAAGCTCGAGTTTGCCGAACTCAAACACTTCAAAGTTTGGCCTGGCTCGGCTCGTTTGCACCCGACAGGATACCGACCAATTATGGGGCCCACTTCGAAGTCCCACACAAATGATCCAAATCGTTGGTCGGTACCTCGTTGGTTTTACTCTCCGTCGGTCCTCGTAGTGTATTCGTAGACCACTGGTTCGTGACTTGGGATTGAACGGAATTTGATCGTGACGTTGGACTCTATCACGGGAAAGTTTCAGTAAACAACGAAGAAATAAGCAAAGGAAAAAGGTCAAGAACGCAAAAAATGGTACTGCCTAGAAGACCAAATAGACAATTGACCAACCTGATAAATGTTGGGAAATTGTTAGGAAACATGAAATCTAAACATGAAAATGTGCACCGTGAATCTGAGCCCTTCATTTTTGTTTCATGGACCCTATCAAGCCTCTAAAAGATTGTGCTAGCATTTGTCTCAGCATCATAATGGGTGATTCAAACCTAGTCTCCTGAGAAATTACGTGCAATTTTTTAAGCTTGAAAATAAGGTACTTACCGAAGATAAATTTTTGTGCAATATAGATCTTGTTTGATAGATCTCGATGAAATCTTTTTGAACGGTGCAAAAAAATTAGAAAATTATATTAGTAAATATTATTTGTAAGTTTGAAAATTACGTGTAATTTCATAATGAACCAACTTTATGGGACAGAGGGAGCAATAAAAGTTCTTGAACTGGGTAATGGCTAACTCGAGCTCAGCTCGATTACTTTTATTAATTCGAGCTCTGTTAATTTGTCTACTAATTATAAAATGACTCCAGCCCTTAACATACCGAGCCTCAAACTTAACTCAATTCATTTGCAGTTCTGTTGACATATGATTTGGGAATGATGATTCATCCAGTGGTATTTGTTTGGAATTTTACTCAATAATAGACTCCAAAGAGAATATTCATACCAGAAACAAACCTACCCATTTGTATTTTTCCACATAGCTCTAACTCATAACAATTATAGTAGCATTAACTTTTCAAGAAGTCTAGAGAAGAAAAAAAAAACCCCACTTAAGGACCACAACAAAATAGGCTTAAAATTATGTGTTTCTTGATTGGTGATGATCACCAAATAGGCTTCAAAACCCAACAAAAGTACCCTTATTTCAAAAATCATGTGAGTATATATGGTGTCAGCTGCAGTAACAACGTTGTATAAAATGCCGAATAATATTTAATCAGAATCAATTTTAACTGTCGTGAATTTCAAAAATCATTTTCTGCGAAAAAACCTTAGTGCGCCTATAATTGGCTGTCACAATTAATTGGGTAAACCAGTACCAATCGATGCACATACGATTTTTCAAGCTTATCTATATTTTAGGCCCATAATTGCAAAACCGGTACTTAGCGACCGGTGCTTTAAAACTTTGCTCCCTTGTGTGCATTATGAATGTGTTCCCTACTTTTTTTCCCCAAACCAATTGGTGACTAGTATGGCAACTCAAGAGCATATTTTTCCATCCTCTCTGTGCCTATATAAAAGACCCGAGAAATTTTTCAATGCCGAGCGGGTACCCCGTGGTGCCCGCTTGGTGCATCCTGGCCGTCCATTTCGATTTTGGACGGCTCGGATTTGGAGAGAGCAAGAGGAGAGAGAGTGTGGGGGTGAGAGGAGAGAGAGTGTTTCAATCTGGATCGTTCAATATACCTTTGAACGGTTCGGATGTGCCCGCTAGGCACCACGTCAGCCAGGTAACGTGGCACCACACAGCACTAAAAAAATACATAAAAGACCCCAACGGCCACCCCATCAAACAGAGCACTCACCAAGTAAAGAAACCAAACACGTTCACACACAAAACCTCAAAAAATGGTGAACCTTCTGCCTTTCATGGGCCACCAGGGTTCTCCAGGCCAGCAAGGGATGAGCCAAATCGGCCTGGGCATGGCAATCGCGGCCTCCATGGTGGTCCTAACCATGTTCCAACAATTCCTCTTCAACCGTTTCGGCGGCTACCTCGAACGGTGCCTTCGAAAACTGGTCAGCTCAGTGGACCCTTACGTCCAAATTAGGTTCAGCGAGGACTCGACGGACAGCGGCGGGCCCAAGAACTACGAGGCCTACGCCGCCATCGAGACCTACCTGAGTTCTAAATGCTCGGCACAGGCGCCGCGGCTGAAGGCCAACTCGGTAAGAGATATCAACGCTCCCGTGCTGTGTGTGGACGACGGCGAGGGGGTTTCCGATGACTTTGATGGGGTTACGGTTTGGTGGCATCTGGGGAAGGAGAAAGATCAGGGTGATGTTTACCGCGGCTCGAGGAATAACAGGTACGAAAGCTGAGTTTGATCCTGGCACAACCCTTTGTGATCAGAATATTCTTATTTACGGAGGCAGCGTGTTTACGGCACCAATCAATCACAACCTTTCAAAAGTGTTTTTGAACGGTCTGAATTTTAGTGAAACTTTTTCGGAGAAAAGTTAAATTCTTCTTCGAAAAAATTTCATTAACATCCCAACCATCCAAAAGTCCAAAACACATTAAATGTTTTGGACACCTTGGATGTTTTGGACGGTCACGATTGTGTATTGTAAACACTTGTTTACAGCATTTCCGTAAACAAGATTTTCTCATTTGTGATATAAGGTTTATATTTATTTGACACGATGATGGTTCTGGGCCTCTGGCGAAAACGTAATATTTTCTCTTTTTTTTTTCTTTCCAAATTCAAACCGTCAAAAAACGCAATAGACGGTTCAGATAAAGGTACCGCGTGGTACCCACCCGGTATTGAAAAATTTTCCGCACGGAAGACAGAGTTTAACCGGACATTGAGTTGATCTTGGGGTTTTTTTGTTTGTTTTGTTTTGCTTTTGAGGTTTTGGGTTGCAACCAAATACAATAAATTAACATAGAAACAGAGTTGCGTGTAGTTTCTTGTCAAGGTTTATTGGTTTTTTTTTGGGAAAATTTCTTTTATATTCCTTTGATTTTGACCAAAAATTCATTTTGATCATTCACCTTTTACTTTCAGCATAAAAATACTTCGACTTTTCAATTGTTTTCAATGTGGTCCTTTAACAGAAATCAGTTGTCTTTTTTGGACGGAAAAAATGACGGAGACTCATTTTGAGGGGCACTATTGGCCTTTCCCCTCCTCCCTCTCCCCTCTCTTACCAGGTCATCAAAATAAAAACCCACCTGTATACAAAACACAAAACACCAAAAATCTCAAAACTCAACAAACCCAATCCCAGAACTAAAAAACACAACCGTAGGTGAGACGATTGCACCGGAGGGGCCGTATAGTAAATAGCTTCGCTTCCAAACGCGGCCGAAGCGGTGATAATACTGTTTTGATCTGAGAAACGACTCGAGATCGGATTTGACCCGGTTCTTCAGATCCGAATCCATGGCGATGGTTTCGAGAGTCGATGTCACGCCCCGCCCCGCAAACGGCACCCATAATGGGCACGAGTCAGCGCGGCCACGTGGCATTCCACACAAAAGACCACACCACACTCTACAATCAATCAGAATAAAACTTAGCG
>JAOTQK010000002.1:2723338-2734763 GCA_025642025.1 Rhododendron ferrugineum
GGGGGGGAGAGAGAGAGAGAGAGGTTGAAATCTGGTACAGGTGGAGTTTGGATTACTTCAAAAGCCTAGGCTATTGGGTACCCATATATTAAATGGCTAGGTAATGGGACTTTTCGTGAGCATTTTGGTTAGAATTCCCTTGAGGCTCCTGGAGATGCTCTAAGCAGGAATCCTATTTTACTGTTTTAACCCTATAGTTATTTTAGGTGGTGTTATGAAGTCCATGGAAATTAAGATTTAAATTGTCCAATTTAGGAAAGTGAAAATATGAGCCATCCTCAAAAGGGAGTCCATATCAAATGGTGCTCTTTATGTATTAGAATAGATAGATTTCTTTCAATTCAAACAGACCTTGAGAGACTGAAAAGAAATGCTGGTGAAATAAGTATTCCTGTGGTTCAAATGGAAAAAAGAAGATGGCGATGCGCATGGTAAAAACAGCGAAATGTTGCTAAACAATATTTGAGTCAATGTAAATTTGGAAATTTGTTTACCAAAACAATAGTCGTGTCAATATAAATTCTAAGTAGTTTGCAAAGCAATAGTTGCATCAACATAAATGTGGAATTCATTTGACAATGCTTGATAATTTCGGTTCCTGATAGCTTTTAATTCTAGATTTAATTTTCTCTTTGGACTGCATTTTAAGTATTTGCGAAACTTGACTGAACTGTTTCCAACAAACCCCTTTGAAAAGTTGATCATTTGGTTTCAGGTAAGGCTTAAAACCCGCTATGGCAATTATTTGCGTGCAAATGGGGGATTGCCGCCTTGGAGGAATTCGATCACGCATGATATTCCTCACCGCCATACGGATTGGATATTGTGGGAAGTTGATATTGTTGAGCTTCGGCCTGAGCAACCCCCTCCTCAATTGGCGCTGCCGCCGCCGCCAGTTCGATCCGATTCTCTCTCTGAGTCTGAACTAAGCTCACCTTCATTCCATCTTAGGACACCAAGATCCTCGAAACTCGAGGTTAGATTTTGATTGCATTGCTTTTTGGATCCGAGTTACTTGATAGTTTTCGAAACTTGTTTCCGCATACTCTTTTGGTAAAGGACCTTAAGTATAGGTTCTCAAATTCTGGAAATTCATTTCCCGTAATGAGTGACATAAGAAAATGATAAATCTGTTTTTAAAATGGCTTGAAAAGGTGGGATGCAAAACGGATTCTGAAAACTCTACAAAACTATACTTTTGGAATTTTTGGGGCGAAAGAAGCCATTGTGAAAGAAGTTTGAAGTTATGAACAAAAATGGTCAATATTTCGTCTTAAATGAAAGGGCCACTAATAACCACATTGTTCTGTTTAAAAACAACCTACAATTCATTTTATTTGTATGTCATTGTCATCCCTCATTGAACATCTATACGCAGTCAAGTGATTTGTTTGGGGGGACATCGGTGAAGTCTGAAGGCCGGGTTATATACTATAGTGTCGTGGAAGACGATGGGAAAATTGAGGAGGGCAGGGAAGAGCCTTCTTTCCATTTTAAGGGGCATGGTTTGGAGGAATTGACTGCAAAGTTGGAGGAAGAAACAGGGCTGGAGGATGTTATTGTGTGTGTGCGCAATCGATTGAATGGAAAGCTTTATCCCCTTCGATTAGATCTTCCTCCGAACAATGCCACCATGCATATAGTTGTGGTTCCATCGTCGTCCAAAGGTTAGTTCGGTTGATTTTTCTTGATGCATTGGCATGGTTTTATCTATCGCACGTGGTGATGATATCGAAACCAGTTTTGCTCAAATTCAAATCTTTTTTGCACGCTCAAATACAAATCTTGTGTGTTGGGTTGTCGAAACCGTGGGATCGGTTCACTATATATCACTGCCCGAATCACAAAAGGTTATCGACGGGTGCAATCCATTTACTAGTTTTCAAGATGTGGTTCTTTATAGTTTTCTTTTACCATGAAATGCCTAGTTATAAACGGGTCACAATTAGTTTACCAATGCATTGTATTGCATAAGATTGTATTGCATAAGCCAAATTGGAAGGAAGGGAGAATGATTTCCCATCTACCAACAAAATGTGCTGAGAATTCATTTTTATTACCGAAAGTAAACCAAGGATTGTCCCCTTCGGTTGTTTTATCTCTTTGGGATTGTGCAAGTTGGTTAACTTTTGTTCATATGTGTTTCACCAGTGGCTAGAGATTTTGCACCAGAGGCTAACACTTCAACATGACCAGGACATACAACACCAATGTAGTATATGTTTTTACTTGAAGATGACAAATGTATTTTAGGCATGGCGTTGGAATTGCTTTTGAACAGAATGTATCAATGTTGTGGACACCAACCAAGCTTTGCTAGCTTTCTTTACCTCTTGTCAGGCCATCAACTGTTTTCATCCAAGAGTAATTAATACCTGAAGAACTGAGATCATATTGTACCTTCTTCTGAAATCTATCAAAAAATTTGTGATTAATTTCTGTTTTGCGACTTGTCTCTCTCTGGGTTTTTATTTTGATGTTTGAATGATGTTGTTATTGTCTTTAGCTAAAGGTTAACCACATTGTTCTGTTTGGGTTATTAGATTTCAGTAACGAAAGCACATGGCTACAGACAATACCGCAGGGGGCATACCTCTGAAGCTTACAAGCTCTGGAAAAACAACCAAGGCAGAAAGAAAGCAAAACAACACTAGCCAAACGCAGATCAAACTAACTTTATACTATGGATTTGGGGAGCAGGCAAACTGTAAATAACAATAATTAGCAGCCAAAAAAAAAAACAAAGAAGAGGAACCGGGAAGATTCATCACCATCCATCACCACCCCGACTATACATGTGCAGACATATGTGTGTAGATATATAGGAGCAAGAGAGAGAAATGGTTGAAAGTGCTGTTGATGGCTTGATAGTCTCAAGCTGAGTTGAGTTGAGAGTGTAGAGTCAACCAGGCTACTTGGTTGGTTATCAGGATTCTAGGATCTTCCGGAATTAGTTGTTGAGAAATTTGGCAAACCATAACACAATGCGCAAAAAACTATTTCTTGAAGATAAAAAAAATTGGTTGACCAGCCACAAAACATCTTTCGATGACGGGCAGCTTTATTACTACAACATTAGAGAACCAGAACCCCCAAGGTTAGACATCTCGAACTCTGAAACTACCCATAAAAAAGGACAGTTTTTTTTATGTGTGTTCCAGTTATAAAACCTAGTACATCCACGGCTGGTTTCCACTATGTGTCGAATGTAGAAAGAGTACAGATTATATCGGTTGCGTATAACATAATAGTTACTCGTATATGTTAGGTTTACACCATCAATTATATCGGTTGCAGTATCCGTTAGGTAGTGATTAAAGAAGACTGCTTCATTCACTGCTTGTGTATTGGGTGGTGTTTGATAATCAGTTTCGGTTGTCATGGTTCGAAGGATATCACATCTGCTGTGTTTTGTGTTCTGTTAGTGGGTGTTGAGTGGTTTGGCTCACTTTGGTAATCTTTTCCTTTTCTTTTGGACTCCTGATATCCTGCTATGGTTTTTATTTGATTTTTAACCAATGTTTTGGTGTACCAAATGGTATTACATGACTTCCATTGTGTATTCTTGAGGGCAAGTGGCCTGGTCACCTGAGCTATAATAAAAATCATGTATTCTTGATATGGCGTTCTTTGACATTACGATTCTGTCGAGATGGAGCAGTGGCATGAGGAATAATGCTTACTTGGGATCGATGGACGGTTGCCATGGGCCACTGGTTATCCAAAATTTCAAAACACAGATTTATTTCAGTAAAATTTGTCCAAATTATGTTGCAGTATATATGTTCCCTGAAGTTTAACATGTTTGTTATAGTCGATTAGTCGTCGTTGTCACACATACATTCCCACCTTAAAGAAAAGAAGTTGCATCCACCCTTCCATGCATAGGATTCCTGTTTGCCATTCTTTGGGATTCTTTTTGTACCAGAGAGAAATATAGGTGAAAATCCCAACCGCTGTATGAGTTCTTAATAGCTAAAACCAACAAATGCAGGTTAAAAAAACAGAGTCCCTGAGGTTGCAGGTTCAAAATTACATGGAAGCCAAACATTCCATACCTTGGGATCATTAGAGGGTTTGTTGGTCGTTAACTTCAGGGCCCCGGAATTAGTCGAGGTTCGCGCAAGCTTGCCTAGACATCCAGTAATAACAAAAAAAAACAGATAAAAAACTGAGAGTAGGGTTTTTCCTTCTGAAATGAAAATGTGCAAAATAGGGCCCCTTGGTTTGTCTGCAAAATGGGTCATTTCTGTTTTAGAGAAGTGTCTGCACTACGTCATAAAACAGAAACTTCAAAGAAAAAAGCCAGAGAGAGAGAGAGAGAGTAGTCACAAAACAGACATTGCAACTTTTGATCAACTTCTGGAAAAAGTACAATACGATCCCAGTTCTTCAGCTATTATTGCTGGAAAACGAAAAGAGTATCTAAAAAATATATCACTATACCTTGTCACCTACCACTAGTGCAAATTTACAGTAGCCAAACCTACACAACACATCTCTATGTATACAGAAGCCTCGTAAGACAACGCAGTCGAAGACAAGAGATTTACAGAAGTTGTCTTACTCCCACGCCGCGAAAGTTTTCATTCCCCAATCAGTGCTACTTTATCATCTATCTATCGACTTTGGTATGAAGCGAAGTTTTTCTTCCAATACCCGGCTCCTAATCTTCAGGAATTGGATGAAGAGCAAAAATACCTGGTTTGCTATGCGTTCCAATCAACGACCCAAAGCAAAAACTACTTTACAGCTTCGAAAAATAGAAACTGAGGTTGCAAACGCCCTCTTTCGCACGTGGAGATTATATCATCCCAGCAACCAAGCTCCTGCTCAGATTTCACGGTAATAAGGAAACGAAAACGAAAGGCAAAGAGATATACAAATAGAAACAAGAGGCGTAAACTGAATGGTTACCTTCACAGTTTCGTCATCGTACATAATCCACTTCTCCAGCTCATGGCTGTACGCAAAGCAGATGTGGTGTTGCCCAAAATAGCAAACCTTAAAACAGACAAGGATTTTCGGTGAGATGATTTGTTTTTGTCACATATTATTAGATAAAAATGGAGATCGAAGACTAGAAAAAAGATATAGATGGCAGAAGATGGTATATTAAGATACAGAGATCTGACTTCTAACCATGCCATAGGGTGCTAACTACTACTACCCTCATTTGATGGGAACCATTATGTCAAGTTAGTCTATTTTCTTGTACTTGCATTTTGTTTCAAGGACACCGTTGAAGCCTAAATCACCCGAGAACTATCAACAACAGAAGGGAAAACTACCAAACTAAGACCACCAAATTATACTTCAAAACCTGAAAGGAACATAGGTCCAATTTCCATCACGAAAAATGCAACCAAAAGATAGGACATGTTCAAGCAAAGACGACGTTTACCATTGAGAAAAGGGAATGTTTTTTCCCTAAATCTAAACCATCATGGAAGACGGCCATATCTATCTCAGTAGTCAAAGCTGTCAATGTTGCAGATATATCTTCTCTGCTTTCATTGTCAGTCGGCCAAAGTAGAGCTGCAATGACCAAACAAGAACAAGCTAGCAAATAGACTCGGAATGAACTGCGTGCTGTCTGAAATTATTTCCAGACTTCTAGTCCTTTACCTATTGCAAACACGTGTGGAGGCGTTCTGAGGTAACTGAGAAGACTTTTGCGTTTGCCACATCCTCCTATCTCAGGATCACAAGAAAATTGTGGTTCACAATCGACATAATTCCTTTCTGCAAGCTTGAAAATCTCATCAAAATGGCTCTCTGGCTGCATATTCTGAACTAGCAAAACAAATGAAAATGAGCCCAAGAAGTGAGGAAATTTTTTTTCTAGTTTTTCATCAAAATAAATAATCAGATGAAACATGCCTTTATTGTTATGAGAGAGGCCGCACATATGCCGTAGAAGAAAGAAGTATGCTTCTCTTCTCTGGATTCCATACCACAGTTGGAACAGACTATTTTTTCAAGTATGTCCATTCCAAAAAGTTCATGTGCTATGCAAGCATCACTGCCACAGTCCCAAGAGCCTTCAGCACATTTGCTTCCCACTGTTGATATATGAAGACTATCTAAAACGATTGCCAAAACTTCTGAAGTGTCGTACATATGTGGCTGTAAAAAACACAGAAAATCTCAGAATTTGTGACTTTGGAATAAGGGTAAAATATGACGATTATAACAACCAACCAAATTGTTAACTTACTTCACAGAATATATTACTATCAGGGTTCAACTTGATCAGAGCATTTCTTAAAGAAGTGGGAGAAATAGCTTCTCTTTCCTTATTTGCTGATGCCTCACTTAGGGCAATGAAAATCTCTCTTAATGCACAGACAACACAGGGGTCCCCGATATGCACATGCTCGGATGTTGCTCCACTCGTAAACGCCTCTCTGAACTTTCTTAAATTCCAGAAAGTCTGTAAGTTCACAGAAAAGTTCATATTACAGACCAAGGGCATGGAAATGAAACTAAGGTTCTGGGAGCATAGAAATGGAATTTTTTTCAATGAAAACTAACCTGTACGATGACATTTACAAAACAAGTGTATTCACCAGTATCATTCCTCAGTCCGGGGTTAAATATATCTGATCCACTTATAGTTCCCAATGTGCCGCAAGTTGATAAGACCCCAAGGTCATCTTCTAATTCTGGGATCTTTGCCAAGGGAAGATTCTTACTTGCTTGTAACGTATCTGGAAATAGTTGACAAGCCAAAAGTCAGGGTGTAGGCTCTTGCCAGTGTTTTCGAGTACTTCAGTGAAATGAAATAGACACAACTTTTATCAGAATCTCCATCAGCTAGCTGAAACTATGTAAGCCTTGTGGGATACTTGTCTGTATATATTTCTCAAATTTTTTATTTTTATTTTATCTCAAATGCACTACATAACATGTTGATCCATCTCTGTACATTTACATATGCCATACTTTCAGCAAAACAGTGATAGAGATTAAACCAAGATGAATAGGTGTGGTATTCATATAATGGGTCACTTAAGAAGGCATGAAGCTCTTGTAGTGGTGCATATTTCTTTGATAAAAAAAAAAAACAAAAAAACAAAACGTTTCTTTTCCATAGGGAAGAGGACTCTGCATATTCTAGGTCCACCAAAAGGATGCTTACCTTTCTTTCTTCTCCTTTTGGTCCTCTGTGAGCAAACAACCCCCGGTTTAGTCGACTCCTCAACCTTTATAGGTGCAGCTTCATTCGTGGTTCCCTTGGCTAGAGCCATCTGCTTGGCCTCGTCCTCAACCTTTCTTTGATACTCCAACTTCTCTTTAAGCTTTCTATCCTCCAGTATAAAGTTTTCCCTAAGTTCTTGTTCTCGTAGCTTTAAGTCATCGGCACTTACAGCAACAACAGGAAAGTGACTGGATGAAGACAAAGGTCAAAACCCATAACATGCTCAGTAAGACATACGGAAAATAGCAAAGATGGATGTGTTCTTTGACATATATTTCTATGGTGTATTCTGCTAGTGAGAGTATAACTAGGACTTACACTTGTTCGGCAGTTTCCTCTTGTGCCACTTTTAGCTCGTCGCCACAAGTAGCCTGCAATACGAGGAGAGTATTAGATGACCTTGAACCAAATATACACGGCATTCATGAAAGCAACCTCGATGGTAAAATATACAACTTGACTCTAAAGTTAGAAACCTTCGGATCCTTCACTTTTCTGAGGCCTTTAATCTTTTTCTTAGTCTTCAAAGTTTTCTTTGAAAGTTTTGGGTCACTGTTTCCTTCGCTAGTATTCTTCTTGGTATCAAGAGCAAGCTCTGATAAAAGTGCTTCTGTTAAAGCATCTGACTTCTGCTTTTCTTCTTCATTAACCAACGCCTCTAATTTTGCCTGCAAAAGCAAAATTCCCAAAAGTGTTAGATTTGGAACAAGGAAGTTGGGGAAACAGTTCAGATAATTATGCAGCGGAAACATTACGAACATGTATGAAGTTTCGCACAAGAGGCAACATGATGCCCCGATAATCACAACTGCAATGCTTATATATTGCCAACAATCGCCACATACTTCCACCGTTCCTTGTGATTGGTTCTTCAATTCTGCAAAGCTGCAGGAAACATCACAAACTTGCCCGAGATTAGTAAACAACTGAGTATTTATACTTGAGAATAGATAAAGACTAAGAATTTGAATAACAAACATCAGAGGAGTAAAAGGAGAAAGTTATAACATTAGTTCAAATTCCTAAAACCAATAGTAGTAACTGAAAAGAAGCATAAATTGACACTGCCAGACTATTCACAACATTGGCGAGCTCCAAACCATCTGCCAATGACTACTGTTAATTAAAAGTTAGGCAACAAGATTGGCAAGTTGCAAAGCTTCTGGCCCGGGTGAAGGACGTTAGATCAAATTTCCTGTGATTTGATATGCAAGTTGTATAACACTTTTACAACCGGAAAAAATAATAAATCAACAATCAAGTCTAAGGCTTCGTTTTCCATAGCTACCTCTGATAAGGGCTGCTCCAACTCCTTCTGGATTGCCATTCTGATAGAAGCATCTTCTTGATCCTCAAGTTCACTACTTCTCGAAACATTTGACCTATAACTTGTGTTATTCAAAGCCTCCTCAACTCCCAAATGATGAATTTTTCGGGCTTCTGTCACGACTCCCACTATCACATCCAACTCAGACATAGAGTCTTCCTTTGTATATTTCTTCAAGAGTGATTCATAACTTTGTGGGACATGCTTTCCACCTTGCTCCCTCTTCTCGAGTTCTTGTGCACAGATGCTCTCAATTGCTTGTAATGATGCGCACTGTCCTAGAAGTTTGCTTTGTTTGCTCCGCAGACTTTCAAATAGATTAAATTGTTGCTCGAAATCCTTTGATGCTTCCATCCCTTCATGTTTCATTTCATCTAGTAAACGTGTCCATGATGCTAATTGTTCTGCAGTTGAAGTCGGAGGACCCTTGAACAACCATTTCGTAAAAGCATCAATATCTGGCGGCACAGCAACTTCATCATCACAAATACTGCAAGTTGAGGCAGAACCATCACTGTCATCTTCAACACCATCGTGATGTCTGTGTGGCATAACCTCCACCCTTAGTAAACAATCATCGAAGAGACACGATGAGTCACCAGTTAAAAAGATCCTTTCCGTAATAAGACATCTCTTGCGGTCATCAGATCGACCAAAGTCAGAACCGGAAACTTCGTATACACACTGTAAGAGCTCAAGGATTTTCTTTAACTGAGGCACCTCCAAAAAACAGATGCAGAGAGGTGATTTTTCAAGGCCTTGACTTTGAAGCTGCGATGCTGGGATAAAATTCTGCAGTTCTGCTATCGTACACGTTATAACCGTGCTAAGATTGTTCCCCGTAAGAAACTTGTATCTCACAAGAACTTGGAACTGTCTATGGATTTCTTGAAGGATATTTGCGCGCTCAATATCATCGGACAACGGCCACTTCTGGTCATTTCTGCAGGCCCTAGGGAGAAAATACGGAATAGATTTACAATTACCGAAGCCAAACAAAGTTTCATCATTGTTTCTTCTTCCACTGCCACAGCAAAGCGGACTTCTGTTTGGATCTTGATCGAACAACTGAGCCTTTCCGCGATTTTCATCAACTGAGCCTTTCCGCGATTTTTGGGATTTCGATTGTTTTTCAATCATTTTAATGGCTCTGGGGGTATCAACTGGCTCCCATGTACCATTCACAAGCATGTCAGCCCATTCAGCATCAATTTCTGGAAACTCAAACGGCTTCACCTTCAACTTCTGCCCGATTTCCCCCTCGTGCTCTCGCTCGATATGCTTCAAACGCAGTTCCAAATCTCCAAACTTCTCATCACAATAATAACACCCCCAGAACTTCCAACTTCTGTTCTTCTCAGCATAACCTATACCTTCCGAAAATACCCTTTTCGCTAAACCATCCTTGCATACTGAACAGTAATACTCTCTCAAATCACCAACTCTAACTCCAATCAACCCCATCTTTCTCTCATCACTCATCGCATCCCAATACGTTCGCGACTTACCCATTTTCGCCGCGGCCCCCTCTCTCTCCTCCCGAAAAGCCTGTCTCTTCCGTTCGCTCATTCTAGAACTATCTTGCTCGGATCTTTCCTCCGAAACCCTGATCTTGATTTCATTCCTGTTGCCATTTCGCGGCCTCCTATCAACCGGCACAACCTCGATCACGCCCTTCAGTGGAATTTCTTTTCCAAGATTCTTCTTCAGCGATAAAGAAGCCTCCCTGCACTTCCCTAAAATCCACTCCAATCTTTTCCTCACACCGTAAATCCGCTCTTCTGCCGTGGATTCCTCCTTAACCACCAACACTTCTTCAGCAGGGGCGATCGGATTCTCGATGGACAACGCCCGTTCGCACTCTCTCGCGGCCTCCTCGAACCCCTCGACATCCCTCGACGCATTGTACATTGCCTGGGCGTAGAACGCTCGAAACTCGATCGAGTTCGGGGACAGTGAGGCCGCTCGTCGAGCCAACTCGACCACGCTCCTCCAGTGCTTCTGTTTCAAAACACTCTCGGAACTGGCTATCTTAGAAGCTTCCACAGCGAGCAGGTTGCCTCGGACGGCGTGCACGAGGGCGCAGTCTGGGTGACTGCGGCACGCGTCCTCCATGAGCCTGTGGGCCTTGGCGGGGTTGTGGCGGAGGGCGGCGATTGCGAGCCGGCATTGGGATTTGATGAGGGAAAGTTGATCGGTCTGGCTCTGTTCTTGATTGGCGTTATCATCGGTCGCGGCGGGCGGCGGACGTGGTGGTGGATTTTTTCGCTTCTTGTTATTAAGACCCATTGGAAGGTTTTTCAAGATTTTTCAGTTAGAATTGAATTGAAGGAATGAGAAAAAGTTGAAAAAGAATGAGATGGGTGAATGTATAGGTGTATGGATTGTATTTATGGTAGTGTGGGGAAGAAGAAGAAGAAGAATGGTGTTTTGGTAATGTGGAGAAAAAGGAGTGCTTTGTATTTCTGTTAAGCTTCCTCGCTATGGAGGGAAAATTTGGGGAATAGAATAATGGAGGGGCCCAGGGCTTTCGTGTTCTCTCTTGGAGAAATTTTTGGATATCTGTTGGGGATCTCAGCCGTCCAAACATGTTTCAGCCGTCCAAACATGTTTCGGACGGCTCAAATTTATTCTCTATCTTTTCCCTCACTCGACCATTCTCTCTACTCTTTTTCTCCCTCTAAGAGCATCAGCAGTGGAATAAGCAAATATGAATAATCAAAACATGTCACATCAGATTTTGATTATCCATTTAGAGGTTGCTAAAGTTAGCAATGTCAAATCCCACATTGGTTATTTTTTGTTCATAATTAAAATCAATGAGCCCTCCAAACTTTTTCCCTTCATTTCAAGCATATTTTTTGAAAAAACAGTTTTTGAAGGAAAAAAACAGT
>JAOTQK010000002.1:2994930-3007359 GCA_025642025.1 Rhododendron ferrugineum
TCATGAATCATGATAATGTAATAATTTAAAAGTATATATGCATTTTAATAACAACCAATTTGGGCAAATTTGTGCACTTCGATTATATGTGTTAAAACAAAATTATCACATGTTCATCATCTATTTTCCTAGTATTAACTCTACATGTACAAGTTTCGGGGACCAAAAATGTACAAATACAATGTGCGGGTTCATATTGAGTACTACACAAATGATTACGTTGAGGAGTGGGGGAAACCTTGGTTGTGAAAGAGTTTTAGTAGATGGGGGAATCCTTAGTTGTGAAAGAGTTTTAGTAGATTTTGAAAAAAAAAAAAAAAAAAACCACTGAGTGCCAAGGGAGTTTTAAGTGGATTTTGAAAAAGAATAACAAAAAATAACACCGACTGGCAGGGGGGGGTGTCGAACTCCCGCATAGAGTACCTTACATATTGTAGCTTACCATTACACCAAACTACAACTTATTGCATATATTAGCACATATAAAATATATATACACAAAATTTCAGGAAATTTTTTTTAAAAAAAAAGGCGGGGGGGCACGTGACCCCCCGTGCCCTATGGTGGGTTCGCCCCTGCGTACATGCTTCGTCGTAGACACGTTTTTTGAATATTTGTTGACTGATCACCATAGAGTGATTTCTCTTAAGGACGTGTGGACCGCTAATATGTGGAAAGTTTTTGCGGGAGAGGTGGTTTGCGAGTAGGACCACGCTACAAGTTATTAAAAGAGAAAGACTACTAAACTTGAGAAGCCTTAGGTCATTTGATGACAATTACATTTGAAGGTACAAGGAAAATTTGTACATTAATTATGAGTTCTCTCTAAGATGTGAAAACGATCACCACATTGTTGTGATTTAATCAATTGTGTTCACATGTATTTCTAGCTGTCGGATCGTGTGAAAATACTAGATAAAGGAGCAATAGTGTATTAATTTGCTGTTCTGCAGCAAGGCCAATACTGAAGTGGCAATACTTTTCTGTGTTTTCTAAACTAGTTGGTGTTCTATCGTATTGGCCCTTTCCTATTCGAAAGGCCAAGGACCGAATCCACCCTAGTTGCGCTAGCACCACATGCTATGTAGTATTCATATGCCTATTGAAAATTCTATTTTGCTACCAACCGAATAATCAATCAATAATAGAAACGAAGAATAACGATGAACACCGGATATACGTGGAAAAACCCTAAATGGGCAAAAACCACGGGAATAAATCAAGCACTATAAAAACCATTGTACAGTTACAATCGAACTTACTCCACAATTGAGAATCCTCACAATTGACTCAAGAACGATAGCCGAATCTTCGTTCACCGTACCTCGTGCTTGATTGTCACCGCCTCGAATCCTCAAGCCTTCCAAAACCCTTTGGAAATCCACCGAAGAACGAACCTATGTTGGTTGAGATAAAAATCGTGAACACCTCTTGGAGCTTGATTGTAGCTTCAATGATCCAATCATTGGAATGAAACTCCAAGATACAAGATGAACTTCATTCTCTGTTCTTTTTAAACCCATGATGGCAAGCTGCTGAATTAATCTCGTTACTTAGAAAACCCAAAGCAGCTCTCGTTATGTAGAAAACCCAAAACAGCTCTAAGTTTTTACTGCCGTCCCGCCCCCGCCCCCCTCCCTTTTTTTTTTTTTTTTCGTATTGCTGCTGCTCTGTATTCTCGATACCCTAGCTGAAAAGAAAAAGCCCCTTTTTATAATAATAGCCTTCCGATCGATCGGGGAATCGATCCGTCACTCCATCTACTTTTATTTCATTCGGTTCACTACAACAAAAAACACATTTGGTGACATCCTTTGGTGAAAAAAAATTGGTATTGTCACGAAATATACTCAATGGTGACAAAAAATTTATTGCTTGTCACCGAAACCCAGCAGCTAACGTTGCCACACTTGATTAGTGGGTCCCGATGGATGCAAGTTTGATAGACCGATCAATCCGTTCAAAAAGAACACTCACACTCACTCTCACTCTTAATTACAAATTATGATTCCTTCCACTCTAATCCTATGCAGACTCACTATGCTTAGAAAATATTAAAAAAGATACAACTCGATAAAGAAAGGAATACATTTGAAAATCCGTTTTGTCAATGGAATTGTCAACCAAAAAATAGCATCGCTTTTTGGAGCTAACACCTATGTTTTGATGTATTTCTAGCCGCCGGTTCATGTGAAAGCACGAATATATCGAAATCGATCTCAAGGCATGCCTCGAGGGCAAGAAACACATAGAAGGCGGTGCGGAGAACCTCGTGCCGGTCGCACCCAATGCGTGGAAGACTGAGAGCCAACACTTGTGCCTAAGGGAAGACCACAATTTACTAAAGAATAAGCTTCATCTTAGATTCTGCAAAGAGGCTTTTCAATTCATAAAGTCATTCTATGCTATTGATACTCGAGACAAGCCTTCAGTTTTTCAATAAGTGATCTTTCTTCCCCCCAAGATTTACCATCAACTTCAACAGCTCTGAATTAGCAAACGCATCCATGTTGTTGTGACAATCCTATGATTGCCGGGGACATTGTTCTAATTGCTACAATAGCATTCGTACAATTTCAACCAACGATGCTAAGCCTGTCTCAAGAGTTTCTTTCTCGTAGGAAGGCTCTAGCTTCCCCCATTCGTACAATTTCACTACTGCAGCTTTGTAATTGGAACATGGACTTTGTCCACCAATCAAATGAGCAAGTGATCAGTGCCCAAACTTGAAAAGATTCACATCCTTTTCAGGCCTAAGTTGTGATGATCCCAGTATGAATGTATTTTAAGAAAAGGACCAGTTTATTCTTGGTTTGTGTCAGTGAAACAAACACTGCCTTGTGGTTAATTTATGGTGTAGTTAAAATGTGGTCAATGGAGATGAGAAAACGTGCAGACATACTTAACTACGTGCCTTGTGAGGTAATTTAATAACCTTAAGCAACACTATATGTTTGTATGCTTGCATATAAGTCGCAGCTATGTATATCTACTAATCCTCTTATTTGTGAAGTGAACGTCTTCGGCAGTTGTATTGCTTGGGTGATGCACAAATTATGTCCTCACCAGCTTTGACTCATGCATAAAGTGCTGGAGAGCTAGTTGTTCCTTGATTTTGGTCTTGTCGTAATTGTATATCCTTTGCACATCGAGCCTTTCAAGATGGTCATCCTTTGCTAGTATGGTGAAAAATTAATTGTGGATTTCGTTTAAGCCTGCAGCCTCGATGTGGAAGGTAAATTATGAAGGTGTTTTACATTGCACTCTATTAATATCTGAAAGCTCCCCAAAAGAATTTTCAAGATAGTAGTGTTTTTATTCCCTTTTCCTTTGGAACCCGTACATCTTATTCCTATCCTACTCTTGTCATCTTTTGCGTGTATCTGTAAGTTTTCACAATTGTGATCTGATGATTTTGAAGTATTTGTTGTTTCCTTTCCACTTCTCGAATTTGCGGCCATAGCTAGGTCCATGTTTGTTTTTACTTAATGTGAGACAATGTATCATTGTTGCAATGTTGTACCATAATGTTAAGCCGTTACTGCATTGTTTACGAATTTTTCGTGACACTTTCAACATTAGTTCTCCCTCTTCTTGGCATTTCCATTTCTACTACCATGTCGACAGGGAAAAGGTTCTTTTTTCGCGTGTGGATAGATATCCATCCTGTTGCTTAGGTATTTGCCTATTTCTTCGTGTTTGAGTTGCAGGCAGCTGTTACCCTTCACAAACAAAAACCAAGGCCTAAGCCAGTACAAAAACATTTACATCCGAACTATACAAAGCAAAAATTCGAGCAGGTACCCTTCACTTCAGCGCAAGCCAATGATTAACATCATTCTTCTTGATCCCTCCGAGCGAGTCTGAGCGACACAAAACAAGCCCTTACCTCCTCCTCAATTTGGGATGACAAATCCCTAGCATCTCTCCTTTGGTTTTGAAAAACACGAAAGTTACGTTGAATTAACATGTTTTGGTGCTTCCTTTCTTACGCTTGCGTAGTTTTACTTAGAAAAAGCAGCCAGTAATCCATGCGGGGCTCACCTGCGTGCCCTCGGTGCAGAATCGGGACCCATGGGGTCGGTGATCACTGTAGCAAGGTCCTTCGAAAATCTCCAACATCTTCCTCTTGCTAAAAGAAGTCGTCCTTGACGTGATTGATGACTTGCTAAGGCACAAATGAGAGAGAGGGGGACGTGAATCATAAAAAGCTGGAGAGAGAGAGAAACGTGAATCATAAAAAGCAAACGTGAATCATATATAAAAAGCTGGGGAGAGAAAGAAACGTGAATAATAGTAGTGATCAATTGACCACCGATTGTTTACTCCAAAAACAGCGAGTCAAGCCAAGGTCGTCGGCTGTTTTTCCTTAAGTGCAACGAATTTAGCCTTTCTTTGAAGTAATAGTGATCAATTGACACCCAAATCTGAAACAGTTAATCATACCAAAACCCCAAGTCCTTTCTCTCTCTAGAATTTCTTCAGGCACATCACTCTTTTACTTCGGCTAGGGCTTCCTGCCTGGGGGGAGGCGCCGCCTCCTCCTCCCTCCTCCCCCCAGGCTTTTTATGATCTCCCACTCTCTCTCTCTCTCTCTTTTTCTCTCTTTCTCCCCCTTTCCCTAGCCCATTCTGTCCTCTCTCCTCCATAGCTGCTCTGTCGACGCCGCCGCGCCATGGTTCCTCCGATCTGCATCTCCTATTTCTATCCCTCTGGTTTCTCGTCCGCATCAGAGCTGGAGGATTTAGGGGCGTGGATCGAGGCTTCTCTGGCGTCGCCGCCGTACCGTTTCCTATTTTGTGGCGGAGATGGTGGCGGTTGGGGACGTTGGATTCGAGGCCTACCGCCGGTTTCTTCCCCTGGGAGAACCGGTTTTGCTTAACGGCGAGGTGGGGTTTTCGTGGCAGCGTGATTGCTGTTCGGATGGTTTCAGATCTGGTGTTTGCCGGTTGGTGGCGTGGTGGTTTGGGCTCTGACCGTTCGGTGGTGGTGGCTGTCTGGTTGGTCGGGATGGAGGGTGTGCTGTCCGGTGGCTTTGGGGTTGGTGGCTTTGTGGATGGGTGTGGGGTGTGTGGGTGGCTGTGGTGGTTTGGTGTGACAGTGGGTTAGGATTTCTTCTAACTTTTATTTTTGCAGGTGTTTTCAAAAAAGATCGGTAAAGAGGGCATTTTCGATCGGTGATGGATATTTCCGGGGGTGGTGAGGTGGATGTGGCTCCCATGGTTGGGTGTTTCAGGTCGTCTTTGTGTGCCGAAGTCCGGCCGGCGACCACTTCGAGATCTCAGTCGGGCGAGGGGCCATCATTTCGTCAGTCCGGTTTTACTGCTGCTGTTCGTCTCGTGCTGCTATTGGGGCTGTTTTGCTGGGGTTAGGTGGTGGTGGTGGTGTGCTCCTCTTTGCCCTATCTGTCTTTGGTGTTCATTTCCGTAGGCCAGTTTCCGCCGCCGGTTTCTACATCTGGGAGAAGCCGGCTTGGCTTAACGGCGAGGCTGGGCTCTGGTGATTTGTGCGGCGGTGGATGTTGAAGGTGGCTAGGGTTTGAGGGTTGGTTTGGGTGGGCCGGCCCAAGGTTTGGGCCGGATTGGGTTTTTGGGCTTTCGTTGTTTATTTTGGGTGTAGGGTTGGGCTTTAATGTTTATTTTTGTAGACCCTTTTAGACCCTAAGGTGTTTCGGGCGTTGCCCTTGTGGTGTATCTTCCAACTTTTGGTTGGATTCCTTTCCCCTTTCCCTCATTTTTAATAAAATTCTTTTTGCCGATCAAAAAAAAAAAAAAGATTGATTGTAGACTGTATAGTTTGGATTACCAAAAACTCACAATTAGAATATGTGAATGTGTATGATAAAAGTGTGAAAAATAAATCATAACAGAGTATATATCAAAGAGGAATGCAAATTGTGCTTGAAATCCAATGGTAATGGCTGGTTTTTATCGTAGTGCAGTGGCAAAGCTTCATAAATTAATCTCAATTGAAGAGTTGAAAGCCCAAATGGCAATTAGAATGGGAGTAGATAATATTCTTGTTAGAGCAATGGGTGAAAGATCCGTGATCGTAACTTGTATCAATAAGGAAGAGATGGAAAATCTCATCAAAGTCAATTGTTTCAAAGGCGGTTCTCTGAAGTTAAACTATGGAAGGGCTAAGCAGCTTGCATTGAAAGATTTGTTTGGTTGTGTTGATATGGATTTCCTCTTAATGGTTGGAGCAACATTTAAAGCTATAGGTGAATTGTGGGGCACTTTCATCTGTACGGATGAATTAATCAACATTAAGGCTTTCTTTGTTTGCAATGGCCCAAGTACTGGTGGCCACAAATGTGTTTGATGAGATTGATGAGTGGATTAATATTGAGATTGAAGGGAAGAATTATAGGGTCAAGGTGATGGAAGATCCACGTGATCAACCATTTGAAGCAGATAAACAAATCCCAAGAGACAACTTGGATTCTTCTCAACAACAAGAGGAGGGTCATTCAAAAGATGATGATCTAGATGATTACGTGTCGAATCATGACACGGGGACAGACATGAGTGGCGAAAGAAATTAATGATGTAAATGAAGAAGCAGCAATCATTGAAGTGGTAGAAGATACAAACCGGGACAATGTGGAAGAGGCAGCTGATTCAGTTGGCGGGCTTCAAATATAAATTGAAGAAGGTTTGCAAATGGTCACAAGTCAGCACCACATTTTGGACTTGGAAGATGATGAAATTGGTGCAAATGATTCAATTCCCATATGGAAAGATGTCTCAGCGGTTCATAACTCAAATACAGGGGTAGCGGAGTTTGACGATGGCTTTTGGAATCTTTCTGAAGTTGGATTTTTAAATAGTGAGGAAGTTGAAGGTATCCAGTTGACTGTTGACCTTGACCTCAATCCAATGAAAGAGGTAAAGGATTTCAAGAAAGGAAAATGGAAGCAGAAGTCGATTGATCAAATCTTAGGCTTTCCTAAGTCCAAAAAGAAAGGCGGAAAAAAGAAGCAAAGTTGTGTTTTACTTAGATCCGCTGTTGTAGATGCTGCTCTTTCGATATTTGTTGAAGGCATCAACATGACTTGCCTAAATGAGGCTGAGACTATTTGGGTTGTAAACAAGATCATGGGCCTTCATTATAAGGGTGATGAAAAGGATCTAATTCGACGATTCATGATATGAAAGTTGAAGATGAGGAAAGGGCAAAGGGTCATGCTTCCCATCACAATGATTGACTCTTAGGTGTTTCTTTGGATGTTGTTTGGTGTGTTAGGTTTTGAGTGAGATGTTTCTTTTTTGGGTGTTGATTTGGGCCTCATGTGTTAGGTGTCATTCTGTCATTGTTGGTCTCTTGCCAACTTTTGATTGTTATTCTCTCCCTTTGGGTCTTTGGTAACATATGATCACTGGATCTTGTTGTTTCCCCTCGTGGGTTTTCTCTTTTCCGGCTTGATGCTGCTTAAGGTCCTTTTAATCTTTGTAATTTGTTTTCAAAGATTAATAAATTTTTTACCGTTCAAAAAAAAATATGTTAAGTATTTTGAAGTGTAATCAGATCGATGAAAATCCATTTCATCACCAGATGTACTTTATGAATTTTTGTCGCTAACAAGGAAAACAGATTTCGTAGGCAAAGGGTCCATTTGGCAATGAAATAGTTGTAATAAAATTTTGTTGCCTATAAAAAAAACCGAGGAAAACAGATTTCGTAGGCAAAGGGTCCATTTGACAATGAAATAATATTTCGTCGCCAAGTGCACCTTTTTTTGGGCAAAAAAGTTATTTTCATCTCCTTTGCTAGCGGGAAAATCAGATTTCATTGGCAAAAGGATACATTTGGCATGGAAAATCAATCTCGTCACCAAATGCACACTTTAGGGTTCTGTTTGGAACTCAAGGAAAATGAAAAGGAAAAAAATTAAAAAAAATTCCCTTCCATTGTTTGATTGAAAAATAAAGAGAGAAGAAAATAAAGATTTCAAGTTTAGTGAATAGTACATTTTCCCTCATATTTTTTTCTCATTTTCCTTCTCTTTCCTTTTCTTTAGTTCCAAACGAAGCCTAGGTTTCGTCCCCTTTTCTAGGACTATAATTTTTCGTATATAACTGATTACTCCCTCCGTCCAGATTTAATAGTTCCTCGTTCAATTCTAATTGGATAAAAAATGAATTATATCTTTAAATTGGTAATAAATTTTATATCCAATATGGATCTTGTTTGATAGATCTCAATTAGTTCTACAAGACACTGTTTTCAAACTTACATAAAATATTATAAATTACAATATATAATTGATTGAAAAAATGACACGAACTCCCAAAAAAAATATTAAATCCGGACAGAGGGAGTATTAATTACGCATATATGTAGTGACATTATATATCACAATAGTAAGACATAATTAACTACTACCATCGTTCCAAAAAGAGATTAGTTTGCAAAATGAAAACTTCAAGATATAGTATTAGGTTTTATAACATTACCACCAAAAAGCGGAAAGGTGTGTTGAATGGAAATCGGAGGTCTCGAGTTTGAATGTGATATATGAGCCACGGAATTCGACAACAATACTTTCATTTTAGAAATTTTAGACACGAAATAAATTTCCGTCGCCTACTTTACGGATTTGACGACAAAAAATATTTTCATCGCCCATACTTTCTATGACAATATATAGGTGATGAAGAGTTTCCTCACCTATACTATAGGCCTAGGCAACAAAATTTGATACATTAGCGACAAATCCTATCGTCGTGAATGTGATGGACAATTTTTGTTGTAAGTGCGCGCTAGCACTAAGTTTTCAATCGGAATGCATATATTCTTTTCAAATAGTTTGCTATATATATAAAAAAAATTATACATTTTTGTTATCACTGAGCTAAAATCTTGCGTCCGTGAGTTGTGAGAACATGAACAACAATTGCTTATGTATCATCATTAGAAAAAATCCCTTCATATTCATCCCGAATTTTGTTGGAATGGCTCTCTCCTTTGAGTTTGCGTCGTTGTACAAACCGAATGGATCTTCCCCTGACTCGGTTGCGACGACGATCCCCGCTCGCTGGAAGATGTCCGGGTCGGGTTACTCCCCCCTCAACGACCCGTCTCTGAACTGGAGCAACCAGCCTCCAAAAGAGACGACACTCCTCGACGGGTGTGACTACGAGCACTGGCTTATAGTCATGGAGTTCCCCACTGACCGGAAATGAAATGATGGAATCCTATGTCAAAACCCTAGCCCAAGTCACTGGAATGACCGAATCCTATGTCGAATCCTATATGTTGAAGATAGATTGTTTTCATTCAAAAATATGACATGAAAGTAGGGGGTATATTTGTTGAATCTTGCTTTTCATGAAATAATTTTTGAAATAGATCATGAATAATTGTTGAAATAGGTCATGTAATAGATGTTATATTTAAATTAGCATGGTAGATTTGCTTTACACCCTCAAGTGTTGTAGGGCTCTGCCATTTTCAGGTGTTTGTCCAACCTTTGGTTGTATCGATCTCCCTCCCCTCTCCCCCACTTGATGTACTAAGTTTCTTAATAATATTTTGTCGTTTCAAAAAAATAAGCATGGTAGATTTAGAAAAAAAGACCATGAATTATACAAATATGTTATGAAAAATAGATAATGACATATCTCAAAATAGTCATTAATATTTTTGCAAATTTATCATGTGTGGTTCCCGCATTTATCATGTTATCATAATTACTTTTGACAATATTATTGTCAGCACCGTTGTTCCGGAAGCATGGTCGGTCACAAACATCGGCCCAATTCCTTTTCTTCTTACATATCCCACTTCGGACTAGTCTTCATTACAGTTTCCTACTAGAAATGGAACTTCTTTTTTGATGAAGGAAGAATACATTATACATAGGATAACACCTTGCTCCCCAACCAAATAATTTGTTTCGACAAACCCTACACCTCTCTCTCTCTCTCTCTCTCTCTCTCTCTCTCTCTCTCTCTCTCTCTCTCTTCCCCAACCTAACGTGCCTTTTCCCTGCTTCAAGATGAACAACGCAATCGCGGCGGGAAGACTAGCCGGTTTCCGGTTCTACGCCCGCGGAGAGAAGGAAGAAGAACGTCGTCTGGGCGTCTGCACAAAGTTGGACTTGAAACCCTACGACCCCTGGACTATACGGAAAACCCTGTTCAAGAGTGACGTCGACAGTTCTTCACGCCTCTTGCTGGGAAAAGAAGTCGTCGAAAAGTATGTCATTCCGTACATAGGGCCGTGTTGGGATCGCGAAGGTTGTGCGAATGACGTTGTGACGGGTCGCAAGGTTTCGGTCTTCGACATCGATACCGGGACTGTGCATCAACTGGTGTTGAAGAAATGGTCGACCAAGAGCTTTGTGCTTACTAGCAACTGGGTGAAGGAGTTCGTGAGCAGGAGGGCGTTGGAGAAAGGCGACGAGATTGGACTGTTTTGGGATCCATGGAACGCTGGGTTTTGCTTCGGTCTCCTCAGAAAGGCTAGCTGCTGCTCCCCCTAATTGATTACTCCCTTCGACTTATAATTTTAGTCCATTACGAAAAATCATATTATTCTAAAGCCCCGTTCCGCTAACACTTTTAGGACTTTTAGAAAAGGTGAACGTTTTGGTTTTTATTCAAAATAAAATTTTGGCGTTTTTTATTGTTGCACCAAACTTTTGTGGATTATTGATTCGTGTCGATAGAATGAATCGGCAAGGGAATTTTTTTTTTTATACTTTTACCCAAATATTTTGAGAAATAACCACTTTTAAGCAAAAAAAAATTTTTTGATTAAAAGTGGTTATTTCTCAAAATATTTGGGTAAAAAATAATTTCTTTTTACTTTTCTATTTTTCTTGCCGACACGAATCAATAATCCATAAAAAAATTGTTGCAAAACTAACAAACGAAATTTTTTTTTCAACAAGTACAAAGCGTGCACTTTTTCTAAAAATTCTAAAAGTGTAAGTGGAACAACACCTAAGTATAAAATAAAATATGTTCATGCATAATTTTCGTATTTTTCGCACCAGTTTAAAGGCCTAATTGAGACTTTTAAATTAGTGTGAAAAATTTGAAGAGTTATGTTTGAAAGTATTTTATTTTTTATTTAAAAAATGACATGACATTTCGTAATGGACTTAAATTATGAGACAAGGGCAAAAGAACGTTCAAGAGAGCGCCGCTACCATGGGGTTCGAAAAGCGTCAGATATCACTATTCATTCGTGATGATTTAATTTAATTTTTTGATTTAGTTACAGAATTTAGTAGTAAAGTGGAGTAGTACGTAATCAGGTATCTAGGTTTAAGTCCGATAAAAAAAAAAAAAAAAAGGGATAAGGTTTAAGGGGTCTCTTTTTTGGTAGTCTTAGTCTCTTTTTTGGAGTAGTACGTAATCAGGTATCGTACATCTAACGGCTCGGATCTCATCTCGACAACCAACGATCGAGAGCCATTTATTGTCGAGATGAGATCCGAGCCGTCAGATGCACGATTCGATGGCTCGAAGGTGTACAGCACGGTGCTGTGCACACCACTGCACAACACCATCCCCAATTGATCTTTTTTGGTTTTGGTACTTTTAGGTTAGAGTTTAGCACGTCCTAACAATCGAATTTGGTTTATTTTGGTTTGTACTTATTTATTTAGTTTTTGGCTTAGTTGATGGCTTATTTTATTTACTGATTTTCATGAGATGAATGAAAAAATATAGTATATAAATGTTAGCATTCCATTGTAACCTATATAAACGATATATTAGGACTATGATACATCAATGAAAGCAAGGTTCTTGGAATTTTACTTTTCTAACTTGGTATCAGAGTTTTTAACATTGTATCAAAATCATAAGACAAAAGCCCTACGTGATACTTGCTTTCCAACGGGCGGCCTAGGCCTCACCGCCGTCCATCGGACACACACAAATACACAATATACTATATGTCTAAACTCCTTCACTTTCGCTTGCCTAGTTAGCCTCTCAATCAACCCTTTCTATCACGACTTTCTCTGTATCGTTGCCAGCCATGACTCTTCACCGCTCTCGTGCTCTCTCACCCTGGTTTCTTCCACTCCGTTATCTGTCAAAGTCCTAGTTCTCGGTCCTAGACCCGAGGTATTCTTCATTGCTTTGATCTCCTGGCATTTCTTGGTTTTCTTCCTAGCTTCTAGTTTCTCTTAGTTTTCTTCGTGACGTCTTTTGGCTCCTGGCTCCTCTTAGTTTTTTCAAACTCAAGTTAGTAGACCTACTTGAGTTTGAGGGGCGATGTTTACGAAATATTATGTTACCATGTTTTCTAAATTTATTATGTTTCCAATTATATATATATATTGGGACGGTTCCGCGGACAACTAATTAAACACCTATAAAAACACCCCAAATCTCAATCTCATAGTTCCCGATCAAATTTTTATGATCCGAACCATTCAATGTGTGCAGAATGTGATTTTAAGGG
>JAOTQK010000002.1:3069080-3083112 GCA_025642025.1 Rhododendron ferrugineum
TTCCCTTTCCCATTCCCATTTCCTTTCCCTCTCCCCTCCTTTCCTTTCCCTTCTCCTTCTTCTCCTTTTCGAATTTTCTCTCCCCTCTGTCTTCCACCACTACACACGATTTTTCTTCTCTCACCAATTCCATTTCTTTTCAAAAACTCAAACTTCTTTCCAAATCATATTTATCGAATCTTCCCACTTCTTGTTACCCATTTCTCTTCCCATTGAAACCATTCAATTTTTACTATTGAATTCACAAAAACCTGAACACCCAGTTCGTTTTCTCCTCGATCCGCCCGATTATTTCTATTATTTTCCCCCTAATTCTCTCCAATTCAGGCATAATTGACCTAATCCCCTTTCTTTTTTTTTTTTTATAATCCCTATAGATATCGTATATCCAATCTGGGAATCTCTACCCATACACAGCTCATTCATTTGGGAATGTTCTTCTAATCTAATCTTCTCTCTCAACTACTACAAAAACACACTTACCCCGTTCTTGCTAATTAATTGGTTCGATATATTTGTTTTTTTGAATTTTTGTTAGACTCGCGTTATATTTTTTTCATTAATTATTCGTATCTGATATATCTTCACGAAGATATGGTTGTGGGTTCGCTCTGTTTCTTTCACCTTCCCTTCTTTATGAACGACAAATAAGGAACTTTTTAATCCAATCTTTCTCTCTGTTTCCGGCATGGGTTGCGCGACGTCGAAGCAACCCGTGTGCCGGAATTGCAAGGCAGCGTGCTCGCCGCCTAGGCCGCGGAGAAGCTACTCAATGCACGGCAGCGGCGGCGGTAGCAACCACCGCCTGCCGCCGCCAGACGTCAACCATGTGGTCGCCCTCACCTCCTCGACATTGGGTTCTTTAAGGATTGACGAAAGCAGAGACGCTGTTTTTGATGAGAAGAGGAAAGGGGGGACTTATGAGGAGGAATTCTCAATGGGCCTGATTGAGGCAAAGACGTGGTCCAATATGATTAACGAGAAAATACCCAAGATTGTTCCGAAAACGCCCGTCCGGACGCCTCCGGGGGAGCCGGAGACTATCAATGCTTGGGAGCTAATGGAAGGATTGGAAGACACGAGCCCTTTTCGGTCTCCCAATCACTTCCGTAGCTTTTCGTTTCATGTCGCTCCGAATTCTGATAAAGTTGATTCTGTTAAAAGCGGATGTCAGAAGCCTATGTGGCTCGAGCTGGCAGATGATGAATCCACTTCCAGCTCGAATTCCAATGCAAATTCCAACTCCAATTCGGCCGCTACATCTGTCATTTCCGAGTTTGATCAGGATAAAGTTGATTCTGCGAAAAGCGAAAGCCAGAAGCCAATGTGGCTAGAGATGGTTGATAAGGAAACGAGTTTGTTTTCGAATTCGGATTCAAATGCGACATCTGTCATCTCCGAGTTTGATCCTGATGTCATATCTGCGTTCAGGAAAGCGCTCGAAGATCTCCCGCCGGCGAACCCGTTTCACCTAAAGCCGTTGGAGGGCAAAAAACAGGAGGCCATGCCATTGGATGCAACGGATGTGACGAAAGTCGATGCGGATTTCACAGCAAGAAACAAGGTATTATTGTACTTTACAAGCTTAAGGGGAGTAAGGAAGACATATGAGGATTGCTGCAATGTGAGAGTCATTCTGAAGGGACTCGGGGTTCGAGTCGATGAGAGAGACATGTCGATGCATTCGGGGTTCAAGGAGGAGTTGAAAGAGCTATTGGGAGATGGGTTTAATGGCTTTTTGCCGAAGGTGTTTGCGGGGGAAAAGTATATTGGTGGGGCAGACGAAATACGGCGGTTGCACGAAGAGGGACAACTTGAGAAGTTGTTAGAGGGTTGTGAAATTGTGGATGATGGCGGCGGTGGAGGTGGCGGAGTTTGTGAAGGGTGTGGGGATGTAAGGTTTGTGCCATGTGAGACTTGTTCAGGGAGTTGTAAGGTTTACTGTGAGGGTGATTTTGATGAGGAATGTGATGAGAGTGAGTTTGGGTTTCAAAGATGCCCTGATTGCAATGAGAATGGGATTGTCAGATGCCCTATTTGTTGTGATCAATGAGAATGGTATTGCCAACTTTTTCCCCTTTTCCTTTGTTATTGTTCTGTTTTTGTTTTTATTTTTGATATGGAGAGCTGCTTGTTGTATAGATAGGTTTTTTGTAAGTTGAAGACATAGAGGTCTAGTGAAGGTGAAGAAATTAGTCATACTTTGTTCATGTAGTATAATCAGCCTTGTACACTGTTTTGCTCAAAATGATTCAAGAAGTGTTGCTCCATCTTTCATTCTTCTATGACATACATGCATTCAGCAACCTATGAATCGAAGGAACGGTATGAAGTAATGCTGTTAAGTTCAAAAATAGATGCCGATTCTCCGTATTTGTTTGTGGTTGCATTGGCGCCACTTGCATCTTAAATTATGATAAAGCTTGATTCTGTCAAAAATGAAGGTTGAGAACTCGAAAACGAATTTTTCGCAGTATCAACTTTATTTAGTTATCTGTAGTGAATAGGGAGCTGCTTCCAACAAAATTTCGCAGCTATCAAAAAAGTTTGAAAAGAAGCAGGCAAAAGTTGACATGAAAGTTTAAATGAACACCCCTAGTACGACGTATTGTAGATAGACGAGCATCGCTGAATCCATTCTTAAAATTTAATGAACTCAGTTCATTCAAAATTAGTTAAACTCGAGCTCGAGTTTAGCTTGAGCTCGTTACTGTTTGTGAAATTCGAGTCCCCCTCATTTACCAACCGATCCTAAAATTCTAGCTCAAGCACATTGCACTAGTTGCTAGGGAGGCAGGCAACTGCAACCTTCATAGTTCATACCCATTTCCAGTCAAAAGAGTAAACCAATCTCAGGGCAAGGGGGTGGACCCTGTAATTTATTTGGTTGATTTCATTACTCCTCTTTCAAGTTTCAACCACAAGATTGACAAAGGCATTGGTCATACCCATCACAGTAGCATTAATTTGTGTACAATTTAGTGCCGACTTTGCAACAAAAAATAAAAGGAGAGAATCTTCAGCGCAAGTGGTGTCCCAAGCCTCGTCCCACCACACATTGTTGTGGGATCCTCACACTTAGTCTCAGGTTCCATAGAAATGTGTGGTCGAGGAAAGGCCTGGGGCACCACGTGGCGGCGCCCGGAGGCATTGAATTGTTTTTTTTTTTTTTCAAATAAAACAAAGAGAACGAAATAGGAAGTATGAAAATCTTGTTTTGTTAAACATATTTCGAAAATAAATGGGTTGGCATTGGATAATAAAGTTATCGAGAAACTACCACTGGTTCTTTGTTGTATTAATGAACTTGTGAGGGTGAGTTGATTGAAAGGAGTAGATGCCTGTTAGCTAGGTTGTATTTTCTAAAGCAAATTAGGTGATGAAAGGTTCCGGTCAATGTAGGTTATGTGAGAAAACAAAAGGTGATTACGTTGATAAGGTCAAAAATTCCAGTTTCTCTGGACTCTTTGCACTAAACAATGGGGCAAAGCTGCACTTTCCTTCTAGTAGCTTTCAATATTCTACCAAAAGACTTCATTGACCCTCACTACCTGTAATGGTACTCAAGATTTGAGATTTCGGAAAGGTGAGTGCTTAGTCCCACATTGGTTCGAGCTAGCATCACTTGTTGTACTATTCAACACCCACCTAGCTAGGGTTATATGTCACCTTCTTAGGTACTGGAGTATATTTTTTAATGCCAAGTGTTTAGGCCAAAAGGGTCCCTGGTCAACCGGATTGTGTCGTTACACTATCGCCTCTGAAACACAACGTATATTAGTTTGATTGTTGTTGATAATGAGTCGGATTTGTTGAGTTCGATCGTTTTTAGTTGGTCGCGATTAACGCGACTACTAAGCGTTATCCGTCAAACAAAAAAACTGGAAGTAGAATGTCTGCTTTCTATCTTTCTCAAATTACGTGGTTAACAAGAACCATTGTTGGGTATCCGCCGAACACTGATCGCGATTTATAAGAGTTCGAGGCAGACAGGTGAAGAAAGCTGAAGAACAATGGCACAAAAATGCAAGGTCTACGTTGTTCATCGATCCAACTGAGATTACATCCATGGTCGTTGCTGCTGTTTTCCTACGAAGAATGGTATAAGAGGTATATCGGAGTTTCCCTGCGTACAAGGGTATTTTTGGGATACAGACCAAATACAAGGTTAGGGTTAGAATAGATATGTATAAATACTCTATATTGTAAACTCTATTTCATAACTATGATGATAAGAACAGTAGCCGCTCTCGCTCTCGTGGACGTACCCGGTATTAGGGAACCATGTATAACTCTATGTTGATTTATTTACTGTCTTATACTCGTAAATCGTGCGTATGTGTGTGTTCCGAACATAACCATAACTAAACGTTACCCACTCGGGCCGGGCTTTTAAAGTCTACCCATCATTTTTAGTTGCAGCTTCCGAGTTAGAGAAAAGCATTCAATAGTGAACATAAATGTAAAGAACCTACCCTGAGGCACTTGGTTGACGATATGGACTCTGGTTTTTGTTTTTTCCTTTTTCTGAATTGACCTATGACCTCAGCGATTCAAAACCTCAACCAAAAGGGGGGAAGGAACAAAAGAACCCATAGGTTTCAAATTGGCAAATTAAAAAGTAAGTCAATGGGTTCTCGAGCTATTCATGTTCAGAGTTCCCTAATCTAAGCTAGGTGACACCATCAACTTGATGAATGTACTGCCATTTAAAAAAAGGGTGGTGCCACTAAACAACAATGATATGAAACAAGTGTAATGAGCCATGGATTATGAATAGGTAGACCCCTCAATTTTACCTCCTCATCTGCCCTTATTCAAAACGTCATTGCATTCATATCAATAAGACGAGAACCGAGGGCCCTGTAGTGCAGGGGTGACATGGTCCAGATTTACTAAAAGTATGTTAATTACATGTGAAATATTATTTGAAATCTAAAGATTCTGATCCATTGTAAAATGAACGGCTCGAATCGTGCACTACGCCCTTGCATTGAAGCGTACCCGTTTCCTGAGCGAGGAATCCAAAAAAAGCACCAAAAACTACAACTGTGTTCGCTTTGGATCTCTAAAACCCACCCCCCTCTCTGCGCACGATTCCGTTAAGTTTTCTCTCGAATTGTTATTCTCATTTCTCTCCACACATTATCTAAAAACCTCCCTCAAAATCAAAGATAGCCTGCATGACAATGGTAATCTCATCACACTCCGTACTTTTCAGTTCACAAGTAAAATGGCCCTAATTATGTATAGCTTCAGATGAAAATCATGTGCTGTTAATGCCCAACAGAATCATTAATCTTGGGGTAATAGCAACATCTAATTTTGGCAATTTCTTCCATTATTAAACACTAAATAAGATCAAGATTGCAATTTTTGAACAATTTTTTTTTTATAACTCATGTGTCCGGCCAGTTTACACGCACCTCGAAATCTTTTTGGTTCTTATTTTCTAAGACTAAAGGATAACTTGCGTTAGAATTGAGCTGTGTAGTTAATAATTGCATAAAAGGAGTTGAAGTAGGGGTCGAGCTCAATCCCAAGTAGCAAACCATTCATTCTAGTACTACGATATCTTTTTCTGCAGGATGATGATGAGCTTGAGGACGATGAAGAGTCGGATTTCTTTGCAAGTGAACCCATGCTGTTCCAGCCATGAGATAGATCTTACGAAGCCAAGCCCGATATTCACTGAGAGGAGCTGATAGCTTGCTCCCTTTCAAACAAGCGTGAGAGGGTATACAAATGAAAAATTAATCTTATAAATTAACATGCAAAATGACAACAAAAAAAAAAAAGTGTAATTATAGGAAAGGGAGTGTGAAAATCACTACTCTATGGAAAAATACCACCATTTTTTTTTTTTACGAAAACAGAGAACGATGTATCATATCCCCGTATACCAAGTTGGCTAAAAAGTAAAAGGATACAAATGAGAGTTTTGATTTCCAAAAACTAAAAGTTTATAGTGTCCCACAAAACTGATTCAGGAAATCGCAAACAAATGAGGAACATATGATTACCAAACAAGATTTTAAGTTGCTACACAACATTGAGAGTCTCCAGATTTACATAGAAAACTTAAAGTAAATATGTAATCAGTATAAACATTCCTCTATCGCTACCGGATAACATGCGTCTATTGATGAAAAAACCTCACTTTTTAAGACCCTGGGTACCCAAATCAGCTGCAGCCTTGGCTGCACGATTGAGAGCGTCCGAAACCCAAAGAGCTCCACTCGAAAAATAACTGCTGTTGACAACAGCAGTGGCAGCTGCTACGGCTGTTCTCCCAGTATAAGATGCAGCTGTCATGGTTGCTTCTGAAACGTGGTATTTTTGGTTCACAGATTTAGCAGCCTCCATGCCCGCAAAAATCTTATCCGTGAGACCGAGTCTATCGCTGAGCTCTGCGACTTTGGCTGCTGCTGTGGATGAGACTTGGTAGGACTCGTCCAAAGCTTTGGCTTTCGTTAATGCGTCTTTGGTCAATGTGTACCCCTTTGCTAGCATGGTTGTGACTACTTCTTGTGCCACAGTGACAGCTTCCCCCGGGGTAGAAACAAACTGGTTCGTATGAGTGGTCTGTAAGGATAAATCATAGGAATTTAGTAAGGCAGTGCTGTCCCCACATAATGAGGCACATGAAAAAAAAAAAAAAAAACAAAGAGAAGAAAAGGTTTTGTGGCAAACGAGTGTATAGATGGGTAACTTAAACTGATGCATGACAAAAAAAACTCAAGAAAATGGCCCTTTTCTATTGACTTCCAAGCAGCTCTTTACAGAACAACTTCCAAATCTTGTATGCTCCCAACTACTGAATTTGTTTCACCATGACATAAAGCAACAGAAGATACTAGTTTTCCCGAATGAGAAGGGAGTTTATGGCTAGGATCCTAGGAATACCAAGATGCAAAAAGGAAAGTTTGTTTCTCGGCTCTCTCTCTCTCTAGAACAAAGAAACTCTTTTCCCTCTAGGGTTTTCTGCAATCCGCTGCCGCCACTGGGGGGGAGGTGCTCCTCCTTCCCTCCTCCCCCCGGGCCCTCTCTTCCTCCCTCATCTCCCTCTTCCCTCTCTACCTTTCCCTCTTCCTCTCCAATCATCCCCCTTTCCTCTGTTTTTTCCCTGCCTCGTTTCCTCCGCCCTCCCTGGTGTGGGAGGGTGTGGCGGTTCTTTCCGCCTCCAGTCGGAGGGTTCTTGGTCCCTCCGGGAGCCTAGCGGTGTTGGGTGGTTCGTTTGTGCTTTGGAGTTGGAGGGGTGGTGGTGGCAGCGATCTGGAGGCTGTTGTGGTTATGGTGGTGGGTGGTGTTGGGGGTGTTCAATAGGCTGTTTTTTAACCTTTGTTTTGCAGGTTTTTTTTTTCAGAAAACGATTGGCGAAGATGGCGGTCTGATTGGTTCGGTCTCCCTCCGGTGGTGGCGAGGTGGTTGTGGTTCCCATGAATGGGCTGCTCTTGGCTGTCTTCGTGAGCCGAATTCCGGCCGGCAGCCTTTCCGAGATCTCATTTGGGCGAGGGGCAGGCAGTTTGTCGCTTCTGGTTTGTGATGCTGCTGCTGTTGAAGATCGTGAAGATGGAGGGGATTGTCTGGGTTTGTTTTTCTGTTGATGGCGGTGTTTGACCCTCATGCCTGGTCTGCTCCGGCCTTCAATACCGTAGGCCGGTTTCCGCCGCCTGTCTCTACATCGGGGAGAGGCCGGCTCGGCTTAACGGCGAGGATGGGCACCGGTGGTTTGTACGATGGTGGCTGCGGGTGTAGTTAGGGTTTTGTGGTTTGGTTTCGGTGGGCTGGTCCAGGCTTGGGCAGGATTTGGGTTTTGGGCTTTCTTTGTTTAATTTGGGTGTTGGGCTGAACTTTATTGTATTATCTTATGGTGTATTGTCCAACTATTTGTCGGATCCCCTTCCCCTTTCCCCGTTTTTAATAAAATTCATCTTTGCCGATCAAAAAAAAAAGATGCAAAAAGGATGAATGGAAGTTATGAAAACTATCAAACAGAAAATTTCTACATGAAGAGAACTTTAATTTGGGCTTTAGGTTGGAAGAAATCATCAACCAGTACTCCCTACTCCTATCCCCTAACTAAGAGAAACAAAATCAGGAAAAGTTTTTGTGCACTTGTCAGTGTGAGTTCAGTCGGCTCCTTCAAGAATCAGCATGAACAATTGTGGTATGATGACACAACAATGGAATTTACCTACAAAGAGTGGAAAGAAAAAGTGCATACCGATGAACTACTTTCAGCTCTTGGATTCCATGACGGGTTGTTCCACGGATCTGATTCATCATCATATGTCCCCCATCGTGTTATGCATACACGTTGATCTCCAATTGTAGCTCCCTAAAACAACAGTAGGGCAAATAATCAGATCTCATGTCAAGTATCATGCTAGATATCAGGACTCCAGGACACTCGGGAACTCTTCATAACAGCATGACATGAATACATGTTGATCTGAGGATGACGTGGATTGATGTTATTTATATTCTGTTTCTGACGGTTGAAGGCACAAAACACAATCTTCAAAACAGGAGATAATGATTCTCGACACATCTGTTGATGCAGAAATGATAGTGCCTCATTCCAATAACCACGTAAGAACATTGATACACTCAAGTTTCATGCAGAACAAATGCTATAGGATCATTTTTCCCATCAATATGGAAAATGACATGATAAAATAAATCCTTGGAAAAAGGGGGTCTAAAAGCATCAACTTACTTAAAGATGATGATTGAAGCCCAAATGGTTTCCAAATTATGATTGAAACCCAAATCATTTCCAAATGTGAACACATATAAGGATGACAAATGGGAAACTTGATAACGGGGGAGGAAAAGCAGCTAATGCTCCAGTACAGGCAATAATCTCCAGAACAACAGCTTCTTGCTTACTAAGTTCTCTTGGTCATGTGCTTTTGAGAGTTTTGAACAATTCTATCAGAAGCACAAAAACACTTTTAGTTGAAAGGAAACCTTTTGGACCGACTTTGCAGAGCTCTTCTTTAATCTAAAGGTCTGCATAGAAATAATAAGAGGCGAACATAGGATAGAATCATAGTACAATTATGTCTGTGCTGTGTTGTCATTTTAACTTTCTTACATACAAAAAACAGGATAGTCCCCCGGTGGTCAATACCATAGATTCCATTCAAGACACTCTGATACAAGGAAAGGTATAACAGAGCGAAAAGAGCAGATGAATAATTAACAACTAGAAACTGCTGAGGCAGACCAAGCATCTTCGAAGTCAATTCCAACAAAAACTACCCTTATGGCCTTATGCAGTGTTTGGATCTTCAAGTTATGGAGGAATTTGCGGAGGTAAAGGGAAGGAAAGGGGTTCGTGAAGCTAATTTTCCCCCTTCTCTTTTCTTTCTATTCCTCAAAATCCCTTCACAAAACCAAGATCCAAATTCCAATCACAAACATTACTTCCCCTACTGGCAGGGTGGATGAAACTTACACTGAGCATGACAGCTGTTTCCAGAGCATAGGCATCTTTAAATGTCACATAGGCAGTACAAGCATATTCACCTGATCTGTATTGAGCAGTAATCCGATCAGACACATGGTACAACCAAATATATGAGCATATGGTTAAGCAAAAAAAGAAGCAGGTCACCTAGTCTCTGTGAGTATCATGGAGCCTATGGTCAAAGGAGATGTATTTAAAATATTGACGATGCTCTCTTACCTATATTGGTGTGCCACATTTCGTATCACCTCACAAGTCACAACATATGGTATCTACCAGTGTTGCCCAAAGTGATAAGTGATAACCATAGAATTGCTCTTAAAGTGTTGGAATGGAAATGGTGCCATGTACAAGAATACCAAAATCTGTTTATCTTGGTCTTAAAAAAAATCCTTTACTTTTAACCACAAAGAAAAAGGAACGAGAAGGACAATTCAGTATCTACAGCAAACACCAGCTGAGTTTCCCTTCTCAATGAATTTTCAATAGGCCAGCCAAACGAGTAAGTTCAAGAAATAAAAGTTTCTATTAGGAGTGCACTTGTTTGTCTCATCATAGCATAATTTTTAGGGTTTTGCAATCCTATTCACCATTTGGTGAAGAAATCCAACATCTTTGATGCATCAAATAGCTTTTCCTGTCCGTAATCACAATGGAAAGCCGAACACAGACTTTTCCTGCCCCATTTTATCCTATTGTAGATCTTCTATTACAATTTCTGCGATGGATCACATCGCTAAAATTGAGTCATAGTAGATTCATCCCTTTAGTTTTGCATCGGAGAAAAATTCCGCATGTATAAAAAAACTCTGATTTGTGACGAACATACACCACAAAGTACCGGTCAAAATTCAAGCTTTCATGAAAGGGACAAGTTTCCAAAGAGGCGAGAGAGATTGAATAATGCAAATGTAAAGAAGATCAAAGTACGGTACAAACTAAACAGCAGCCAGTTACCATAAACTGACAAGTCGAAGACTACCTTATTATTTCCACGTGTTCAATTTCACCACAGTAAGCAAAAAATTCTTTGACGTCCTTCTCCGTTGCTCTAGGAGATAGGGTAGTTACTTCTGCAGTATAGCCACCGGGGTACATTGTTTTGAAGTCCAACCAAGAATTATTGGACTAAGTGTGGTCTGTAAGAAGCAACTGAAAAAATGTCAAAATCTCAAGCACTGAAAGGTAATAATAATAGTTCAAGAAACAACTTTCACCATTCATGACTTCCATGAATAGGACTACAAAATCTAATTTCTCCAGAACAAGCCAGATTTATAGGAAACAAAACAGATAAAGATACGGCACAAATATAAAAAGCATCATCATCGTTGTGCAACCCTAAATACCCTGATATTACGGTCCATGCCCAGATTGATCCCAGTCTCCCCAATGCCAATCTCAAGTCCCAATCTGAGCTATTCCATTTCAGGAGAAACTGCACAATCACCCTAATCGAACATAATTTACATCTAGACGTTGGATCTGTCATCTATACATCATAACGCATAAGCCAAGACCCACTCAATTTGGATCAGTACAGAAACTGGCACACCAATTCAATGGTTCTATGCTCCAAGTAATGCCAATCTGATCTTCGGCTAAAAGCAACAACAGTAAAAACTTCTCCCTTCATGTCACCGTGGTTCCCTCTCGAAACAATTGATGCACAAACAAAGCAAATATGCATGGCCCTCAAGTTGCTGTAAATTGATGACTAATGCAAAATTACCAATTAGAGGATAACTTCTACTCTATGGGTTATATGAAAGTCAAACAAAGCAGCATTCAGAACAACTTTACCAAAAGTGCACCAGTTCCCTCGTTCAAAAAGAGAGCCTTTTCGTATTCCTGGGATCTTTAACTCAAGGTATTAATACAGTGTCGGTGTGGCAAACTAAGTTGCTCCATTGCGTTTGTACGTGGGAAAATTTTCCAGGTAAAATAAAATGGGGGCCTTTTCCTATTCCTGGATCTTTAACTCAAGTAGTCAAGGTCTTAATACAGTGTGGCAGACTAAGTTCCTCCATTGTGTTTGTGGGTGCGATATTTTCCAGCAAAAATAAAAAGAGAGCCTTTTCATATTCCTGGATCTTTAACCAAGTGTCTTAATACAGCGTGGCCAACTAGGTTCCTCGATTCTGTGTGTCCGTAAGTATGATGAAACTATATATGTAGTGCTCAGAAAAACTTGTACATCAGTAATCTTTTGATTCATCCACTCGAAAATTCAAGAGAATAAAGATCTTTAAAATACCATTTTCAATATGTATTGTACTTGAAGAATTATTGAACTAATCTTCTACTTGAAACAAAGGAAGAAAACAGAATTTAAAACACAACTCCAGACACAATTGTACAGAGAGCTTTTTGATGCATGTGTACAGAACGGCTCAGGACAAAATTGTGTCTAGATTTCGCGTTTTAAAGTTGGGTTTTAAAGTCGTGTTCCTAGACAAAACAAAAACACAAAGTGGCAACCACAAAACCCATTCAAGATTCCGGATCCACTCCCAAGATTGCAAAATATCAAGTGAATTCACAAGGGTCAAGAAAAATCCAAGATACAGATGAAGATTGAAACAAATCTGAAAATTTAATCTCTGTAGTCTTCAGGAAACGATTTGGGGATCAAAAGAGACAATTCTCCATATGGGTTCGTGAAATTACAGAACTACTTTCAACTAACCAAGTCAATAAACATCAAAGCTAAGAAATTACAAGAAGATGAAGTGAAAAGCGCACGGAATTGGAGAACAATAACAAGAATCAAACCTGTTTCTGGTCAGAGCTTCTATTGATTCAAGAGAGAGAGAAGCAATCAACTTCAACTGAACGTATAGATATCTACACATGTACACGCGTTTCGCAGTTGATTACTCCAATATCTAGCACTATTTACAGCCTAAAACAAGGGGTTGTTTGAACAAATAAGCCACTTGACTTATTTGTGGTTTATTTTTTGTCCTTATTCAAATTTTTTTCGTATTACTTGGTTTATTCGCATTTTTTGGGGATTATTGCATCCTCATGACGAGAGGAATCTAAAAAGTAAAAAATTTGATCAAAATCCAATTTTGACTTTTTGGCGGGAAAGCCAATAAGTCACTTTTGTGAGACTCAATTTTGGCGGGAAAGCCAATGGCTTTTTTAGCCGAACAAGCCTAAATACAGTCCACATAAACAGAAAGTTAGCCACCGCACCAAAATGCAGTGGCCGGCCATCGCACGGATGATCCGAGCTGTTCAATAATTGTTTTAAAAAAACCAAGTGGGTTGCGCGACACATTAGCTCAATCCCATATGTGTAGGTATTCGGATCAAGCTTTTCATCTTTCTGTACACCAGAAAACCAATCTTTCCATTTTTTCCGATTTTCCAAAGATGAGAAGCTTGATCTGAGCACCTAAACATATCGAATTGAGCTAATGTTTCGCGATGTCCACTCGGTTTTTTTTTAGATTATTGAACGGCTCGAATCATCCATGCGGGGTCGAAGTGGGCCCCACACGACTTGCAGTGGTTGGCCACCGCATTTTTGGTGCGGTAGCTATAGCGCTGCTCCTAAATAAAATCCCAAGGCACGATCGTCTGTGCCAAAAATCATGTGTCTCTGTGCCAAAAAAAATTCGGCCATTGAACTTAAAATACAAAAATAAAAAATCACGCAATCCAACGGCCGGAAAACCCCTTGGCACAGAGTCTGTGCCGAAAACCATGTGTCTCTATGCCAAAAAGTTTTTCGGCCATTAAATTTAAAATACAAAAAAAAAATTAAAAATCACACAATTCAACGGCCGGAAAACCCCTTAGCACAGAGGCATATGGATTTTTGAAACAAAGAAGATCGGACCTCTAAAATCCCGTGTGTTACGTTCTAACTCGGCAAGTATTAACACGAACATATGAGAGGAGGTAATCCATACGAGACGATTTTTTCCTTACAAAAAGAGTCCAGTACGCCAAATAGTGTGTGACTCATCTCAATATCATACACAAATGATTGAAGTCGATCAATTTGTTTAGAATAAAATCAATTCATTTAATTTCGATAAGAGTTTGATCGATTTTTGTCATTATTTTCAAGAACAAAAATTGAATAAACTGATCAAATAATTACCAGTATCCGAACGTGCTAAATTTTTTTTGCAAAGGCTCTCTAAACAATGTTTTAAACAAAATGAACAGCTCCGATCATTAAGGTGGGACTCCGAAATGAATTCTGCACAATCTAATTTCCATTTGGTGTACCAAGTAGTGTACCCATGGTTGAGCTGGTTTGTTTAGTGGAAGTTTATGTATGCAGGAAAGTTGTCATTATCTTAATTACCGTAATTAATCAATCTTGTTTGTTGGATCTTACTTTGGGGCTTGTTTGTAAGCACAACTGTCTAATGATCTGGGTTAGCGGTTATTTTAAGATTAGTAGGCTTAGGCTCCGTTCCAGAAATCTTCTAAGCAGCTTATTTCACATTTACAAACTCAAAAATAATGTAAATAAAAAATAATTTTTTAATTTTTTTTGCACCGTATTAAAGATCTCAATGAGATCTA
>JAOTQK010000002.1:3151044-3162273 GCA_025642025.1 Rhododendron ferrugineum
CAATTGATTATTTCCTCATTCATTGGTGAAACCCACCAACTTTATGATCAGACATTAGGACCCAGTTCCGTATTTTAAATTTGAATTTGTAGGTAATAAGTGTAAAGAGAAATAGATTAATGATTAAAAATAGGAGTAATGATTAGAAAGAGATGGAAAAAAAAATAAATGTAATGACTAATGATTGAAGAGAAATAGGATAATGATTAGAATTCAAAACTCTTAAACGAACGGGGTCTAGGAGAAGGCCACTTCTAGATTGCACCCACGAGGGGTGGTCCTCTTACGTGGGTTTAGTGGGTCACAATCTCCATCCTTACAACACATACACATGCATATGACCCGGAAATGCTGCCGAACAACATCCTTGCCGAGCGGTGCCAAGCGCCGATCCGGCCGTTCATCTCGACACAGACGGCTTGAATTGAATCCAAGCGCATACAATTCTGAACTGTTGATTGATGGGCAAAGATACACATAGTATTTATAAGCTTTCAAATATTGTAATGCTTTATCCCTTCTTTTGCTTTCAAACATTAATTCAAACCATATATGGGCCAAGAGAATGTGTCACCCAATTAATTAGAATGACAAAGGTAAAGCCTTGTCGGCCTTGAGCCCAAAGCAAATATGCCCTTATCTTATCTAAGCTGCTGCAGACCACTTTAACAAGCACATGCATATAGAGAAAGGAAGAGCAATAAAACTTGAAAAAATAAGGCCCCCCCTCCCCCAAGAGCTGGAAAGTAAGTTTTCTAGGGTCTACTTTTGTACTAGTATATTATAAAAACTTCACTTTCAAAAAAATGGAAAAGGCAGAGAGATAAACATGACTAATAATATAGCATATGCATCTCCTTTGGGAATGGAGTAGTAGTACCTGGATATGGTCTTTCACATCCCCATTATCTACAAACAAAACTATCAGCATCAAGATCATTCAAAAGGGAAATCAATAAAAGGGAAAGAAAGAAAAAGGAAAAAAAGGTTAATGGGACCCAAACATAATTACCACCATCCCAGATAGAGGAATCTTTTTATGGCTACAATCAACAAAAAAAAAAAAACCTTGATCAAATGTGGTGGAGCTGCAGCTGCAGGAGTCTGGAGTAAGCCCCCTCGTGCCGGCTGACTAGCTCCGAATGGCTACCTTGTTCCACGATCCGCCCGTCTTGGATCACCGCGATGCTATCCACCCCCCTTATCGTTGACAACCGGTGGGCCACAAGCACGGTGGTTCGACCCCTCATGAGCCTCTCGAGCGCCTCTTGCAAAACACACTCGGATTCTGCGTCGAGCGCGCTGGTGGCCTCGTCCAGTAAGAGTATCGCGGGGTCCTTAAGAACGGCGCGTGCGATAGCGATCCTTTGTTTCTGCCCTCCAGAGAGCTGAACCCCTCTCTCTCCGACCGGGGTTTTGTACCCTTCGGGTAGTCCGCTAATGAAGGCATGCACATTTGCCGCTCGAGCAGCTTCGATGACCTCTGCTTCAGTTGCTCCGTCTTTCCCGTAGGCTATGTTTTCGAAAATGCTTGCCGCAAAGAGGGCTGGTTCTTGCGAAACCAATCCTATTTTAAGCCTGAGTGACTTTAAGTTCAACCGTTTGATGTCTTTCCCGTCAATCATAACTTTTCCAGCACAAGGGTCGTAGAATCGTTCTATTAACACGATCACGGAACTCTTTCCGGACCCACTTGCTCCAACGAGGGCTTGGCTCTGGCCTGCTCGGATCCTAAGGTTGAAATCCTTGAAAACAAGAATATCTGGTCGCGACGGGTAGGAAAAGTCCACATGGCGAAGCTCGATTTCTCCGCGAACTGACTCAACCGGGTCAGCATCCGGATCATCTGGGTCGATCTTGGTTGAACGATCAAGGATAGAGAATACGGATCCGACGGCGTCACCACCCCGGATTATTTCAGGGGCAAGACTGACTGTTTCGGCAACCGAATTCGCTGTGATGACTAGGACTACAAAAACCTTGATGACTTTTGAGAAGGTGGAGACGCCTTTTTGTACGAGGTTGGCTCCGTACCAGAGGATTAAGGCTTCGGAGGCGTAGAGAGCGAGTTGAGAGAAACCGAAGAGGCCACCGGAGGTTAGGCTGCGGCGGAGGCTGCGGAGCTGTGGGACGCGGAGCTCGTGGCTGAAGAGGGAGAGGATCTTATCTTGGGCATTGAAGGCGGCAACGGTTCGGATGTTGCTCACTCCTTCCCCTGCTATCATACTGGTCTTTGCATGTGCCTTGGCAGTGTCTCCAGCAAAGCCTTTGAGAGAGAGTTGCTGTGAATGTGAAAAAATAACCAAGTTAATTATCAGGACACCGTTGTGCCAACTGGGGAAAAAAAAAATGTAACAAGGAGCATGCATGGTATTTTCCTGTCACAAGTTTATGCAGCTGGTTTTCTCAAGCCATGGAAATTGTGAGATATAAATTGGAAAGACATTTGTATATGACTACTATTCTATGCTTTAGATTATGTGGAACGATTTGAACCCAAATTAGGGTTTACTGCACGCATGCGAGCACACACGCAAAGAGAGAAGATTATGATAGTAGTGACAGTAATAATGGTCGATAAGACGCTAGGTGTATCGGTTCCATCATATCTTGACAACCAGCGTTTCGCAAATGGTTCATGTTGTCAATGTTACCACTCTCCTAAGTTCTTCTAGCAAGTTGCAGAGGCCAAAGTTGACAATAGGTTAACCTAACCATCTTATAATCTCATTTCCTACCATGAACTAACGTGATACGGAAAACATAAATCACCAGCCAATAACATTCTATAATCTATGTACACAAGTAAAATTCTTTTGTAATGTTCAGGGCTGCAAATGAGCCAAGCATAACTTTGAACTGTTCGAGCTCAGCTCGCTCGAAATTAGTTGAGCCAAGGGTGTACTCGAGCTTGGCATTTCAAAGTTGTAATCTTGTGGGCATTATTTGCAACTTTAATCACAACCCAGGAGTGGTTTGTTAGAATGTCCCTCTTCTTTAGGGATACATTACATACATAATAAGCTAAGAAAACTAGTTGTCCTAGAATTTTCATCCCATCTTTCTTTCTTTTCTTGTCGACATTCCGGGACAATTGTCGAAATTCCAGGACAAGGGAATTCACAAGAAACTACTTTCTTGCGGCCCGACCCCAAGAATCGAACCTTGGTCACTCGTGTGAGGAACAAACCAGTAGCGGTTGTTAGCATTTCCCTATCCTTGAGGGATACATTAGACATATACAATAAGTTAAGTAACTGGTTGTCCTGGAATTTCAATCCCATCTAAAAGAGATGATTACTCAACCACAATGAAAAGGACTCATTAAAGACGTGTAAGAATTAATTGATGGAAGAAGGGGTGGTGGTAGGGCCCAATTAGCTCAAGTGTTGACAAGTTGGTGACAGTGAGGTTTTGAATATCTTCTGCTGGGGACTCTCTTCCCTCCTTCAGACAATCAATCTATCCCATCGTCTTGTAGCATGCGCAAGATGTTAGTACACTGTTGAGCCCAGGTGCAAGAACAGTCGTTTATAGAGACACTCCCTACTGAGCTGTTGCTGTTGTACCCCCAAAACAAGTCAGAGTACTGAAACCCATCTTTGAATTTGCAGCAGCGCTACGTCCATCGCTCAACATCTCACCGTCCGTCTCGGCAATCATTGTTCCCGATTTTTTTTAAAAAAAAGTTTACTCTTTCCGGACCGTCCAAAACACTTTTGGACAGTGAGATTGAGAGCGGTAAAAGTTGAACGGGTGAGCGTAGAGTTTCTGTTGAACTCGAGCCTAAGGGCTTGTTTGTTAAGTTCCAAAAACAAAAATGGCTCGTTTGTTTGTATGGAGATAAACGGAAGGGATATAAAACGCAAGAGGATATGTGCTGGACCGAGAATCGCCAGGGATATAGGAATGGTGGAGAGGAAAACAAATCCGGAGTATGTTTTGGTTGGGACTGTGGCGTGCATTTCCTATTTTGTCCTCACGCAAATGTCAACTTTTTATATAGAGAAAGGGCAAAACAGTCTCGTCGATACTCGTTTGTAGGCCTTACCACATCCTGCTCATTAGGTTAGACAAACACGACAGACCAGGTCTCGAATTGGCCGGTCGTTCTCGTTTACTGTTCTTATTTTCGAGAGATCACATAAAAACACGACGAATGACACTTGATTCTTTTTTCTCAAATAATTTTTTCAGAAGCTTTTGCACAGCTATGGGTTAAATTTAAAATGGCAATCAAACAAGGCCTCAGAACTATAGAGCCATCCCCCCTGACTGTCTGACACCCTCCCGTGACCAACACAAATGACCACTGAAAAGAAGAGCTGGGGGCAATAAGAAAAAGAGAATAAGATAATAAGCAGAAGAATATATGGATGTAATAACAAAAAAAACTACGGTTACCCCATTTGCTATACACCAAATTTATACCGGACTGTTCAAAACATGTTTTTGAGAGTCCCTGTAAAGAATCAGACGATTAGGATATCGGTAATAGCTTAATCAATTTTCATTCCTAAATTTGCGGGGGGCAAATTGAATGAATCGATCCATCCCTTGCCAATATCTGAATGAACTGAGCTTTTGCAAGGACCTTTAAAATAATATTTCAAAAAAAATTAAACGGCTCCGATCATTAATATGAAACCCAAAGTGGATCTAATGCAATCCGGTGTACACCTAACGGTGTACCATAGTTGGCTCAATAATGTGCAGGTGTTAATGAAACTGCTCCATAATGGCAGCAATCTGCATCATGTATAAATGATGATCACGGACCAAGAATCACTCTCTCTCTCTCTCTCTCTTCATTCACAATTCTGACGCACACTGTGGGCTGTGCAGTGTGTAGGCGAGGTGAAAAAAAAAAAAAGAGGACTACTAAAAGAGAAAGGAATGGTTAAAAAGGAGTACCAGAGAACCCAAGATTTGACTTCGGATGATAAAAGTTAAAGTAACTGTAATAAGAAAACAAGGAACGCATTCCCAAGGACATTGAGGTTGATGGGTGATAAATGGAATCTTTTCTATTCTTTTCTTCACTTTTTTTATTTAATAATTTAGTAGTATATAATAAGTATTATGTGTGCTTATTATATTTGGGTCATATGTGGGATTTTCGAAAAGTATTTGCACTGGAATTGGAGGAATAGCACGTGCAGTGCACCAGTGGAGTGACTTATTTTATCCTCTCTGTCGTTTTATACCAAGAAAGCAGTGAAAATAGATTCCAGATATCCAACCAAGACCGTGAAATCTGACACTGGGGAAAAAACAAAAGAAACATGGACAATTCTGATGTACCCAAAATGCCCTCGTTGGGATTCTTGGGACTACCCAAAAGAGCATGCATTTTTGCAAAGGGTTTGAGTCTGTTGTGCTTACCTGAGCAAAGTTGGCCAGGACGAGGAGAGGGAAGGTGGCTAGAATGAGAAGGGAGACCCTCCATTCCACTATGAAAGCAACTATGAAGGAGGTGAGAAGGGATGTCATGTTCTGCAGTATGACTGACATTCTCTCGGCGATGGCGGATTTCACGTCGGCGGCGTCCGTGGCTAGGCGAGCTGCCACGAGGCTCGAGTTGTGTTCCTCCTCGTCGTACCATCCGACTTCGTTCTTCAGTATTGCTGACAAAAGCAAAAACGCGCGATGAGAAAAAGAACCCGTAGTGGCTCAACTACAAAATCATGACAAACCAAAGCAAATTTTGTGCAAAATCTTCGTACGAAGTGGTGTCTGTTTACACAAGTTAGGTATTGATTTATCATTTCTGTATGCAAATTATGTTGTACTAACAACATCCGAATTTACTAATCATGGCTTGCAATGAAAATTATACCTGCAAGCATCATCCTCCTCACTCTAGTGGTGAGATTCTCCCCCATAATACTGAAGAAATAATGCTGTATCAAATATGCCACAACGGCGTAAAGACCTGCGCCAATATAGATGAAAACGTACTCCTTTGTCTTCCTTTCCATGCTTGCAGGATCTGTATAGTAGAACACCTCAATCATATTGCTCATCACGATGGCAAATGTTGGACCGATAAAACCAGAGAGAATTGATCCCGCAGCACCCATTATAGAATAAGGCCATTCGGGAGCATTTAGCTTCAGAAGCCGGCAGAAGTACCCATGAGGTGCTGGGTTTTTTCTCTCCGTTTCAGCATTGGAGATCATCTCAATCCGACCATCTGCCCCAGTGCTATACGAGTAGCTCAAATTCCTCAAACTGCCGGAACGAAGGCTAAGAGATTTGGTAGAAAGGGAGTGGCTTAGTCGTGATGAGCGTGAACGCCTGGTCGAAGGATTTGAGAAGTCACGGTTTCCCACCATTTCTTGGAATCGAATTAATGAGGCATACGCCGCGCCTTTCGAAATTAGTTCCTCGTGGGTTCCTGTCTCGACAACTTGCCCATGCTGTATCACAGCGATTGAATCGACATTTCTTATGGTGGAGAGGCGATGGGCAACCACTACAGTTGTCCTCCCAACCATGAGTCGATCTAGAGCTTCTTGAACGATGCTCTCTGAACCTGCATCAAGGGCACTTGTTGCTTCGTCGAGGAGAAGGATTTTTGGGTTTTTCAACATGGCTCTTGCGATTGCAATTCTCTGTTTTTGACCACCAGAGAGTTGGACTCCTCTTTCTCCCACCTGGGTTTGCAACATAATCCATTAAACAGTTTCCCATGTACTCTATTATTCTAACGGAGTTGGGAATGTAAGCTACGGGTGTAAACATTGTACTAATTAAAGGTAACAACTAGACATGGAAATGGATACTGACCTGAGTGTTAAACCCATTAGGAAGCAAGGTAATGAAACTATGTGCATTCGCAGCAGAAGCAGCTGCTTCTACTTCAATCATTGTTGCATCAGGCTTTGCATATAAAATGTTCTCAATTATGGTAGTAGCAAACAAAGCAGGCTCTTGATTCACCAGTCCCATTTGATCACGCAACCATCTCAACTGTAGTGTCTTTATGTCCACATTGTCAAGTAAAATTTGCCCTATTTCAGCCAATTTCTAAGATTAGTAACAGCAACTCTGAAATTCGAACTTCTTAGATTTTAGCATGATACGTATCTTGTAATTACCTTGATTAGGATCATAAAACCTTTCTATCAAGGAGACAACAGTGCTTTTTCCAGACCCACTTCCACCGACAACTGCAACTGTCTTTCCGGCAGGGAAGAAAATAGAGAAATCCCGAAATATGACAACATCTGGCCGTGATGGGTAGCTGAAAGTTACATCTTTGAACTCAATGTTCCCGCTGACCTCAGCTAAGCACTTCCCATCTGAAGGATCTTGAATAATGGTTGGCCTCTGCTTGATAATCTCCATTAACTTGTACCCAGCAGCTTTGCCTTTGCTAAAAGCTCCAAGGTTCGAAAACGATTGACCTAAACTCCTGTAACGAACAATATTTTTTTCTTCATCATTATGAAATCACCAATAAATATATTCCAATGAAAGTTTTAGTCTGAGATTTTACATGCCCCCAACAATTGCAGAAAAGATAGCGGTGAACGCCTTCCCTCCATCTGTTTGCCCGTTTCTGATGAAAACACCAGCGTACCAAAAAACTAGGGCCCATGACATGCATGCTATTCCATAGGTGCATCCCAGCCCTAGTCCTTTGGCCATCCCGGCCTTATATCCCAGCTTCAATGTGTGTTGGATTGCATCTGAGTAGGAGTTTAGCGCCTTGGTCTCGCCAACATACGAGTAAACTGTCCTAACTTGGGCAATGGCCTATTCAAACAGTGTTAAATCAAACCGCTAATAAGTTCCTTAACAAACGATATTCAACTGGTTATATTAAAAAGATTCGCAATCCCAAATATGTGTTAAGGTCTTTCAAAACTTGTTACTAATGATGTTAAGTTGTTACAGCACATGTAATCGCATCACTTTATCTGGAAAAGAAAAAAAAGAAGAGAAAGATAAACAAAAAAAGAAGCAAAAGGCAAAGGATCTTTATGAATTATGACTGTAGCACATGGAAGAGCATGATTTGACCCACAAAGGATCACATATATTAAAATACAAACATATAAAGTAAACCGAAAAAATCATGTGGTATCATGGAGCATGAGGCAAACTAGCAGGCCACCAAAGCAACACAAGTACATAAGTTGCTCTATTTACTCCAACAAAATGCAATTCAAAGAGAACTTCATAGAAGGCCAACCTGCTCAGCAATAATGCCGGCATTTGCGTATGATTCTCGGCTCTTGGATGTGAGACCAGTGAGAGTATATGCATACAAGCCCCCAGCAAAAGCGATGCCCGGAATCACTGCCACGCTAAGCAAAGCTAATCTCCATGCCGACACAAAACCAACCACCAATCCGGCCAGAAAAGTGGAGAGATAATGGATGAAATTTCCCACCTAAAATTCCACAAAAATGGAAAATCATGTTTTAACAGTATCCAAGTTCACAAAAACACAGATGTTCATCATGTGTGCAGGAAAATTTGGGATGGATCACCTCCCTCATTTATTGTCCCTACTAAATTTTTCTATAATAGATTGGGCTATGGGATGGTCCAACGACTCCAACCCAAGTCATATAATTCGCGTGCGCATGAGTGGGTAGGAACGCGAGCATGAAAGTGTCTCAAGTATTAAAATTCGGGATAGCGAGAATTGAGAGCGGAAACAGAGGGCCCTACTAAAGGATTATGTGATTAAGGTCCAATCCCAGAAAATACTGAGATTGAGGATGCGAACTGTGCAGCCCAAATATGAAAACCTCACATGGAGGATGGCGCAAGTTAACAGAGATTTTGCTACTGTGTGCAATCAGATGTGAGAATTTAACCACTGGGACCCTGCATTAATGGAGAACCAACCACCCTGATGAGCATATTTCCGTTCTGCCGCATACTAGATTATGCCATTGCCAGTCCAGAAAATGCAGTAAATGGGCAGAGGGAGAGAGAGAGACTTATGCAATGTGTAATATAGAGAGGGAGCAGACCTTCTCACTAATGGCATCTTGAACAAGAAGAGTATCCGTCGAAACGCTGAAAACAATATCACCAGTTCTAGCATCTGTATCAAAGAATCCAACGTCCTGCTTCAACACAGCCTCCAAATACTTCTTTCTCAAAGTACCCACTTGCCTCTCCCCCGTATACATCCAACAAGCAATCTCTGCTCATAAATAAAACCCATCAATTTTTTCATCGAAAAAGACATTAGCCCAGTTGAATTGTAACGGTAAAAAGTGCAAATCTACAGTGATAGCGATTTTTCTATTTCAGATAAGATGATAGTAACAAAAGAAACAGCTATAAATTGTGTTCTTCTAGGAAATTGACAAGTGAAGAACTAAAGGTCAGAGGACCACGTGCAAACCCCACATGAACCGATCCAAGTAGTGAACTGGCTAAGAACTTGCAACTAATCAAAGGGTTTTTAAAATGTTTCCTCTTTGATCTATTACGAATTTGTCCAGGGATTCCTTCACATATTTAATGTGATAATTAAATACTCGAAGATAGCAATGAGATTTGAACATGGAAATATTTAAAAGAGGAGTGGGCAACTGATCTAGCCCATAGGTTAAGCTTAAGTTATTTTCAAGATTAACACCCGGTTTGGAACATGTAGAAAAACAAATTATTGTGCTTAACACTTGATTTTGCTATTTTCCCTTCACTTCCCTCTCAAACCAGACAACAGGAGAAATTCTTTTAATTTTTCCTTCTCTTCTCTTCTCTTCTTTTCTACAAGTTCCAAACAAACCGCAAAAAAGAAATGGAGAATACAAACGAGGAATGCTACGCGCACAAATCTCGACCACAACTCCGGACACAATAGCTGTTCGATGCATGTGATTGAACGGCTCCGGATAGCAGTTGTGTCCGGAGTTGCAGTCGAGAGTTGTGTAGGTAGACTTTAGGGAATACAATACAAGAACATAGATCAGAAGCTCACCAGCATAAGAGGAAACACACACAATCAACCCGAGATAGACGAAATACAAGGCATACTGCATTCAAAAACAACCCAAATAAAAAATATTATCAGATCTCAGATTACACCATAAACTAAAAAAATTGCTTAATATGTACAAGTCCACAATAAGTATCTAAAATCAAGATCACGCCTTTGCATGAAGAATCAGGAGTATTCTTTTGGACCCGTCTGGTATTTTCTTTGTGCATAGTTCATTCCCTATCTTTTACTCCAATTGGTGTTCTAGTATTACACAACGTAATTTTCAACATTGTATTAATCTCCATTATCAGTAATGAAATTACCACATCTTATGAAAGAAAAATAACTACTACTGAGAAAAAAAAAAATATATATATATATATATATATAATGCTAAAAACAATCCTCTGGGTTATCGTTAAGGTTTAAAAAGTGTTTTGAAGTGTTAAAAGTGTGTGAAAATGTATTGAAAAATGTTTAAAATGCATTGGAGTATGTATTGTTTCAGTCTTTTTCTGAGCTTATCGACAGGCCAGTGCCCTGTCAATAGAAGGGCATCAAAGAGAGAGAGAGAGAGAGAGAGATTCAGATTGTGAAACCTTTGAAACTTCCTGGGTCATGGTGGTCAAATCAGATTGGTTCTCCCCAAACCCATTAACCATTTCGCCGAACAAGAGGAAGAAGATGGGCATCGAGGAGCCGTGGATAACTGCTCCGACGCTCCCCAGTGTCATGAGAGCCCAGTCGTACTTATCGGCGAACGAGAACAGCTCGTAAAACGGCAGGCTCTGCTCCTTCTTCTTGTCGGATAACTCCGGCATTGCTTTCACCGGTTCTGTATTCTCCGCCATTTCGAAAACAGAGTGAATAGAAAATCGAAAAAACACCAGCTAATCAGACAAAGGTGCGATCTTTGTTTGTTGGTTTTTCTTCATTGATGGGTAAATGGGAGCTTGAGCAGAAACTGCAAGTTTAGAGAGAAAGAGAGAGCGATCTGAGGGGAGAGCCGGAGAGGGAATTTGGGTAAGTGAATTTTCTTGATTTTTATTGTGCTAAAGAACTGACAATGTCGGTTGGGTTATGGGTCCGAGGAGAGAGAGAGAGAGAGAGAGAGTTTCAGAGAGCATTGGTAGCCGGGAAGAGGAAGCTGGGAGTGGGATGAGAGAGATAGAAAATGACAGTGGAAAAGAGGAGAGAGAGAGAGAGAGGTATGACTGACCTAGTGGTCAAAGGGAAGCCGAGGGGAGTGGGAGAGGAAAATGAGGAGA
>JAOTQK010000002.1:3212418-3224372 GCA_025642025.1 Rhododendron ferrugineum
ATGCTTGGTATTTGCCTGAAGACATGGATGATATGGTCGATGATGATGCCTTTTTACCTGAGTTGGCTTCTGATGTGAATGCTTCAGAGTCTGCGTCTGAACACGAAGTTAAAAACTCGAAACTTGTGAGGGATGCAAGGCAGTCAGAACAGGTTGTCATGGTTGGGTGCTGGCCAGCATTGAAAGAGGTACTTAAACGTGTTTTTGTGTGCTGGGTGATTGCTTGCATTTCATCATTGTCTTTTACGTTATCATGAAATGAAAATGAAAAACAAAGAGGCTAATAGGCAAATATTGGTGAAAGAAGTTATTATTTCGCCGTAGTCTATTGCAGTTTTGAAAAATTATTTCTAAGGTTACCTTTCACATTTCCAGGTGAGTCTTCTTCTAGGAACAATCATAAGAAAAGTTCCATTGCCTATGTCAGACTCGTCTGATTCTGGGGATCTTTTTCCTGAGGTTGCCAGTTCTCCAATTATGGCATCAGACTTGGTGCTTGACCTCAAACAACTTGAGACAATTGGGAACCACTTCTTGGAAGTCCTCCTAAAAATGAAACACAATGGTGCAATTGATAAGACAAGAGCTGGATTTACAGCACTTTGCAACCGTTTACTCTGTTCCAATGATCCAAGATATTATTCATTTCATACTTTTTTGGTTCATATAGTCATGTTTCAAGATTCATAATAATACGTGGCATATAACTTGCCGAAAGGAAAACAAAATATGACTTTCTCTTGGATATTGCTCTTTTGTTGGACTTCGGATTTCCACGATGTTCCACAATGGACTTGCATCCTCGTCTTTCCATGGCATACCTATTGGTGAATCATTGTTGAGTTATGAACGGGGTATATCAGCTTAGAGTATGTGGTGTTGAGTTGTAAGGTGAATCATATCCTTCAGAAGTAGTGTGTTTCTTCTAAGGTGATGCACGTTTGGAGTTTAACACAAGTTACACAAAAATATTTTGTTGCATGGCTAGATTGTTTCTCAGCTTTTCATGTTTTGAAACAAAAAGTTGTTGAAACTATCTTAAATTTGTTTTTAGACAAAGGCAATTGCTTGTACCTTGGTTTTCAATGTAGAAATGATTTCTTACTTGATGAATCTGGGTTTTTACTAAATTGTACTCATTGCAGTGGGTCACGAAACACGATAAACCTATGTGCGAAGTTATTAGCACATTGTTGATCTAAGTGAAGTTATAATTTTTGTCTCATTTTTGTCAGACTTTGTAAGTTGACAGAATCTTGGATGGAACAACTTATGGAAAGAACTGTGGCCAAGGGCTGATTTATTGAGGAGAAGTGCAGGTATTCTTATTTCCAGCAGCATTCCCCGCTCTTTTTCTCTCAGAGCCAGAGGGTACACCAAAGTGGCTCCTTCCAAGGGCACTGCGATGGCTAATAGATCTAGTTAAGGGTTCGTTGCTGGATCCATCTTATGTGAATAACCCAAATAATTACTCATGTAACAGTTTGCCTGTAAAGTCAAACCAACCAACAGTTTGTTCACTGTCTCCCGAGATGGATGTTAATGGAAGGACCTCAAAGATTCGCGATGAGGGTGTCGTACCCACTGTGCATGCATTTAATGTTCTCAGAGCTGCTTTCAATGATACCAATCTAGCAACCGATACATCAGGCTTTTCTGCTGAGGCGTGGATAATCTCCATACGTTCTTTCTCTTCTTCCCATTGGGAGGTCTGGAACAGCGCCTGCCTTGCATACACTGCTTTGGTTCGTCGCATGATTGGATTTCTTAACGTGCAGAAACGAGAATCTGCACAGCGTGCATTAACTGACTTGAGTTTTTTCACAGGTGTGCTTCCTTATAATTTTCCCCTGCAATGTTATATTGACAAAATTTTAGGTAACTTATCACATCATAAATCATGTCCATGAGCTTCTAGAAACTAAATATTGATGTTTTAAAGAATTGCCTGATTCTGTAACTTTTTATTTTTGAATGTTGTAACAATCTATCATACTATTTAATGATTTCAATTAATTAGGACTCAGATGACAATCTTGTGTGAAAAGTAGTTCTTGAAGGGAATTTTCGCAGAACGGAAAAAATCAGGTGGGAGTTGTCTTTATCAAGAACTTGTATTTCTTCCTGAGATTACTATTGGCTTATAAATGAGTGACCCTATTTTAGTATTCAGTACATCTTGCAACGCATGAGGACCTTTTGGCTTTTTCATTTGTGTGCAAGAACAGACAGGCAGATATGAACACATTTTCGTTAAAATTTTCTGAAATTTGAAGGAAGAAAAGGAAAGAAAGTTGCATTGTGTACTCAATGGCCTGGTGACGATAGTTGTTCCCTAGCAGTGCGTGTGAATTTTATTCAGAAATTTGTCTAACACATTAACTTTGACTCTGGTTTCCGACTTTTCATGCATCTGTGTTCGAGCTTATTCTGTTGAGATATGGTGCTTCCTTTCCTTTTCCCGTCCTTTTAATTAAGATTTTGTTGGACCTTTTCTGTCTGAAGGTATCTATCACTGCATCCCTTCTTACTGAATGAACTGAGAGTTGCAACTGAGTTGCTTAATGATACACCTCCCCAACATCCAGAATCCAACCTGGCAAAAGTAGTGCACCCAAGCTTGTGCCCCATGCTGATTCTTTTATCTCGGCTCAAGCCTTCAACAATTGCAAGTGAAGCTGGAGACACCCTGGACCCTTTTCTATTCATGCCATTTATCAGAAGATGCTCTATCCAAAGCAATCTTCGAGTTCGTGTTCTTGCATCAAGAGCTTTAACAGGACTGGTATCTAATGAGAAACTTCCAATCGTCCTTAATATTGCCTCCGAATTGCCTTGTAGAGAGAACCAAATGGCTTCAGTCCCAGTCGACATGAATGATCAAAAACCCAAGGTTTCGTTTAATTCAATTCATGGAACCCTACTGCAGTTGAACTCTCTGCTGGAAGCTAATTTTAGGAATCTTGCTGATTTTGCTAAGAGAGATCAGATTATTGGGGACTTGATCCAGGTCCTGGTTCCACGTTCTTGGATTGGGAAACCCAAATTGTGCCCTTGCCCCACCAACTATGGCTTCTTAAAAGTGCTAGATAACGCGCTCTGTATTGTGCGAACATGCCATATAAGTGAAAATATTGGTCCCATTTGGAATCTACTCTGGGATTTGTCTTCAGAATGCTTGAATGTAGAAGCTACTAATGGACTATCATATTATGATCCAAGTGTTGTGGAACTTCGCAAACAAGCAGCAATTTCCTACTTCAATTGTGTTTGCCAAACATCTAAAGAAGTAACTGAAGAAGATTTCCTGACGCAGCACAAATTCTCTCCACCCGTTTCGCAGTTGAAAGTGATTCCTGAAATGGAGAATGCCTCTTTCAGATTTCAGCAGAGGTTGGTGCTTCCTCTGTCAGATGAATCATATGAAGTTCGGATTGCAACATTGAAGTGGCTTCTTCTATTTCTAAAAGCAATGGAATCTGGTACGGAGGCTAGTGATCTATTAGAGATTAAGATAAGTGTTGCACACTGGATCAACACTAACCTTCAGGAAACATTGTTGAAGCGTTTAGAAGCTGAAAAGAACCACAAATGTGCGTATTACATTCTTAGAATTATTTTTATTTGGAACTTGCTGCAATTTCAGATAAAGGGTAGCAATCAGTGTTCAGAAACTGGATATGTGGGTGATATGAATTGTGATTCAGTCTTACAGTTTTGGGAAAATTTGGTTTCTTTATACGAGCTTACAAGACACGCTAAGACTCATGAAACACTAATCTGTTGCATGGGAATATGTATGAAGCGTATCGCTGATTTACTTACGATCTCCGTTATTTCAAAAGAAAAATTGAAGAGAACAGCTGAATCAAGCAAATCTGACTTATCTGGGAGACTGGCACACATGTATGATTCCATTGCTTTCTATGTTAACCAAATCGAACAACGTAGTGCCTCATCGGAGCCTGCGAACATGCGGAATGCAGCAGCAGAATCTCTTGTGGCTTCTGGTTTGCTTGAAAAAGCTGAGGTTATTGGTTCTTTGGTCATTAATAGTCAAATCGGTTCTGAAAATCCTTCTCCCTGCTTTGAGCCAGAAGGAGCTGTTAATACGTATGCACATAAAATGCTTGGTGTATGGTTCACATGCATCAAGCTTCTAGAGGATGAGGATGTTGAGATCAGAAGGAAGCTTGCTATCGATGTGCAGAAGTGCTTTGCCTCCAAGAAATCTGGAGAAAATGCTCAAGTGGAGAAAGTGATTGAGTTGAGTTTTGAGCATCTATCTTCAATCTTTGGTAATTGGCTCGAGTACTTCAATTATCTTTCCCAGTGTGTTTTAAAAGCAGCAAGCTGTGTCATATCCACAGGAGATCTTGTGAGACGTGTTTTTGACTAGGAGATTGATAATCACCATGAAGAAAAGTTGTTGATCTGTCAGATTTGTTGTTCTCATTTGGAGAGGCTTCCAATTTCAAAATCAATGGCAGTTGATTTTTCTGACAAATTTGGAGCAAGGAATTTGTTATTTATGTGGAGGAGGAGATTTTATGATCAGATGATTACATTTGCGAAGACTTATGTTGATAAACAGGGAGGTGCTGATTGGATCAAGCAGTGTGGGTAATCACAAGGATGCATTTTTACCCCTATATGCAAATTTGCTTGGATTCTATGCCTTGTCCAACTGCATTTTCGCCGAGGAATCTGTTGAAAATGACAAGTCTCTACTTCCAGATGTCGTTGGCCTTGGAAAATTTATCTTGCCATTTCTTAGAAACCCTTTGATTTTGAACCTGTATTTGTTAGTAGTTAAGTTGCATGGCAAAATTGTTGATTCCTCTTCTGGAAATTTGATAGAAAAATGCATGGGAGATGGATCTAGCTGGGATGGTTTTGACCCTTACTTTTTACTTAGGTGAGGCTTAATTCGTATATATACTAGCTGCTTGATCCATATAGAAAGTGGCTGAATCAATGTAACATTATTAGGAGAAAATTTTCTCTCTTTTTGCAATTGCTTTGTTATTTACTTCATTCATGAGGTGGTAAAATGTTGTCACCACTCTTACCATGGAATTTTTGGGACAGAGAAATAGAAGGATGCAAATTTCTGACCACATTTCTTTTTGCTATTTTCTGTTCAAGTCCATCTTTTGCACTCTTTGTTTCTCCACATCCACATTTGCAGTGGCATTTCACTGGCCGGTAGTGGTATTCCCTTTCTTTGCCGAAGTCGTTGCGCAACAGGACAATTTCAAGTTTCTTGTTCCCTAAGTGAGAAGTGAATTTTTGTGAGATTTTCTAAAAAATTTTCAGAAAAAAAAGGAGAGCGTGTATTTTTTTATTGGCAAAAAAGAAAAAGAAAAAAGGAGAGCGTATTGGGTGTTATAACATGCTTAGTACTCCATAAGTATAGAGCACCATACCCACTATTTACACGAGGTATGAGAGAGAAATCATCTTTTTTATTCAACATGTAAAAACGTACTGCTACACAAGAACATATTGGTATCTATAAAAGGCGTACAGGTGCAAAGAAAATAGTACTATTTGTTATTTTATTTTCCTCCATAAACTTTTTACATTATGCTCTCTAAAGGAGATGACCAAAGCTCCCTGATTTTATTTTCCTCTCTCTTCTGATATCCATCTTAACGAACCCTGCAAAAAAAGAAAAAGAAAAAAAACTATTCAGCCAAATATCCAAATTAATCCATAGCTTGATAAACATTTACGGCATGCTAATTTAACCACATTTCAGTATCGAATCAGATTATTCAATGAACACCACATATTTGGTATTTAACCTAAATATTTAACGATTCGAATTAAATAATTATCGAATATATATCATGTCACAGAGTGTGATACACGCTTGTTCATTTTGGGTCTCAAAATCATTGCGTACGGTCCTCAATAATTTTTTTCTCTCTCTCTACACTCATTACTCTCAAAAACCTCCCTCAAAATCCAAACCGTACAAGGTAGCGTTATTACAATACTCCGTATTTTTAAAATAGTGCATGATGATCAACTTACGTGCATTTGGTTTTACATTTTGCTGCAGTCAGTGTTGCGAGAGACAGAGACACCAAACGAAACCCCGCATTTCTGCGGGAGCGCAGCCGCTGCGTCGTCCCTGATGGTCCGGACCCGACCGGCAGCTTGCTTGGCGCAGGTGCACGCCATTTGCCTGTCCGGCTTGGTCGGCGTCATGGCCTTGATGCTTCTCACCCCGTTGCAGCACGCTTGCGACGGAGTGCCAGCCTGGGTCAGGTACGACATGCAGGGCGCGAGTGCCGCATCGATTTGTCTGCAAGTGATGGCAGCAGCGCTCGGCTTCGCCGTGAACTGAACCGCGGCCAGTACCACCAACAATGTGATAGCCAGTCCTCCCTTCATGTTTACGTGTATACTGTGGAATTACTGCTCTGTTTTCTTTGTTTTTTCTTTCTCCCTCTATTTGTGCTCTGTTGTTGGATTGTGGATGTTTGGGGGTATTTATAGTGGTTTGAGGGTGTCGTGCCAAGATTTTACATAGAGGTGACGATATCGCGCATTGGCCGGGTTTTACTTTTTTGGTACTGTTCGTAGTGTCATAGTTTGTGACGAGACTAAAAATCGCATGCGTTTATATCTTTGCCACGTGTCGATACATATCCGATCGGTGATCGTAGACAAGTTCACTACCACCAAAGCCAATAATCAACCACAATGGCCGATTCATGACCACTACGGTTGATTGATCCGGACTAAAAAAAAAAAAAAAATCATGACCGCCACTACTCGATTTTATGTATCGTTCAATACTTCCAATGCCGTTACACACAACTTTTTATTTTTTTTCCGCAAGTGTCACACAAAAATGTTACTGTTATGGACCTCAATATTGGTATTTAAAACTCTGGGTGGTGTACAGATAGGAATTGAGACATAAAAGACAGAGTTTGTTATGAAGTTTTGGCATGTTTCTTTGGATTTTGGAAGTCATTTACCTCAATTAGGGAAAGGGTTGAATGTGATTTTGTCATCTTAATTTGTTCTTGGCTATTGATGATGGAACTAGGGAGGTTGGCACCTGCGCACTTCATCAAAAGATACTGGGTTCATTTCGGCAAATTTATTATCGGGTACTCTCGGAGCATCATGTAGCATTGTCATGTGGTACTCTCCACAAATAAACGATTGTCACCATATAATGTGGGTCACTTTTTGTCTCTCAATCATTCGACAAAAGTGAATGATAAGTTCCTTACCGCATAATGGACGGATGCATTTTGAGGGCTTGTTTGTTGTAGGATTAGAGAGGGGTGGATTAAGGGATGAGAGTGTATAGGGGTTCGCATATTTCTCATTTTTAATGTATTTAATCCTGCATTTGTGGCTTAACTAATAGTACCATGGGAGTGTGGGATTAGCTAGCATCCCTTTCCCGATTAACTCTCTTCTCATCTAATGACAAAAAATAATCTTCGTATAAAGGTTAATTCTTGTAAGCTTATTTTTCTTCTTCGTTAAGTGTGTTTTGTTTGTCTTTTCTTAAAATTTGTTAGATTTACATTATATTTTTTGGATTAATTATATGTCTCGACGAGAAGAGTCAAAAAGTACGAAATTATGACAAAAAAATACTAAAGACAAAAAATATCAAACAACTGTCTTTTTGGTCTAAAGTGTCGTTTTATATAAACTTTTTTCAACATCGGCCCATATTTTTATATTTTTCCGATTCCTCTTGTTGAGACGATTGATTAATTCCACAAATTATGACGAAAAGCTCAAGAAAAAATTATGAAAAATAAAAAAATACCGAAAAAGTTTTAGACAAAACATACACACACCTCCTCATTCTTCTCACATTTTTCACTATTTCTAAAAATAATTTGACAATCAAACGAGCACTGAGTCTCTAAAACCACAATGTTTATACTAGAAAGAGTTGATTCATTCATTTCAGAACATCCAAATCAGTTTTTTTTTTTTTTTTTTTTGTATTTATAGCTATACAAAGTGGTCAAATTTGGCTTTGAAAACAGACAAGATGCATTACTTTGAAAATGGACAAATAGCTTTAAAAAAGAAAAAAGAAAAAGGACAAATAGGATGAGCTAACACTAGTCTCAGAGTTTAAATTTTACTTAAAATTATTTTACTACTTTCTGTATCAATCCAAAAAAGGGCTGAAAGCCATATAAGGCGAATATATATATATACATACATATATATTTGCCATCACACTTTTCTTTATCTCTAATTTTTGTCATGTTTTCCTATGGGGATTTCTATTTTATTACTCTTCTCATATTCTTCCATTTACGTGCCTTTGAATCACGTCTCAACCTATTAAAATTTGCAATAACGGGGATTGAAAACATAAGCACAATGCGAGAATTAAAGAATTAAGAACAGAAACGTCAGACATTTTAAAAGATTATATGACCAAAGGCAAGACATTAGCCACATAATTTTAAAGCAAACCAAAACGCGCGTTTTTAATCTCCCAATAGCAATTTTTTTTGTGTTTCTTGATATTTTTGAAGGATGATCTATGCTAAGCATATGCACTCGCATTTTCAATCTTCGCTGTCGGAAATTTCAGTGGTACTGATACCTTGGGATGTTTCCATGCTCTCGTACTTCGACTTGAGGCAGGACAAGAGGAGGAGAGAGAGTAAAACCCTATCTACTCCTCTCTCTCTCTCTCTCTCTCTCTCTCGCTGTCAAACGAAAGTTGGGGGATACCGCAAGAATTGGAGAAAGAAATGCAAGTAATAAAAGCATGCGATTCTTGTATTCATCTTCTTCCGCAACCTCATCATCATCGAAACCAGATCCCAACACAAACAAGACGTTGCTTGGGTCGGCGCGAGCTCTGCATTTCCTCTCTCCCTTCTCCCTCAGAAGCACAACACAACGACGACGTCGTTTTAGCTCACTCCATTTCCACTCCAAGGTGCTCTTCAATTTTCTAGCCAAAAAAGAAACTTTTTTCTAATCATTTGTTGTTCTCTCTTTTCAGAGATCAAAACCCAATATTTAGGATTATCTAAAACTCACTGGACCCACCTTCCCACTTTAATTTTGGCTACATGTTGTCTCAAAAAAATTTCCCTTTGAACAAAATCAGTTTCCAACAGTTATTTCATCATTGGATGTAAATTGAGCCACATTTGTTTAATCCCATGTGACCATGTCTATCCAGCCAATCAAATTGGTGAGATGAGACTGGCTGAAAGACCATTTAAAATCAACCTTGTTATTGCTCTGGAATCGAGTTATTAATCCTTGTGTTACTCTTAGGATTGGTCGAGATCACGGCAATGATTTGGTCGAAGCAATACAGAAGAGCTCGACTTTCACAACTCGTCGGACGTTGTTTACTAGTGTATTCATGTACTCATGTTATCATCCTTCAAGGTACTTATCAGGTTCGCACAACTCAGCTTTGTTTCCCTTTGATGCAATTTTCATTTCCAAACGAGGGGTGTGTGTTGCAGCTTGACCCACTTAACGGAATAGATTCATAATCTAATTGTTCACTGATTATGTCCCTTATGCACGTTTTGGTATATTGAAAATGATTTAATGTAGCTAATTGACCTTTACAGTGTAATAGCTTCTCGTTCGAATGGCCTGCACATTCTTTTGGCAATGCCAAGCATTATGGGTTATGTAGATATTAAGTCAAATGTCATCTTTATTCAACATCAATTAGTGGAGGACATCTCCCATACTCGTGTCAATGTTTATTCATGCGATTTTTCTTAATTACTTGGGTTCGTACTTTAGGTGTGCTCTTTCGTTCTTACCTGCAGTTTTCCAACTGATCATTTATTCGAACTTTGGATATACAGCCCATGCTTTAGGGGATCCGTCTGTCACAATTGAGGAAGTGACGCCGCCTGTTTATCCTTCTGGTGGACTCTTCCCTTCTGAGGTTTACTTGCAATTATTTCAGTCAATTTGTTCTCCTTTTCTTTCTGAGTGGTGCATTTGTCAATTTCACACTCCCTCAGTAATTGGTTTGGTTATGGTGGTTCAGGTGATTTGTGTCTTTTTTGGCAGGAAAGGATTGTGAAACTCTTTGAGAAGAACACTTATGCTGTTGTCAACATCTTTGATGTAACATTGCGTCCTCAGCTAAATGTTAGGGGTATGGTGGAGGTAATCGTGTGCAATTTTTGGACAAGTTATGTTTGAACATTTAATGGTGCTAACAAGAGCCTAGACGTATTCTGTGGCCCATGCACTAAATCTTTATTATTATAACATAAATAACGTCCGGAAATTGTGTACTTCAACTGTTTTGCTGTCTTCTCATGCTTGTACATGGCAGATTCCTGAAGGTAATGGTTCTGGAGTGGTTTGGGATGGACAAGGTCACATAGTGACAAATTATCATGGTAAGCCAGTTAAACGATTTATGTGCTTTTGCATGCATGCATTATCATACAGGAAGATATAAGTAATACATATAAATGAAATTAGCTACTTGGCGTTAAGTTGTCATTCACCTGGTTGGTTGGTGAGTGTGTCATGCCCTCGGCAACTGTTGAGATGATAATGATAGTTAATCGTTTTAAGTTACAGCATGGGAATTGAATGATTTGATGTTACAACAAGGGGGTTGAAATCTGACTAAATCATTTTTCTTTCAACTGTCTAGTAATAGGTAATTCCCTTTCGAGAAATCCAAGTCGTGGGCAAGTTGTTGCACGAGTTAATATTCTTGCTTCAGAAGGGTAAGTTTCAAAGTGTCCTTTGCCAGTATTTCATTGATTGAACTGCATACTGGATGGTCAATCTTCAGTTAAGTGCACATTCTTACTCTTTTTGCCTCAGTTCCTTATTGTGCTTGGTTTTTGAAAAGGGTCCAAAAGAATTTCGAGGGCACGCTGATTGGTGCAGACCGTGCCAAGGATCTTGCTGTGTTGAAGGTAAAAATTATCTTGAAGCTTTAATAACTCATGGAATTCTGCCTTTTTGTTGCATGTTGACCGATCCCATACTTATGTACTCTCTTTTGAGTTCATAAGGCCTGGACTATGCTGAATACTCCTCCTTTTCTTTTGGAATGATTATTTATGTTGTAGTTTCTCTTGAATAACACTTCTTTCCTATTTAATTTTTCTCATCAGTGATTTAATGAAAAAAAAAGCTGTCTAAGCTGCTGTCTATCATTCTTTTTAATTGTGGAATTAATTATGTAGGATAGCTTAGCCTTCCTATCGCCATTTGAAAGTGTAAGACTATGATCCCTAGTAAATACATAGTTGTATGTTCCAAATGCGTCAACTGTCATCGTGTGATTAGTCGACAATACAAAATACATTTTCTAACTAATAACTATGATGCCAGAATGATGTGGGTGATCCTAAACTGCTGGGTGTAATCTGAAAATGTTCTTATGTGGGTAGATCAAACTGTGGAGAGATGAATACAAAAGAGTGATATGAGTTGGCTTCTTATCACCTATGAGAGAAAAGGAAGTCTTGGGTTGGTTTCTAATGGGAAACAATGAGAGAATTTGGACTAGGACGTTTCCCTAGACGTGCAGAGTTAGTTTCCTTTGGCGGAATTTGAGTTCTCTACTTAGTGTTTACCAACTGCTAGCCTCTACTTAAAACTATGGCATGTTCGCTATTGTCATCCTCATGGTATTTTATTGATTTACTAACTTGCTTCTCTGATTTTCTGTGACATGCCTCTTATTCAATTTCAAGGGAGGGACAGAAATATTTCCTATGGACTAGTTTGCTGGTGTATACATTGAATTTATTATTCATCTTCACCACTGTGCATCTATACAATCTAGTACTCCCTCCGTCCCATTTTTATTGTCCATTTTCGTTTTTCATGCCGTTCTTTCAACGTTTATATCTTCCAATATGAATCTCCAAAACTATGCAATATGGATCTTGTTTGATAGTTCTCGATTAGATCTATAATAT
>JAOTQK010000002.1:3324832-3338643 GCA_025642025.1 Rhododendron ferrugineum
CTACCCAGCTCCGTTGTTGTGCTGAACGAGGAAGAGATCGTGGAAGAGGAGGGTAGCCCGGCCATGGAAACAAACGCTAGTGTCTCCGAGCAGCAAAGGTGCAGTTGTTGATCAAAATGCTGAAGGGACCAACCCTGGCCAGAAGGAAGCCAGCGGTGGTCCAACTGACGAAAGCACTGCTGTGGAAGACACACCCGTGCAGGCCTCTCCTCCTGCCGTTCAAGACCTAACCGTGGTTGAGTAAGTATGAAGCCCTTTCCTTGGAACAATTCTAATATTTTAACGATATGGTGGCCCTGCGTGACTGTATGGTTTCCCTGTGTGGCACAAGTACATTTTCCAATTTCATAACACAGGTATTTGGCCCTTCGAGGCATTACTTTGGTTTGATCGGCCCTTCGTGGCCTTTTTTCTTTCTTTTTTTTACTACTGGTGGCCCTTCGTGGCCAATCGTTTTAACTGCTAAGTTTCTTCGTACTTGTCAGTATAAGCCCTAATGTCATCATGTTCGACTTAGACTTGCCTGCTCGCATTTGCATTCCAATTTTATTCATGCTTGGTTAAATCCTAAGTTTATTCGTACTTAGATAATTATGCATTTTCACGTGTGCAGCCCAAGTGTTTCATACCTGGTTATAACCTTAAGTATATTCGTACGTAAGTAAGTTTCTCGTACTTAGCTGATTTTGTGCATGTTATCGTATGCCACCCAAGATTGCACGTTCCTGGGGTAATCTCTAAGTTTGTTCATACTTAACTAAATTTGCATTTTCTCGTATGCTCGTAAATAGTTGGTGTATACCTACATTGTCATGTACTTGGAAAACTTCCCAAGTTTATTCGTACTTGGAATTGCTTCTAAGTGTATTCGTACTTAGATAAATATGCATGTATTCGTATGCATGCCAAGTGCTTCGTATTTGGACAAATGCCTAAGTGTGTTCGTACTTGGGTAAAGGTTTTCATAATTCAAAGATCCGCAGGGGTCATATATTCGTATGGGTCCCATTCTCTGCTCCCCAATACGAAGGGAGGACAAAAATAGGTAGTGTCTGGCTTCGTATTTCAGTAACCAGAAAAGATGTAAAAATGAAAACTTTGCAAAAACAGATTGTCCTACCAAAGACTGAGAATTTTATTCATAATTCAACACTCAAGGGGCCGTTACGCGTACCCCTTGCAATTAACATGTCAATAAAAAACAAGGGAATTCTATTCGTAATTCCCACACAATCACGATGTGCAACAAAACTAATAATAAAAAATAAACAAACTGAAGTCTTTTCAGACAAAAAACTTCCTCAAATTGTGGACATTCCAAGGCCTTGGCACCGGGTTCCCATCCAGGTCTGCCAAGCGATAAGCCCCAATGCCCACAACCTCTGTAACTCGATATGGGCTTTCCCAATTGGCCCCCAATTTGCCCTCATTGGCCACTTTGGTGTTGCTGAGCACCTTACGAAGCACAAGGTCTCCAATACCAAATTCTCGTGGGTGAACATTCTTATTATAGGACTTCATCAGCTGCTCCTGATACGAAGCCAAATGCACCAGAGCCCTTTCTCTCCGTTCCTCGGCAAGATCCAGCTCAATCTCCAGGGCTCTGTCATTGCCTCCACTTTCAACCAAAGTGGTCTTGTTGGTCGGTAGACCTAATTCCAGCGGAATAACAGCCTCCGTTTCATATGCTAATGAGTAGGGGGTCTCTCCCGTAGACTTCCTCGGAGTTGTTCGGTGTGCCCATAAAACCAGGGGTAATTCGTTGGGCCACTTTCCCTTTGCCTTGTCCAACCTTTTATTGATCCCGTCAAGGATGGTTTTATTGGACGCCTCTGCCTGCCCATTGCTCTGAGGGTAGGCTGGGGTTGAGTAATAGTTCCTTATCCCATACTAGGCACAAAAGGCTTTGAATTTTTTCTGAAATTGTGACCCATTATCCGTAATCAACGAATAAGGGACCCCAAACCTGGTAATGATGCTCTTCCATACGAACCTCTCTATCATGGGTTCAGTGATCTTGGCCAACGGCTCCGCCTCAATCCACTTGGTGAAATAGTCTGTTGCTACCAACAAAAATTTCCTATTCCCAGTTGCCTTGTGGAGTGGACCCACGATGTCCATTCCCCATTGTGCTTATGGCCATGGACTTGTAAGGGGCACCAGATCCTCGGCTGGTGTTCGGATCATAGGTGAGAATTTCTGACACTTCTCACAAATTTTGACATATACCTTTGCATCCTCTTGCATGTCTGGCCACCAATATCCTTGGGTGATTGCTCGGTGGGCAATGGACCTGCCCCCAGCGTGGCTTCCACATGTTCCTTCGTGGATCTCGTGGAGAAACTTCTGCACCATCTCGGGGTGCACATAAAGTAAGTAGTCCAGTTTAGGATTTTCTATACAATTTCCCCTCAGGAGATAGCCAAAATCGTGCAGACTTCGTTTTTATCTTGTGAGCCTCTTTTTTATCCGTGGGGAGTACCCCATCTCATAGGAACTCCACTATTGGATCCATCCAACTTGGTCCTTGGTTCACGTCCAAGACCAACTCCACGCTCCTTCCGATGCTCGGCTCAGCAAGGTAGTCTACTGCCACCCTTCTCCTAAATTCAGTTGGCACAGCTGCGGCCAACCATGCAAGTGAATCTGCGTGAGCATTTTGCCCAGAACTTATCTGCTCAATGTACACCTTCTCAAAACCGTCGAGTAAATCCTTGTTGGCCTCCACGTAGGCTACCATCTTCTCATTCCGGGCCTCATACTCTCCGGACAATTGATTTACCACGAGTTGTGAATCACAATACACTCGTATCCTTTTTACCTTTAGGGTCTTCGCACTTCTCAAACCTGCCAAGAGTGCCTCGTACTCTGCCACATTGTTAGAAGCACTGAAACCCAACGAAGAGACAGTTCCATCATTACTCCTTCGGGAGGGAAAAGCACAACCCCAATCCCTGATCCAGTATTGCATGCGGAACCATCAACGAATAATTCCATTCCAAGGGATCTTGCTCGGCAGGTATTTTATCCTTTCTGAGTTTTCGCTCAACTGGCTTCTCCTTTCTCGTAGGAGGCTGGGGAGCCACTGCAGGGGAAAACTCTGCCACAAAGTCCGTCAATACCTGGCCCTTTATTGCAGTGCGCGGTTGGTAGTCGATGTCATACTGACTCAACTCGACTGACCAAGTTGAAATACGCCCCGAGAAATCTGTCTTTTGTAGCAAAGACTTCAACGAAAATTCTGTGTAAACCACAACCTTGTGACTCTGGAAATAATGAGGCAATTTTCTAGCCGCCGTCCTCAATGCTAGGACCAACTTTTTGAGGGGCAGATATCTCGTTTTCTGCATCCAACAATGTTTTGCTCACTTAATAAATAGGGATTTGCTCAGATCCCTTGTCCCTCAGTAATACTGCACTAACGACATGCTCAGAGACCGCTAAATACAAAGTTAAAGACTTACCTGGTTCAGGGGTGGACAAGAGGGGGGCTGATGCCAAGTACTTCTTCAGGTCTTGGAACGCTTGCTCACATTCTGCTCCCCATTCGTATCCTTCTCTCTTTTTCAGCAATTGAAAGAAAGGTCTACACTTGTCACTGGACTGACTGATAAATCTGTTTAGAGCCGCTACCATCCCCGTCAACCGTTGGACCTCCTTCGTGGTCTTTGGACTTTGGAGCTTCTGCAAGGCTGTTATTTGATCGGGGTTCGCCTCTATTCCCCTTATGGTCACGAGGTGACCCAAGAACTTTCCTGAACTTACTCCGAATGCACACTTCGAGGCGTTGAGCTTCAGTTTGTACTCTCTCAGTATGTCGAAGGCTTCCTTTAAATCAGCTTTGTGGTTTTGTTTCTCCTTACTCTTGACCACCATGTCGTCTATGTACACCTCCATTGTCTTGTCGAGCAATTTCTTTAGCATAATCGTTGCTAACCTTTGGTATGTTGCTCCGGCATTTCTCAATCCAAAGGGTATGACACTGTAACAATACAGACCTCTTGGAGTAATGAAGGAAGTTTTCTCCTGATCGGGCCCGTACATGGCTATCTGGTGATACCCTCGATATGCGTCAAGGAAACTCATTCGACCAAACCCAGCTGTTGCATCCACTAGTTGATCTATCCTGGGAAGGGGGAAACTATCCTTTGGACATGCCTTGTTCAAATCCGTGAAATCGACACAGACCCGCCATTTTTCGTTCTTCTTTTTTACTACCACAGTATTAGACAACCATTCTGGGTAGTAAACTTCTCGTATAGCTTTTGCCTCGAGCAAACTGTCAACCTCCTCGATGACAGCGTCCACGTGCTGTACAGCTGATCACCTCTTCTTTTGTATCACAGGTTTGTGTTGTGGGTCCACATTCAAGTGGTGGCAAATTACGTTTGCGTCCACACCAGGCATTTCTTCGGGTACCCATGCAAACACATCAACGTGTTCTTTGAGGAACCCTACCAACTCTTCCTCTTCTTCTTTGTTTAAGTCTTCCCCAATCAGGAAATACCTTTCAGGATCGGTCTCGTTGATCTGAATCTTTTCTAGTCCCTCCACCACTTTCTCGGCATCCTCAATGGTCGGCTGGTCTGGGACTTCAATGGCTTGGACCGAGTTTGCTTTGGGTCCCCCCTTGATTATCGAAATCAGGCACTGCTGGGCAATTTTCTGGTTTCCCTTGATCCTCTCAATGCCGTTGGATCCTGGAAACTTCACCATTTGATGGTAAGTGGAGGAAACTGCCCTCATTTTGTGCAACCACGTCCTTCCTATAATCGCGTTATAGGAAGACGGTACGTCTACTACGAGGAAGTCAGTTCGCAGCACTACTGTTCCTGCCCAAACAGGCAGGGTTACTCTGCCCAAGGGCCACACTGCTCCTGCACTGAACCCGATCAAAGGTGTTGTTGACTGTACTAGATCCGCCTGTGTCAATCCCAACTTTTTAAATGCATCATAATACAACACCTCCGTGCAGCTCCGTGAATCCCCTAAGATCCTTTCCATGTCATACTCCCCAATTCGTAGGGTTATGACCAAGGCATCATTATGTGGCACCTGGACTCCTCCTAAGTCCTCATCCGTGAAGACTATGCCCTCGTTGCATACTTGTTCACGTCCTCGTTTCTTCCCCAACTACATTACATGTTGGTCGTGCTTTACTTGCCTCTGGAGCAGCCTCACCTCATTTCTCGTATAAGGTGCGACCAATCCATGTATCATATGGATTACGCCCCTTGGATTTTGCTCGTAGTCCAACTCTATTGCTTTTTCGGCACCCTTGTGTTCCTCCTGAATAAACTCTTTCAGATAACCTCGCGAGACTAGGTCGTCTAGGTGTTGCTTGAACATCTCACAATCCTCCGTCATGTGACCCCAATCCTTGTGGTAACTGCAATGCTGACTCGTAGCTCTCTTTGCTTCTTTGTCCCCCTCCAGCCTTGGGGGCCACTTGAAATACGGGCGATTCTTTATTCGATAAAGAATCCGGTAGATGGGTTCCTTCCAGACTGTTGTTACTGAGAAGAAGGATTTAGGGTCCGGGGCATGATTCTCTTTGTACGGCTGTTTCTCAGCTTGCCCGTATTCCTTCCTCTCCCTGTAAGTTTTGGGCTCGGGCTTCTCGACCCTCTTCGCGGGCCCCTTGGACTGCTTGGCAATCATCTTGCCGTCCTCCCGGAGTACGTCGTCCTCGTTCCTGGCATGCTGCTCTATTCGTTCCATCAGCTTGGCCAGCGTACCTACTGGGCTCATGTTCAGGGATTTACGTAGCTCCCCTCGAATAGGCAAACCAGTCTTGAACGTCGCTATTGCGTACTCCTCATTGCAACCGTCAATCTCGTTGAAAGTCTCCCAGTACTTCTTCGCATAATCCCTAATTGGCTCATTCTCTCCTTGTTTCATAACAGAGAGGCTCTCAAAAGTTTTAGGTGCTTTTCTGCTCGTCAGGAACCGAGCAGTAAATTCCTCGGCAAGCTGCCTCTATCCTCGTATGGTGTTCGGCCCTAGCTTATGGAACCAGGACAAGGCTACCTTTCCCATACTCGATGGGAACATCTTGCACATGATCGCATCATCCCCGTCATGCATGAACATTGCCTGCTGGTAATGCTGTATGTGTGCCACGGGATCAGTATTCGTTTCATAGAGGATGAATGCACTGTGCTTCACCCTGCTCGGCAACCTTGCCTCTTGCAATCTCTTTGCAAAGGGGGAGGACGCTATATTGCTGAGGGCTTTCCGTGCTGCTTCTCGTGCAGACATGGTCCCCTCTTCTCGTTCCTTCGCTCCTCTGGGAGTATTCTTTTCCCAATCGGAGTCAGGCCTCTCGTACCTATCCCTGTGATGCTTCCTGGTCCCCCCTTGTTCGAGAGAGATACTTTGGCTTCTGCTTCTTCTTTTTCGTGAGGAAGCTCTCCTTCGTCTTGGGGTGGGGCTCCTGCTCCTCCTCCTTCGTGAAGGAGCCTTTTTGTATTCCACCACGGCTAGCCTGTCTCCTTTGGAATTCCTTCGTGACAGTCCAGAGTCTTCCGGATGGTCTCGTATCCGCTGCAACTCTTGAATCTCGTACTCCCGTTTCTTGATCAGATGGGCGTACTCCTCAATCTCCTGTCTCTTTCTGTCCAAAACATCTTCGTTGTTGTGTACACTTTTCGAGTCTGCAACCGACTCTCTGCCATGGTGGGACTTACTCCTTCTTGTGGACTCCGTGGCTGTCCTGCCTTCTCTATTCTTGGAGTCGCCATGGACAGCTAGGGGGCGGCCTTTGCTCGTGGTTTTCTTGGTATGCCTGCCATCGGGCTTCCTTGGTGGACTTGGTGGGGATTTGTTTCCTTCCCCACCCAGCAGATTTTACGGATCAAGCGGTGTGTGTGGATCTTCTTCCATCGCGGTCGTTTTTTCAAAGGGATCTCTTCCGTTTCCCACAGACAGCGCCAATTGTGAGTGCAGAAAAACGAAAGGGGCCTAGAACAGCACGAGAGTGTAACGGCTACTTTTATCCCCTCGCCGGAAACCTAGTACGTTATCGGAGCTCCTTCCTGGAAAATAGAAAAAGGGTGAGCACCCCTTTGACCCTTGTGGCAAAGGCCCTCCGATGGCAAAGTTAGTATCACGTACGAGTGGGAAACCCTAATTATCAGTAGGAAATAATCGAATTGCAACTTATTGCGTACCTTTTACCACCAGGCCTACCTCATATTTATAGATTTATAGATGCTTGCTGCCCAAGTATCTGTGCTGCCCTAGGTTTCCTATCTCGTATAGGAAACCCAGAATGACTTGGATTCTCGTTCCCTTATCAGTTCTTTACCTCAGTCCTTTTAGGACTCTTTCCCTTAGCTGGCCGAACATCCCATTTCCGTTGGGTATCTCTTCCAGATCCTATATTCTCGAGATCTCATTCCTTTAAGGGATTACACCATTCTGGAACCTTCCAGAGTGTTCCTTGTATCTGGGGCTGTTTCCCCCAGAATTCTCCTCCTGTTCGGCCTTCTCATTGCCGAACAGATCACTTGGACTAGCTACTTCACATGTTGCTGGTTCAAGACCTCTCTCAGGCTTTTCTGGACCAACGACGTCTCATGTCTCTGGTCCATATCGCCGATCACCCAATTGCACGGCGATTGTCCCTATTGTTATTATACCATGGTCCCACGTACCACGTGCTCGGGCCGTATTTGTACTTGTTCGGAAATACATCCCTACAGTATCCTCGCTTGGCTCTAATTTCTGGTGCCAACTCTTCCGGTCCACCCATAGCTAAATGGTCAAGGCGAGCATTAATTCTATCCTTTGTTTTTCCAGGAATGTTTAGTAATGTCCCAAGGAGTGCTTCAAAAAAGTTCTTCTCAGTGTGCATAGCATCCATGATGTGTCGGACTAACAAGTACTTCCAATACTCAAGTTTAAAAAAAATTAACTTTTTCTTCCAACAATTCTCGTACATGCGTCATTCGGTGAACTTTTTGTTTTGTTTTTTTTCCCCATATTGTTTCAATCCCTTCAACCTTTCGTAATACCTGCTCTCCCGTTAACGATACTGGTGGGACTCTGAAATCTTGCTCTCTATTGAAAGCCTTTTTTTGCCTCCGATATGGATGATAGCCTGTAAGAAATCTTCTATGACCTGTATATATATTCTTCTTGGAATGTTTCAATCTACTAGAAGTTTTCTCGCCACAAATTGGACATCCATAATAGCCCTTCACTGTGCAACCGCTCAAATTTCCATACGCGGGGAGATCATTAATTGTCCATAATAGTACAGCCTTCAACCTAAAATGTTGTTGCCGGTAAGCATAAAATGCTTCAATGCCTACCTCCCATAACATTTTCAAACCATCAATCAACGATGCAAGATAAACATCAATGTCGTTACCAGGTTGTTTTGGACCAGATATCAATAATGTCAGCATCATAAATTTTCTCTTCATGCACAAATGTGGAGGAAGATTGTAGGTGACAAGTATAATTGGCCAACAACTGTACCTACTGCTAAGGGAACTGTACGGATTTATTCCATCAGCAGAAAGGGCTAGGCGAAGTTTTCTTGGCTCCGCAGCAAAATCTAGGCACATGTTGTCGACCAACTTCCATGATGGGGAGTCTGTTGGGTGACATAGTTGACCATCACATTCTCTTTGATGTGCATGCCATGTCAAGTTCTCCCCTATTTCTACCGACCTATACATGTTTCAAAACCTCGGAATAGGTGAAAAATACCATATAACTTTTGCAGGCACACCAGTTCTAACTTCTGTTGAATTTTTTTTCAACTTCCATTTAGATGTTTGACATGTAGGGCATGAAGTCTCATCTTTGAGCTCCTTTCTATAGAGCATACAATTATTGGGACAAACATGTATTTTCTCATATTCCATACCCAATGCAACCAAAGTCTTCCCCGCCTCATACATGGATATTGGTAGTTCATTGCTGGCAGGCAGCAACTCACTGATTATCTCTAGGAGATTTGAAAACCATTTATTAGACAACCCACTTCCAGCTTTGAAGTTAAATAACTTGACTAAGGCCGATAGCTTTGTAAACTTCATGCAACCAGGATACAACTGTTTTTCAGCATCTTCAAGTAATTTTTTAAACTTATCAGCATTAGTCGCGCAGTCATTTTATGCAGCCTCAACCATTTCTCTTACCTCTACTGTAACATTTAAGGGAGGTGTCTCAATTTTCTCACGAAAAAACTTAGGCGGATTGACATATGGTGGTGGTGTGGTGGTAGCTGCTTCGCCATGCCATATCCATGTATCATAACTTTGGTCAATACCATTGAAAAATAGATGATTTCTAATCTCTTGAATGGATTGTTTTCTCATGTTCCCACATAGTCTACACGGACATCGAATGGATTGGGGATCTTGGCCACGCATAATAGCAAATTTCAGAAAACTTTCAACCCTTTCCTCATAATATTTTGATCTTCTATCCTTGAGCATCCAGGATCTATCCATCTCTTATAGATTCTAAAATACCTATACTGGTAGAACATTAAAAAAAAAAACTACGGAGGAGGATTGAAGTACATAAAACAATTCTCGTATTTCTAAGAAAACCAGATATCCACACATGCACCCTCAAAAAAAAAGGTAAAAGTATATAAACTAGATAAGTAAAGAGCAAACAACTAAGCTTACCAAGCAAAAATACTATTGGATTGAAGGGAGCACTTTTAACAATCAGCTTGATATAAGCTCCACAACCATGTCACGGTTGCCGATCTTTCTGTGGAGACACAAAAGATAATTGAGCGTAAGTTGAATTTGTATCAAGTTGGACTTACTACCGATTACAATTAGCATATAAAGCAATTAGACAATGAAATGACAAACAATTTCAAAACTAGTGGTACGAAGATAATTGACCAAAACTTAGGATTTAACGTTCATGGGAGGAAGAGGCGTCGGTTTTGGATTAGAGAGAGTTGTTTTCATTCTTTCCAAGTACTCCATATTTCTAGCCCTATTAGCCGTAGAAAAAATGTGTACTAATCCAGGAGTCCAATTTGCGTTTAACATGCTACGACTGCTAATTTTGTAGGCCTTCTGTTTTCATTTGGACCTTTTTTTTTCTGTGCGCGCTCTATTGTGTCATAGGATGGGTGTCCCAGTGGGCTTTGCTACTGATTTTCAAAATGATTTCCTCAAATAGTCAATTCTTTATCGGTATAAACTTCAATCTTGTTTTGTATATATACAACAGTCTTCTGATGTAAAACTATGTCAAGCAAAATGGGAGGTTTTAGGTATGTAGCTAAGGGTGGTCTTGGTGGAGGAAGGTGTGGCGTGGTTGGAAAATGGGACGTTCTTGTACCTCAGGTTGGTGTCTTGCCAACCATGGTTCCCCTCGTTGTGATGCCGCTTTCTACGTTAAGCCACTATTTCGGTGCAAGAGTACTTCATTCCTATTACGTTTACGATAAAATTTTCTTTGCTGATCAGAAAACTACGCCAAGCAAGCAAAGTAAAGTGAAATGAAGAAATAAATCGGGTCTGGGTATCCAAAGCCTTGTTTGTTTTTTGCTTTTTGGGGGCCGTAGGAATCCAATGACCTTTTCCAAACAAAATGATGAAGAATTGAGGAAGATTAGACAGCTTGCTATCTCAATATCTCAATATCTCAATATGTGAACAAGAACATAACTAGCGAGCTCTCCCACCCCCCAATGCATAACAGCTTCAAGTCTTCATCAAAATGGGGTTAGTTTCTAAAAATCTGTAAGTACCCTTGGAAACTACTACTCCTACAGGGGAAGCTACTACGTACTCCTACCATATTTAAGGCTCCCTTTCCCCAACAGTATGGTCAAGGGGCATACAAACATCCCCATTAATCAAGGGGTCCCCCAGTCCCCATCTCCCTTGTTGAAACAAACAAATCGATAGCATATGTAAAAATAAAACTACTCTCAATAACACATGCATATGCTCGATTAGCGATTTTGTCGAAGGATCATTTTTCCACACAGAATTTTACTGATAACTTACAAAAGTAGATGAGGTAGAAACATAAGATGGGGTCATAATTTTTGTAAAGTAAGGATTTTCAGATCTAAAAGCTCTGGCTCTCTCAAGAGGTCTAGATTTCCCATTGCCGAATGAAAATGGCTTTTTGACAGTAAATGAATAGTGTTGGGGTCTTTTGGCAACAGACAGGCCTCCTACAGGAAAAAATCAAGACAAATTTTAGAGTTGAAGAGCACGTGAATCTTTAAGGTCACAACGTTTCATAGTTCGTTCACGACAATGGGTATTCTTAACTTGCACCTACAGAGAATAAGCAAAACAAACATCAAAGTGAAACAACACTTACTTTTACTTTCTTGGCGCTTGACAGCCTTATTAATATTTGGAATTGGTAGCTTTGAATCAGTACTAGTGATTTTACCATAACTATTTCCAAAACAGAGAGTACAATCGCAACTCCTAAAAACCCTAGAACCCCAGCGAAAAGGATCTACTTTCTGAAGAGGAAAAGGAGTACTTACCGAGGGTAATTGAAGAGCTCAGTGAAGGCATTGTCACACGATGAAGGCAAATAAGGGAAAGATGAGAGCGAGAGGAGAAGGAGCCGTCGCATAGATCGTTTCTAGTGTTTTTGCAGAACGGTTGAGAGTGAGAGAGCTGAAGGAGATGGGTTTCTCCATAATGGTTTTTGTTAGTTGTACTCGAGGAAAAAATTGGGGGGAAACTGCGTGGGGAAAATTTTCTGAAAAAAATTGGGTTTAGAAACCATGATCGACATTACCAGTAGAAACTGCGTGCAATTGGGTTTACAAATTGCGTGCAATTTAATTTGTATTTTTCAAGCAACATTACCTACTAATATTATATGTTATATATCTTTTAATAATATTCAATATTAGTATTTTGCAGATCTCAATTAGACAAAACAATTTAAAAATCAATATCGCTGATTTTGTTGTGCTAATTGATTAAATCATTATCGTAAAAAAAATTGTCTCCATTGGATTTAAAAAACTCCTTGATTGGGACTCAATTTATTTTTTGGATGATAGTTATCGTCCGATCAAATGTGTAACGATCCCCGATCAACTTCATTTTTTATATGGATGATGAACTCCGTAATATGTAAAAGATAGACGGTATGGATTGAAAAATGAAAACTCTGGTGGGAGTCGGGTCTTGAAATCTTGCATTAAATGTGGTCCTATTAGGCGATTGCTCATATCCGATGATCTCTGATTTTGGTGACAATGATGGAATCGGTGAGACGTGAAATCCTAACGGTTCGAATCGACCACTGTAAAATTTGAGTCGGTAATGACCTTTAAATTATATATGTACAATGTAGTTGTCAACAAACTAAGTTTTGTGCTCTACGTGAACATACAGTAGTCATTCGACCGTGACACAATTACGATGATCCAAACCATTGCTTTTTTTTTTCTTTGTTAATTATATCAATCTCGAACAAATTGGTCTTAATCAAGTTTGGAAAGCTTCTTTATCAAAACACAATGTCACTAACAAAATGGATTTTTTCCGTCAGATCAAGTGTGTAGCGATACTCGATTAACTTCATTTTTGAAGGAATGATTTACTTCATAATATGTAAAAGATGGACAGTTCGGATCGAAGAAAAAAACTCAAGTGGGGGTCGGGTATTGCAATATAATACTTTAATGCATTGGGATGCATCAAATATAGTTCAATCAGGCGATTGCCGATATCCGATGATTTTCGATTTTGGTGACGATGCTGGAATTAGTTAGACATGAAATTCTAATGGTTCAGATCGACCATTATTAAAATATAACCGATTGATTAAGTTTAGAACTTATTCGTACTGTGTGATATGAGGACACTTAATTATTGCGTAGAAAATCAGGAGCGTACGTGGTTGCTTTGATTCAATAAGCAACAGTCAGAAATAGAATATGTAAGGTCCAACTTCTGCGGTCTCTCCTATTTGGCAATTCAATTGACAAAACACATTTTCTATTGTATTCCATTCTTTATCGAGTTGTAATTTCTTTTTATATTTTTTAAGCTAGCGAGTCTGTATAAGATTAGAGTGGAAGGAATCTTGTTATGTAATTGAGAGTGAGTGTATCAGGCGGATAAAATATGGAAGATTTGTTTATGTGAGGGAAGAAACCGCTACAAATGGAAAGATAGAGCAAGGCGGATCATTGGCTGGGTGACTGACAAAATCACGAGATTAACTTTCCAATTGATCGTGCAATTTAGCCTTTCAATTTTCGTTATAAAAAAGATTGCAGGACTTCTTATAATGGGTCTCTAAAAAAGTGGTCAAGATATTGAGAGAAAGGAAAGCAGTAGGGTTGCCCTTTTTGACATCATACAGCCGTATGAAATTATCTAAGGTAAAATAACCATTGTTGAGACGCCACTTTTGAGGGACAGAAATGGGAAGTGGTTTGGTACTTTGAGTCTTGGAATACTATGAGATCTTCGATCATTGATAAACTATGACAACTCCAAGAAATAAGCTACACTCTCCTTTCGGTATTGTCTCAGTGTTGAAGCCAGAAAAGAGCAGCAATAATATATTCGGTGCAAAGAAAATGCTAACAAGTCGCATACAAGTAGATTGCAAGAAAGAAGGCAGGTTGCTCGAGCACCATCTAATGCCTTTACTTGAGTTGCTCGAGTACCATTTCTGGACAACGTTTCCTTCCACCAAAATCCATGATTTCTTGATTCCATTTCCTTATCAAGCTGTTGATTGCATGAAATCCTCTTGAAACCTTGATTTCATTACACTCTAATTGCCTTAATAATCTCTACTTCTCAATTACACAATATACT